>OX438808.1:25433232-25440824 GCA_949316475.1 Hypomecis punctinalis
GGTTATGTTTCAGGACAGCTTGGCAGTATGTAGAGCGCGAGTTGAGGGGGGTCAGTGTTCTTGTTTCAGGTGGTGATGCTGTGTTGTTTGATCTGACGGTGTTGCCTGGTGTTTGGTTGTGTTTGTACATAATTGCTTCATTGACCGATTTAGTGATTGAGTCTTGTAGTTTTAGCAGTTCTCCGCGGACAACAGCACCGATGGAGATTTGAAGTTCTGGCTGTATTGTGGCAGACGGGGTTGAGTTCGTGGTCGGTGGTGTTTCGGAGTGGCATTGGTGTTGGTTTGTGAGTGTTTGAATATCTTTGATTAGTTCAATGATGTCAGTTTTGTTGACCTTCGTTAGGCTTTTACCTTCAGAGAGTTTTTTGAGTATGGTGTTAGTTTTGCTAAGTATGTCCATTTTGAAGTGAGAGTCCGCGCGTGTGCGCGGTTGTTGGTCAATTCCTGCGTGGTTGTCAAGTGAAGCCATTTGGGTCTTGCCAAGGTCAAGATCCGCTCGATTCCAGACGTCGTTAGAGGTTGAGAGGTCATGTGATGGGTTAATTGGGGGCGTGTTTTCTTCATTTGTTTGTTCGTCGTATCTTTGAGAGTGGGTGAGTGCGTCCTTTTTGGACGTGCCAGCCTTAGTAGGCGGTGTGCTGAACATGTTGGTTGGTGAGTGAGTAGGCAAGAAGTGGACAAAGTTATTATTGCTTACTGGTTGGTGGGCTGGTGAATGTTGTCCGACGTGACGCTCGCGCAGACTGGTCGGTGAGCTCAGGCCGCTGTTGTTGGTTGTGGTAGTTGGGCTAGGTTATTGGCACGGGTGCTGCTGTGCCAGTTGAGTGATCTGCCAGGAGTCAGGCAAGACTGATCTTAGCCCGGAGTAGCTGCCAGAGGCCCGGCGAGGTAAAACCTCAAGCCTGGGTATACACTGAGGCACAGTGGTCACTGGTTTGGGATATAATGGGCGATGTTCCTGGAACTAATTCCAGGAACATGTGCCGGTGGTGTATGTGTCAATGGATACACTGGGGCACTATGGTCACTGTGGTCACTGAATCTATGTCACTATTATTGTCACTGTAGCACTGTCACTGGGTTTGTCCGTACGAAGGTTTGCCTGTGCCGATGGAATATGTGCCAAGGTGCCGTTGGAGTGTGTGTCGTTGGAACATGTGCATTGGAACATGTGCCGGGCGGTGTGCCAATGGAACTAGTGCCGGCACCAATGGCAGGAGCGCAATGTGCCGGAACACTCCACGTCTGCTCTCGGCGCCGGCTAGGAGCAGACTGGTTAGGTTAGGTTAGGTTAGGTTAGGTTAGGTTAGGTTAGGTTAGGTTAGGTTAGGTTAGGTTAGGTTAGGTTAGGTTAGGTTAGGTTAGGTTAGGTTAGGTTAGGTTAGGTTAGGTTAGGTTAGGTTAGGTTAGGTTAGGTTAGGTTAGGTTAGGTTAGGTTAGGTTAGGTTAGGTTAGGTTAGGTTAGGTTAGGTTAGGTTAGGTTAGGTTAGGTTAGGTTAGGTTAGGTTAGGTTAGGTTAGGTTAGGTTAGGTTAGGTTAGGTTAGGTTAGGTTAGGTTAGGTTAGGTTAGGTTAGGTTAGGTTAGGTTAGGTTAGGTTAGGTTAGGTTAGGTTAGGTTAGGTTAGGTTAGGTTAGGTTAGGTTAGGTTAGGTTAGGTTAGGTTAGGTTAGGTTAGGTTAGGTTAGGTTAGGTTAGGTTAGGTTAGGTTAGGTTAGGTTAGGTTAGGTTAGGTTAGGTTAGGTTAGGTTAGGTTAGGTTAGGTTAGGTTAGGTTAGGTTAGGTTAGGTTAGGTTAGGTTAGGTTAGGTTAGGTTAGGTTAGGTTAGGTTAGGTTAGGTTAGGTTAGGTTAGGTTAGGTTAGGTTAGGTTAGGTTAGGTTAGGTTAGGTTAGGTTAGGTTAGGTTAGGTTAGGTTAGGTTAGGTTAGGTTAGGTTAGGTTAGGTTAGGTTAGGTTAGGTTAGGTTAGGTTAGGTTAGGTTAGGTTAGGTTAGGTTAGGTTAGGTTAGGTTAGGTTAGGTTAGGTTAGGTTAGGTTAGGTTAGGTTAGGTTAGGTTAGGTTAGGTTAGGTTAGGTTAGGTTAGGTTAGGTTAGGTTAGGTTAGGTTAGGTTAGGTTAGGTTAGGTTAGGTTAGGTTAGGTTAGGTTAGGTTAGGTTAGGTTAGGTTAGGTTAGGTTAGGTTAGGTTAGGTTAGGTTAGGTTAGGTTAGGTTAGGTTAGGTTAGGTTAGGTTAGGTTAGGTTAGGTTAGGTTAGGTTAGGTTAGGTTAGGTTAGGTTAGGTTAGGTTAGGTTAGGTTAGGTTAGGTTAGGTTAGGTTAGGTTAGGTTAGGTTAGGTTAGGTTAGGTTAGGTTAGGTTAGGTTAGGTTAGGTTAGGTTAGGTTAGGTTAGGTTAGGTTAGGTTAGGTTAGGTTAGGTTAGGTTAGGTTAGGTTAGGTTAGGTTAGGTTAGGTTAGGTTAGGTTAGGTTAGGTTAGGTTAGGTTAGGTTAGGTTAGGTTAGGTTAGGTTAGGTTAGGTTAGGTTAGGTTAGGTTAGGTTAGGTTAGGTTAGGTTAGGTTAGGTTAGGTTAGGTTAGGTTAGGTTAGGTTAGGTTAGGTTAGGTTAGGTTAGGTTAGGTTAGGTTAGGTTAGGTTAGGTTAGGTTAGGTTAGGTTAGGTTAGGTTAGGTTAGGTTAGGTTAGGTTAGGTTAGGTTAGGTTAGGTTAGGTTAGGTTAGGTTAGGTTAGGTTAGGTTAGGTTAGGTTAGGTTAGGTTAGGTTAGGTTAGGTTAGGTTAGGTTAGGTTAGGTTAGGTTAGGTTAGGTTAGGTTAGGTTAGGTTAGGTTAGGTTAGGTTAGGTTAGGTTAGGTTAGGTTAGGTTAGGTTAGGTTAGGTTAGGTTAGGTTAGGTTAGGTTAGGTTAGGTTAGGTTAGGTTAGGTTAGGTTAGGTTAGGTTAGGTTAGGTTAGGTTAGGTTAGGTTAGGTTAGGTTAGGTTAGGTTAGGTTAGGTTAGGTTAGGTTAGGTTAGGTTAGGTTAGGTTAGGTTAGGTTAGGTTAGGTTAGGTTAGGTTAGGTTAGGTTAGGTTAGGTTAGGTTAGGTTAGGTTAGGTTAGGTTAGGTTAGGTTAGGTTAGGTTAGGTTAGGTTAGGTTAGGTTAGGTTAGGTTAGGTTAGGTTAGGTTAGGTTAGGTTAGGTTAGGTTAGGTTAGGTTAGGTTAGGTTAGGTTAGGTTAGGTTAGGTTAGGTTAGGTTAGGTTAGGTTAGGTTAGGTTAGGTTAGGTTAGGTTAGGTTAGGTTAGGTTAGGTTAGGTTAGGTTAGGTTAGGTTAGGTTAGGTTAGGTTAGGTTAGGTTAGGTTAGGTTAGGTTAGGTTAGGTTAGGTTAGGTTAGGTTAGGTTAGGTTAGGTTAGGTTAGGTTAGGTTAGGTTAGGTTAGGTTAGGTTAGGTTAGGTTAGGTTAGGTTAGGTTAGGTTAGGTTAGGTTAGGTTAGGTTAGGTTAGGTTAGGTTAGGTTAGGTTAGGTTAGGTTAGGTTAGGTTAGGTTAGGTTAGGTTAGGTTAGGTTAGGTTAGGTTAGGTTAGGTTAGGTTAGGTTAGGTTAGGTTAGGTTAGGTTAGGTTAGGTTAGGTTAGGTTAGGTTAGGTTAGGTTAGGTTAGGTTAGGTTAGGTTAGGTTAGGTTAGGTTAGGTTAGGTTAGGTTAGGTTAGGTTAGGTTAGGTTAGGTTAGGTTAGGTTAGGTTAGGTTAGGTTAGGTTAGGTTAGGTTAGGTTAGGTTAGGTTAGGTTAGGTTAGGTTAGGTTAGGTTAGGTTAGGTTAGGTTAGGTTAGGTTAGGTTAGGTTAGGTTAGGTTAGGTTAGGTTAGGTTAGGTTAGGTTAGGTTAGGTTAGGTTAGGTTAGGTTAGGTTAGGTTAGGTTAGGTTAGGTTAGGTTAGGTTAGGTTAGGTTAGGTTAGGTTAGGTTAGGTTAGGTTAGGTTAGGTTAGGTTAGGTTAGGTTAGGTTAGGTTAGGTTAGGTTAGGTTAGGTTAGGTTAGGTTAGGTTAGGTTAGGTTAGGTTAGGTTAGGTTAGGTTAGGTTAGGTTAGGTTAGGTTAGGTTAGGTTAGGTTAGGTTAGGTTAGGTTAGGTTAGGTTAGGTTAGGTTAGGTTAGGTTAGGTTAGGTTAGGTTAGGTTAGGTTAGGTTAGGTTAGGTTAGGTTAGGTTAGGTTAGGTTAGGTTAGGTTAGGTTAGGTTAGGTTAGGTTAGGTTAGGTTAGGTTAGGTTAGGTTAGGTTAGGTTAGGTTAGGTTAGGTTAGGTTAGGTTAGGTTAGGTTAGGTTAGGTTAGGTTAGGTTAGGTTAGGTTAGGTTAGGTTAGGTTAGGTTAGGTTAGGTTAGGTTAGGTTAGGTTAGGTTAGGTTAGGTTAGGTTAGGTTAGGTTAGGTTAGGTTAGGTTAGGTTAGGTTAGGTTAGGTTAGGTTAGGTTAGGTTAGGTTAGGTTAGGTTAGGTTAGGTTAGGTTAGGTTAGGTTAGGTTAGGTTAGGTTAGGTTAGGTTAGGTTAGGTTAGGTTAGGTTAGGTTAGGTTAGGTTAGGTTAGGTTAGGTTAGGTTAGGTTAGGTTAGGTTAGGTTAGGTTAGGTTAGGTTAGGTTAGGTTAGGTTAGGTTAGGTTAGGTTAGGTTAGGTTAGGTTAGGTTAGGTTAGGTTAGGTTAGGTTAGGTTAGGTTAGGTTAGGTTAGGTTAGGTTAGGTTAGGTTAGGTTAGGTTAGGTTAGGTTAGGTTAGGTTAGGTTAGGTTAGGTTAGGTTAGGTTAGGTTAGGTTAGGTTAGGTTAGGTTAGGTTAGGTTAGGTTAGGTTAGGTTAGGTTAGGTTAGGTTAGGTTAGGTTAGGTTAGGTTAGGTTAGGTTAGGTTAGGTTAGGTTAGGTTAGGTTAGGTTAGGTTAGGTTAGGTTAGGTTAGGTTAGGTTAGGTTAGGTTAGGTTAGGTTAGGTTAGGTTAGGTTAGGTTAGGTTAGGTTAGGTTAGGTTAGGTTAGGTTAGGTTAGGTTAGGTTAGGTTAGGTTAGGTTAGGTTAGGTTAGGTTAGGTTAGGTTAGGTTAGGTTAGGTTAGGTTAGGTTAGGTTAGGTTAGGTTAGGTTAGGTTAGGTTAGGTTAGGTTAGGTTAGGTTAGGTTAGGTTAGGTTAGGTTAGGTTAGGTTAGGTTAGGTTAGGTTAGGTTAGGTTAGGTTAGGTTAGGTTAGGTTAGGTTAGGTTAGGTTAGGTTAGGTTAGGTTAGGTTAGGTTAGGTTAGGTTAGGTTAGGTTAGGTTAGGTTAGGTTAGGTTAGGTTAGGTTAGGTTAGGTTAGGTTAGGTTAGGTTAGGTTAGGTTAGGTTAGGTTAGGTTAGGTTAGGTTAGGTTAGGTTAGGTTAGGTTAGGTTAGGTTAGGTTAGGTTAGGTTAGGTTAGGTTAGGTTAGGTTAGGTTAGGTTAGGTTAGGTTAGGTTAGGTTAGGTTAGGTTAGGTTAGGTTAGGTTAGGTTAGGTTAGGTTAGGTTAGGTTAGGTTAGGTTAGGTTAGGTTAGGTTAGGTTAGGTTAGGTTAGGTTAGGTTAGGTTAGGTTAGGTTAGGTTAGGTTAGGTTAGGTTAGGTTAGGTTAGGTTAGGTTAGGTTAGGTTAGGTTAGGTTAGGTTAGGTTAGGTTAGGTTAGGTTAGGTTAGGTTAGGTTAGGTTAGGTTAGGTTAGGTTAGGTTAGGTTAGGTTAGGTTAGGTTAGGTTAGGTTAGGTTAGGTTAGGTTAGGTTAGGTTAGGTTAGGTTAGGTTAGGTTAGGTTAGGTTAGGTTAGGTTAGGTTAGGTTAGGTTAGGTTAGGTTAGGTTAGGTTAGGTTAGGTTAGGTTAGGTTAGGTTAGGTTAGGTTAGGTTAGGTTAGGTTAGGTTAGGTTAGGTTAGGTTAGGTTAGGTTAGGTTAGGTTAGGTTAGGTTAGGTTAGGTTAGGTTAGGTTAGGTTAGGTTAGGTTAGGTTAGGTTAGGTTAGGTTAGGTTAGGTTAGGTTAGGTTAGGTTAGGTTAGGTTAGGTTAGGTTAGGTTAGGTTAGGTTAGGTTAGGTTAGGTTAGGTTAGGTTAGGTTAGGTTAGGTTAGGTTAGGTTAGGTTAGGTTAGGTTAGGTTAGGTTAGGTTAGGTTAGGTTAGGTTAGGTTAGGTTAGGTTAGGTTAGGTTAGGTTAGGTTAGGTTAGGTTAGGTTAGGTTAGGTTAGGTTAGGTTAGGTTAGGTTAGGTTAGGTTAGGTTAGGTTAGGTTAGGTTAGGTTAGGTTAGGTTAGGTTAGGTTAGGTTAGGTTAGGTTAGGTTAGGTTAGGTTAGGTTAGGTTAGGTTAGGTTAGGTTAGGTTAGGTTAGGTTAGGTTAGGTTAGGTTAGGTTAGGTTAGGTTAGGTTAGGTTAGGTTAGGTTAGGTTAGGTTAGGTTAGGTTAGGTTAGGTTAGGTTAGGTTAGGTTAGGTTAGGTTAGGTTAGGTTAGGTTAGGTTAGGTTAGGTTAGGTTAGGTTAGGTTAGGTTAGGTTAGGTTAGGTTAGGTTAGGTTAGGTATAGGTTAGGTTAGGTTAGGTTAGGTTAGGTTAGGTTAGGTTAGGTTAGGTTAGGTTAGGTTAGGTTAGGTTAGGTTAGGTTAGGTTAGGTTAGGTTAGGTTAGGTTAGGTTAGGTTAGGTTAGGTTAGGTTAGGTTAGGTTAGGTTAGGTTAGGTTAGGTTAGGTTAGGTTAGGTTAGGTTAGGTTAGGTTAGGTTAGGTTAGGTTAGGTTAGGTTAGGTTAGGTTAGGTTAGGTTAGGTTAGGTTAGGTTAGGTTAGGTTAG
Organism: Hypomecis punctinalis; assembly: GCA_949316475.1. Classification (NCBI taxonomy): domain Eukaryota; kingdom Metazoa; phylum Arthropoda; class Insecta; order Lepidoptera; family Geometridae; genus Hypomecis; species Hypomecis punctinalis. The sequence goes on from OX438808.1 coordinate 25,439,997, forward strand.
GTTAGGTTAGGTTAGGTTAGGTTAGGTTAGGTTAGGTTAGGTTAGGTTAGGTTAGGTTAGGTTAGGTTAGGTTAGGTTAGGTTAGGTTAGGTTAGGTTAGGTTAGGTTAGGTTAGGTTAGGTTAGGTTAGGTTAGGTTAGGTTAGGTTAGGTTAGGTTAGGTTAGGTTAGGTTAGGTTAGGTTAGGTTAGGTTAGGTTAGGTTAGGTTAGGTTAGGTTAGGTTAGGTTAGGTTAGGTTAGGTTAGGTTAGGTTAGGTTAGGTTAGGTTAGGTTAGGTTAGGTTAGGTTAGGTTAGGTTAGGTTAGGTTAGGTTAGGTTAGGTTAGGTTAGGTTAGGTTAGGTTAGGTTAGGTTAGGTTAGGTTAGGTTAGGTTAGGTTAGGTTAGGTTAGGTTAGGTTAGGTTAGGTTAGGTTAGGTTAGGTTAGGTTAGGTTAGGTTAGGTTAGGTTAGGTTAGGTTAGGTTAGGTTAGGTTAGGTTAGGTTAGGTTAGGTTAGGTTAGGTTAGGTTAGGTTAGGTTAGGTTAGGTTAGGTTAGGTTAGGTTAGGTTAGGTTAGGTTAGGTTAGGTTAGGTTAGGTTAGGTTAGGTTAGGTTAGGTTAGGTTAGGTTAGGTTAGGTTAGGTTAGGTTAGGTTAGGTTAGGTTAGGTTAGGTTAGGTTAGGTTAGGTTAGGTTAGGTTAGGTTAGGTTAGGTTAGGTTAGGTTAGGTTAGGTTAGGTTAGGTTAGGTTAGGTTAGGTTAGGTTAGGTTAGGTTAGGTTAGGTTAGGTTAGGTTAGGTTAGGTTAGGTTAGGTTAGGTTAGGTTAGGTTAGGTTAGGTTAGGTTAGGTT
>OX438809.1:3000000-3311000 GCA_949316475.1 Hypomecis punctinalis
TCCCCACACACCAAAACCTTTTTCTTGCCAAAGCTAAATTCCTGTAATAGTGAGTTTAGGTTATTGAAAAATGAATCTGTATAACATGCTTTTCTTTTCGGAGGCCTATATACGCATATAATTATAATTTTGTGGTCAAGAAGTTCAATTCCAGAGCATTCAATAGTGCCTTCAATACAAAACCTTTGTAATTGAGGAATAGGTTTAAATCTGAGAGTGTTGCGAATTAACACACAGGCTCCGCCGTGTCTACTATTTCTACAATAGGAAGAACCAACAGTAAAGTTTGGAAGCTTTAGCAGGTTTATATCATTATTCTTCATATTATGCTCCGTTATACACAAAACATCTACCATACCTTCATTACGTTCCATAGACTGTAAGTTAGCCGTAAGCAAATCTGATTTATTTAGAAGCCCATCAATATTTTGGTGCATGACGCGAATTTCTTTATATACGAAAAAAATTACTGTTTTCTACAATGTCAGATGTCTCACCACCAGCCAGGTTAGGTTCGTCGCATGTTTGTGTGCTATTGTCCACCCTATTCACTAAGCTACAGTGATTGCCAGTCTGTACAAGTTTGTCATTGAAGCGTAATGTTTGTATTTGTCTCTCATTTGTGTTAAATGTTTGGTTAAGATTGCGGTGGCGTGCTAGATTATTTTTGTAAGCGATATGCACAATTTCTTTCAATACACATCTACAAATATTTATACAGAATTCGTGTCTTCGAGGACGAATTTTTTTTATAGAACATGTCTATGTAAGTTACGTGCAAATACTGATTACATATAAGTTTCAATTCGTAGTTTAGTTTTTCTTCTCTAAGATGCTTATTATACAGAATTTCAGGAATAATAACATTTGTATTAGAAACTTTACTTAACCAAGAATGCAGATTATATTGAAACTGGTAAGGAACAGAATCGTTTGTTCCTATTAATAGAACAACGCAATCATTTTTAGTGTAGTTTTCAATTTCATATCCAGTCGCATTTAATATATCTTCTAGCCGAGCACCCGGTTTCCACAGGCACTTCACCTCATACTCGTCTCCTAATAGTTGCTGTAAAGTGTGACGTGTGTGTTGACTTTGCTCATCGCCTAATATCAAAATTTTGTTGACAGTTCTTTCATTTGATGTACTCTTCTTGAATTTGTTATTTTTTAGCTCGCTAAGCTTCTTTGAAATTTGAATTGCAGCATTGCGATGGTTTTGTGTGGGATTTTGTTGTGAACTTAACAATTTGCAATCTTCATCATTTAAGCTTGTTTTCGGCGAGTCATCTGGACCGAAATTTAGTCCTTTACCGTGCGCGCTTTCCATAGCTACCTTAGTGTGCTCATTTCGTTCATTACAAGTAGTACTCAAAGGTGTACAGAGTTGTGTGCTAGTTTTTATGTGTTGGGACGATGTTTCAGTGCGAGATTTGATATCAAGTTGTACCTCAATTCTATTCTGATTACTCATTTCATTTGTTAAACAGATACGCTTAGGGGTTACATCTGGTTTGTCTTGATTTTTCATTACTGGGCGTAATCTTTTTCGTGTAGTGATCGGGCTACCAACAAATCCAATTTTTTTATATCTGTCTATTAATTTTTTCAGATTATCATTTTCAGACTGAAGACGGTAATTTTCGGAACACAAATTGTCTATTTCTTGGTTGGCTGATTGTAAATCTATATGTAATTTATTAATTTGTTTACTAAGTTCTGCGTATGTACAACTTTCATCTAAAGTGTTATCAGGAAGACTTAATATTGTATTTTCTAGCATTGTTGAACTTGATATGTTATTTAGAGAGCTACATTTTTTCAATGGTCGAAATGTAACATTTTCCGAGTCCATGGTGTCTACAAAATCGAGTTGTGTCGTGTTGTGTGTGGATGGCTTTATTGTTTTGGTACGTTTCCGAACGAACTCAATTATATCTGTGCTTTTGATATGTCAAAGTCGCTTTTGTCCGCTTAAACGTCGCTGTCAGGTATGTCAATAAATGTCAGTGCAGAAAATCAGTGAGTCTTCGCCTGTCTTCGCTAATGTAAATTATTGCCAAAATACAAAACAATGAGTTCGAAATACTATTCAAATTCTCCAACGGTCGATACTATAGTTCATTTCCTATTGGTGAAGTGATAAAATGTTGCGAAAATATCAGTGGTTGTTCATCTCACCCGCGTCCAAGAGGCGGCGAATGTTTGGAGGTTATTTATCTTGTTGTTTTAATGTAATTATGCCACAAACACTTGTTTATTTCACTGTTTTCTAATTAAAATACACAGAGCTCTTTCGTACAGTTGTTTATGCGGCCAGGGTTGCCAGCCCTGCAACATGCATTTTTAAAAAGAGAATGTAAATACTGCGTTGAAACGTGTAACGTCATTTTCAAATGATATTTTGACGTTTGTAATTAAAAATATGAAACCAATTAATGAGCTATACTCTATAAAATTTAACTTGATCTCTGCGACAGTGATATTGACATCGAAGATTGACATTTTTTTTAACTTAATTAATGATAAATTAAGTTTTATTTAAAATATCGTCAGTATGAACTATCGATATTTTAATTAAAACTCTATCTAAAACTCTGTGGTCACGATCATTCGTCGCCCATCACTAATCGGCATGCCCACAAAGTATGACATTGACAGGTACTGTTTGTACTATTAAGAAATTCAGGACTTCATAGGCGTGATTTTTCTGACAGCTGTCGCAGAGATCAAGTTAAATTTTATAGAGTATAGTGTTTAATAATTATTTTTCACAAAAAATGGCATGACCGACTTCAATCGTGTACAGAATTCGCAAATATTTGCACGGATCGATGTATCATTTTTCACATTATTGTTGATTTATCATAAATGGCTAAGCCGATTTCGATAAAATTTAATTGGGACCAATTTCGAAATATACTATGTCCAATAAAAAATAATTATTGCTATCGGACTACCATGTATAAAATTATGCGTTTATACATAAAAAATATATATACGCGTCGAATTGAATGCCTCCTCCGTTTCGTCGATCAAAAACGATAAAGGAAATTCTAAATAAAGAACATTGAATATCAATAAGGGATTATTTCAGTTCTTCTGCTTATTTTCCAGAGGATATTAGAGGATCCCGTATGGAAAACAATTTATTGCGTATTAATCGCTATACCTACATATTTATTAATAAATAATATTTGTTTACATATTTTTATATTATTGAGATATTTTTTTCAATATAGGGCAAAAAATCATTACTGGATATCTTCTTATTGATTCTTTATTAAACTTTAACTTTACTGTACATCTTCTTATTGATTCTTTATTAACCTTTATTAACTTTACTTTTAACATTGTTAAAAGGTAAATAAAGAATTTGAATATACTATGTAAGTAAGCGCGAGCGCTACGAGCTCGAACATTTTATGATATTTTGACAATCAGGGGATATAATAATAGTATGCTTGGAACCAAGCATACCGTCTTAAGTCTTAAGTGGGTGCTTCCATTAACCACTAAAATTGTTGAAATTATTTATTATTATATAATATTATTATACCCTTTACTCGATGAAATATTTCATTTAACTCAACAAATGTATCTAACAGGAATCATCCCAAGCGACTTCGAAACAACCAAAACAGTTATGCTACCCAAAAAACCAAATACACGAAAATGTGAAGAACATAGACCCCTCAGCTTAATATCTCACGCATCGAAAATCCTCATACAAATAATACACAACAGAATAAGACCCATAGCAGAACTCAACATAAGCGAAGATCAATATGGATTCAGGAGAGGTAAAGGAACGCGGGAAGCAATTTTAGCGTTAAGAATGATTAGTAACAAAAGAATTGATTTAGGACTAGAAACACACGTAGCGTTCGTAGATCTCGAAAAAGCATTCGATAACATTAACTGGAAACAAATGATGACCACTCTAAAAAACATAGGAATAGACTACAGAGATAGAAGAATAATACACAAACTATACCAGAATCAAAACACAGTGATAGAAGTAGGAAATGAAACAGAAAAGGCCAAAATAAAACGAGGAGTAAGGCAAGGATGCCCCCTTTCACCAACGATCTTTAACAATCTCATCGAAAACGCCATAAGAAAAATAAAAGAGTCAAAAAATGGGGGTGTGAAATGCAATGGCGAACGCATCTTCTTCATACGATACGCAGACGACATCGCAGCACTAGCAGAAACCCAAGAAGAACTCCAAAAACTTATAGTAACCATGGACCGCGCTTTCAAAGAAATAGGACTTAAAATAAACGTAAATAAAACCAAAATAATGACCATTACAAGAAATACTCCACCATATAATCCTATCGAGCTAAATAATTTCGAAATAAAACAGGTAACATCATTTAAATACTTAGGGAGCACCATCACCAATGACGCGAAATGCACCACCGACATCAAAATTAGAATATCAATAGCCAAACAAGCGTTTAACAACAAAAAACACCTCTTCAAATCTAAAATAGCAAGACATATCAAAAAAAGACTGATCAAAACCTATATATGGAGCATTGCACTTTACGCAAGCGAAACATGGATATTAACACAAAAAGATAGGGAACGGCTTGAGGCGTTCGAGATGTGGTGTTGGAGAAGAATGGAAAAAATCAGTTGGACGGAAAAGAAAACAAACCAAGAGGTGCTCGACATGGTAAAAGAGAAAAGAAAAATTTTGACAACAGTTGAAAATAGAAGGGGAAAGATGTTTGGCCACCTTGTACGACATGACAATCTAATGAAAACCATAATAGAAGGAAAAGTAGAAGGAAAGAGAGGGAGAGGAAGACCACGGAGAGCGTTCCTAGATCAGATCAAAGAGAAGGTAGAGGTCATGTCGTACAGGGAGGTGAAGACACTGGCGGAAGACCGCAAGACGTGGAAGTTGCTCCACCGACAAGAGCAGTGCTCTTAAATCCGAATGAATGAATATTATTATAATATAGTCACAACTGAATATGGGACGAATAAAATATTGATTATCATAAGTCCGATAAACACATACATTCTGATCTGACCCAGATTACAGAATATAAAGAAACAGAGTAAGTCACTTAAGTTATTTAGGGTTCATTGGCCTTGCCCACGGGATCTAATTAAACGAAACTTAGTGCTCACACGAATAATGTAGCATGCATTTTAGTGCTTTGGTGCAGGTCGGAACTTAGTTTCCCATAAATGTTTAGACGAGACCGTCGTAGGGTGCAAATATGTACCTACCTAGACATAATCGAAATTTGTACAATAGAATATAACTTTATTGCACACCAAAAAGCTATAAGTAAAATATAAAGTATATATTAACTTAAAATTAGGTGATACAAGAGCGGCTTTACCGCCTTGACCGATTTCTGCCAGGCTATCATTGGATGGACAGAAATCAGAGATACTCGTAATAATGTGGCTGATGGCGTAACACATAAACAAATGAAAGAAAATTATATTGTAGAAATTAAATACAATAATTATTTGTATATACTACATGTGGATGTGTATATAATACCGTTAAACACAGCGATATAGCCTAGCGGATTAGCAAGTTGAAATGGCAGTGCGCTGGCCACATAGCACGGGGGACTGATTACCGATGGGGTCGAAAAGTTCTCAAGTGGAGATCACGTACCGGCAAGCGTAGCGTAGGGCGTCCATCCACGAGCTGTACAGATTATCATCACCGCACGATCGTGCTGGATGTAAGCCGGTTCCAACCAGTCTAATTGGAGATCCAAAGGGAAGGCTCATGTCTACCAGTGGGCGTCGTATGACTGATGGATGGATGGCAACACAGCGAAAGCGTGTAAGTTGACTTTGGAATATAATTCATTATTATTATACAATGTGTCTGTCTACCGGTGTCGGAGCTTTAAGCGGTGACATATATGGCAAATTTTGATAACTTTTACCGTGGGATCAACTCTGAAAACGCAAAAAAAACAGCTATTCCATACTTTTTGTCGAAAGTCTTATAAAAATCGTATGGAACAGAAGTTTTTTTTACGTTTTCAGAGTTGATCTCATAGTAAAAGTTGTTCAAAATTTGCCATAGATGTCACCGCTTTAGGGCTCCGACACCGGTAGACAAACATTGTATAACCCCGTGACCACGGTCGGTGCAACTCGGCTGAAACGTCGGGATGATGGGGTATTTATTTATCTCGTAATTTTATTGCGCGATTAGTACCGTAGTATTCATTGTCCAACATCAAGTATAGGCTGAATCATATAAGTTGGCGGATGTGAAGTTAGCTACAAGCTGCGCAATATCCAATACTGACTGAAGCTCAGATAAAACTGCGAGTTGATTGGGTTTATAGCGCAGCTTATTATAGCGTAACTAAATTCACATCCGACTTGTATGATTAGGCCTATAATATAAATGTCTACGTATGTGGTCTACCTAATATGTGACCCCTTATAAAAACTACGAGATTTTTTGCCCCCCTGTAACAGTTGACATCTGTGCGACATCTGATACTTATATCCCAAAATCGTCATAACATGAAAAAAACTACTGGAAGTTATCTGGATTTTTTACTGCCATACTTTTGGTTTTGCCGTTTTCTTAGAATTCAATAGTTATACCTTCTTCGGGAGGCGAATAAATAGAGTTTATGCAAAAAGACAACCGTCGTGGCGTCACGGTGAACTAACAATACGATTTTAATCAGCAGCAATAGTACCGACCGACTACTTGGTAGACGCGTGTCTACTGATGAAAACCGAATTAATGTCTACCAAATATCAAACATTTTTAAGTTGTATTAGCAATAACAGAGCAGTCTTGTCAACGTAACAAAATTAGTAAAATGACACACGGGGACCTCTCCTACGACGCTTCTCTTTTGCACAAACTCTACTTACATATTGTTTCTGAGAAACACTTCATATGTTAGCAATCCCATAAAAAAGGTTCATTGGCGTTCAGTTGTTTCGACGAAGTGCAACAGCAGATTTTTTTGCGATTTTAGGGTTAATCCCATGGTAAAAGTTGCGCATGAGTAAATGATATCCTAGCCTAGAATAAGACTGTCGTCTTTTAATACAGAATGTATTTAATTTAAAAAAATCAGGCAACTTTATTAATATCTAAAGTGGCATGTTTTTTCTTTTTGGCTATCTAGCCGAACTACGTGAAGCCTGTATTATTAGAGGCCTCACCTAGTAGGTATAAGAATCATCATCCATCCATTAGCCGTAGGACGTCTGGACATAGGCCTCCCCCATGGATTTCCAATAAGGCCGGTTGGAAGCGGCCTGCATCCAGCGCGTTCCTGCGATATTTACTATATCGTCAGTCCACCTAGTCGGCGGACGTCCTACGCTGCGCTTGCTGTTCCGTGGTCTTCATTCGAGAATGTTACAGCCCCATCGGCCATCCGTTCTTCGATCGATGTGCCCTGCCCATTGCTACTTTAATTTGTTAATCCGCTGGGCTATGTCGGTAACTTTGGTTCGTCTGCGGATCTCTTCATTTCTGATTCGATCCCGCAGCGACGAGCATAGGCCTCTCCATAGCACGTTGGACTATCCTGAGCTTGTTCATAAGGCCCACATTAAGGTGACGCATTGATAAACTATAGTTTCAAAATCGAGTACCGCGCCCCTTCACTCGGACAAAATTTTACGCGGTCTCACTTGACAGGATCACGCCAGAGCGGCGGGCGGCAACGCTGGGCTAGCGTACGTGGCGCTGCTAACGGCGCGGCGGCGGCACGCGTCAACTCAATTTGCCTAGAGCATAGATAATCATGGAGTCGCCTTGTCCTTAATCAACAATTTAAAAAAAAGGCAAAAATTATTTTGATCTTTTTAATGTTTTTTTTTTTCATACAATACAGGGTTATTTCAACTGCTGTTTTTAAACTTTCGCGATTTGAACACATTATTATTATATACTACGGGACTTATCGCGCTCTGAAATTACGAGATAAATAAATAACTCATCATCCCGACGTTTCGTCCGAGTTGCATCAACCGTGGTCAAGGGTAGACACTCCGTAGAATAGTGAGTCTACCCGTGACCCGCAACAAAATGTATGGAACAGCTTTTTTTTTTTAATTTTGAGAAATGTTGCAGAACAAAAGTTGTTAGTTTTGAGAAATGTTGCAGAACAAAAGTTGTTAGTTTTGATGTACATATACAGAATAAACCTCTAAAAGGATGCTAATTGATTAGAAATAACCCTGTATACAAATTAATGTTGATTATGTACAGGTATCATAATCAATGAACTTATTTTTATCGTGCTTCACACACTTAGAAAAGGGTTTGGATGCCAGAAATAAAATATTTAGTTAATCGGTTTAAAATATAAATCATTTATTTACCGATATTTGGTAGGATAGGTGCGAGTGCGGTCTAGCACAGCTCTATAAGAACAGTGATGAGGAATTCATAATAAGCATTAAAGTTGTAGAACAAAGGGGTATTTTACTATAATGTAAACGTCGTGAAGGAAAGAGAAACACTCACATACATTACATGTTAGAGTGAGATAGATTAGTTTTTGTATCATATTCCAACACGCCCCCTCAAAAATTAATCTATTTAAAAATCAATTCCTATTTTGATAACGAAATTTTATACAATTAAAATAACACAACACACCTTCCTACCTTGTCTGGGGATACATTCAAATTGGTTCAACATTTGTTGCGCAGGATTGGGGAAAACCCAGAAAAACCCAATCAAACCAATTATTCATCTTAAATATACTGTTTCAGTAACTCTACAATTTAAATATCAAAATGTTATTTATTTATGCATACAGTGAGTTACATAGGCTTCAGTAATTGAAACTACCTTTTCAATAAGGTATAGTATTGTACTCTGATTCATATTGTTCAAAGAATTCAAACAAATAGTGTGCTTTGATGATTGTTCTAATACACTACCACTATAAATATCATAACAACATTACTTCTCGTGACATAAATATTTGGCTCAGTTCTCAAATGTCCTTTTTAAATTAAATCTGTGGTCCCTTTCAACTCTTTCAAGTATCGTACGAGTAGGTCCCTTTTTAAAATGTATCAAATGATTGTTATTGTTATCAAATCTGCTGGATGTTTACAACATTATGTCGGTTGATTCTACAACGGGCTTTTGTATTATCGTTAGAACTTCTATACTATCTATTCTACTATCGTTATCGCTAGATCGTAACGATCTACCAGATAAGAGCTAATTGTCTCTCATCTATTTCCTGGTTCTATAGAGTTCACTCTATTGACCACTGGCTTTATAAATAATAATAACCCTATCGACAACTTCCTCTTTTTTGAAGTCGGTAAAAGACAATACTATAACCGTGATAATTTAAAAAAAGTGTTTAAATTTACCGTTTCCTCTGAATCCCCAGATGTCGGCAACACGTTGTGTAACTCTGCGTATGTTGGTGATATTTCTGGGTGGCTACAAAATAAAATGATGTAATTATATAATTATTAAAAAGTTAAAGCTAACACAATTATTTAGGTGATAGAACATCACCTAATAAATATCATTATTTTAGATAGGTTTCTAAAATATCAAGAGACGACTCCATAGCTTTTTGTTCTGATATTTGTTTCCTACAGTATGGTTAGTTTGTACAGACAAATCTTAGTAGGTACACACTTGAAAATAAAGAATAGACGGAGTATTATTACTAGATACTTTAAATTGATTGCTGACATGATAGATAGGTACTTGGCATGGACTCACTCTCTATCTACTGGCCCTGTTGAGGATGTGGATTGACAATCGTCAGGTTGCAGTTTCCGTTTTTTTGACCTAAAAAAATTGTAAATATAGGTAAATGCAGAAAAATTGAAGTACCTAGGTAGTAAGAATGTGATAATCCATAATCTGTAGACGAATGTGTATTTGCCAAATATAGACTTTATTATTAGGGCATTAGAGTGCAACTATTTATTGCAAGTTTATTATATATGTAATTCGACTTACCCAAACATTCCGTCATTTTTTTTAGGTTTTCTTTTTCGTTTTTGTAAAAACAATTCTTTCCGCTTATTTTTCCTCCCCATTTTCTATGCACACTTGTTCACTACTATTTACACACTACCAAATAAAAATACTAAGTACCTAACTTACTACCTACTATAATAATGTTCTAAAGCTACAATATAATATAGTACACTAAAGTCTAACTTATAATTTTGAAAATAATTCTGAAGTAAATTACTCGGTTGTCGTCGCACAGAGTACCTAGAAGACAATAACCAAAAACAAACAGCACGCATCTCGCGCCGTCCGTACTTTGCGGCGTTGCCAGCCCGACGCTGAGCGAATCATGCGCTCGTCGGAGTCGCAACGTCGCACCGGTACGGCGGCGGCGGCCCAGATAGTGCCGGATCAAATATTCTGAGCAAACACTGTAGAGTAAAAGCTAAACTAGAGTAGGCGCGAAGAGATTTGATTGAGTTTTTAATTAATTACTCATAATATACAATTTAAAAAAAAAAAATTCTCGGTTTATAATAAAGAAAAGGGATCTGGCTATTTTATTCGTAAAAAATAATGGGGTGTTGTCGCTGATAATTCTGAGCATTCGAATTACTAAAATTTTTTTGGTGAGCAATTTGTTTTATTTTTTTTTTAATAAAGCCGGTTACTTTTCAAAATTTTGTCCGGTTCATTCAATTTATTAAGATTTTCCCTTATCTATGACATTTTTTAAATTTGAATCGATATCATTCATCCTCTCACATCGCGCATTCAAAAGTACTCGTTTTTGCCGTTTTCGTGTTTCTCGGCCCGGTGCCTCGTCTTAAGAGACCACGTTTCAGTTCTATATGTCATCACTGACAACACACAACTATCGAAAACTTTCGTCTTGAGGCACTGAGGTATATTGGATGAAAAGACGTCACGCAATTTTCCGTACGCTGCCCAACCGAGTTGGATTCGGCTAAGAATCAGAAGGACTCCAATACAATACAATACTGTGAATGTTGCGAATTATATCGTAATGGTAATTTTTCTTCTTTCTCAAAGTAATGTTTCTACAATTCCCTATTGTGTAAATTTATGTCCGAATCAGCAACAATTAGAGCAAACAGTCGTCATCTCGTCAGTGAGCGAGAGCCGTGACGGCTCACTCGCCATTCTGATGATATTATGGCACATGCAGATGACAGACTGACGTTCGAATTATGCTGCTAATGCTCGGAATAGCTGTTGGTTGCAATAGCTGCTGAACGGTTTGAGTTTGGCATTTGTCTCAGCACAGACGCCAAGCGATGAACTATCAACTGGCTTTCAAGAAAATCGCTCGCCCAAGAAACGTTTTTGAGGGCGATTCTCATTTTATTCACAAAATCGATATATGTATACCTGTTAATAATAAATCGATCACTGTTCACAATACCGCTGAGAAGTTCTTCACTAGATGGCAGCAGCAAATAAAAGTTATTATCACAGAAAAACCAACGACATTAGTTAAAATGACCGATCAGTATCTGTCACATTTTACACTCGCTCTGATAATAAGCAAATAGCAGAGACAAAACTTTCGGAACTATAGCTTCTAACACTTCAGTGATGTGGGCTAAATGTAGTTAACATTTATGACGTCCCGCTGACAAATATCAGGGGATTAAGGGCCGCTTGCATAACGTTCACTAAATGCACTTAGCTGCTCTCCTAAACACATTTAAGGAGTTAATCACGTTTAGTGTCTTGCACAACAAAGAATCAACCCTTAAACGTATTTACCGAACTGTCAAATTTAAGACGAGGCACCGGGCCGAGAAACACGAAAACGGCAAAAACGAGTACTTTTGAATGCGCGATGTGAGAGGATGAATGATATCGATTCAAATTTAAAAAATGTCATAGATAAGGGAAAATCTTAATAAATTGAATGAACCGGACAAAATTTTGAAAAGTAACCGGCTTTATTACAAAAAAAAATAAAACAAATTGCTCACCAAAAAAATTTTAGTAATTCGAATGCTCAGAATTATCAGCGACAACACCCCATTATTTTTTACGAATAAAATAGCCAGATCCCTTTTCTTTATTATAAACCGAGAATTTTTTTTTTTTAAATTGTATATTATGAGTAATTAATTAAAAACTCAATCAAATCTCTTCGCGCCTACTCTAGTTTAGCTTTTACTCTACAGTGTTTGCTCAGAATATTTGATCCGGCACTATCTGGGCCGCCGCCGCCGTACCGGTGCGACGTTGCGACTCCGACGAGCGCATGATTCGCTCAGCGTCGGGCTGGCAACGCCGCAAAGTACGGACGGCGCGAGATGCGTGCTGTTTGTTTTTGGTTATTGTCTTCTAGGTACTCTGTGCGACGACAACCGAGTAATTTACTTCAGAATTATTTTCAAAATTATAAGTTAGACTTTAGTGTACTATATTATATTGTAGCTTTAGAACATTATTATAGTAGGTAGTAAGTTAGGTACTTAGTATTTTTATTTGGTAGTGTGTAAATAGTAGTGAACAAGTGTGCATAGAAAATGGGGAGGAAAAATAAGCGGAAAGAATTGTTTTTACAAAAACGAAAAAGAAAACCTAAAAAAAATGACGGAATGTTTGGGTAAGTCGAATTACATATATAATAAACTTGCAATAAATAGTTGCACTCTAATGCCCTAATAATAAAGTCTATATTTGGCAAATACACATTCGTCTACAGATTATGGATTATCACATTCTTACTACCTAGGTACTTCAATTTTTCTGCATTTACCTATATTTACAATTTTTTTAGGTCAAAAAAACGGAAACTGCAACCTGACGATTGTCAATCCACATCCTCAACAGGGCCAGTAGATAGAGAGTGAGTCCATGCCAAGTACCTATCTATCATGTCAGCAATCAATTTAAAGTATCTAGTAATAATACTCCGTCTATTCTTTATTTTCAAGTGTGTACCTACTAAGATTTGTCTGTACAAACTAACCATACTGTAGGAAACAAATATCAGAACAAAAAGCTATGGAGTCGTCTCTTGATATTTTAGAAACCTATCTAAAATAATGATATTTATTAGGTGATGTTCTATCACCTAAATAATTGTGTTAGCTTTAACTTTTTAATAATTATATAATTACATCATTTTATTTTGTAGCCACCCAGAAATATCACCAACATACGCAGAGTTACACAACGTGTTGCCGACATCTGGGGATTCAGAGGAAACGGTAAATTTAAACACTTTTTTTAAATTATCACGGTTATAGTATTGTCTTTTACCGACTTCAAAAAAGAGGAAGTTGTCGATAGGGTTATTATTTTTTCTTCTTTTAAATAAACGAAATTAAAATTATTCTCCCTGCTTTATCACAAAGATTTTCCAGGTATTTAGTGAGTAGTTAGTACCTATACCTCCGCCACTGTACTCCATTTTGTACATGTCTAATTCCTTTAATAGTAATGTAAGTAATTTAATTTCAGTTAAAAGAACCAAATCCTGAAAATGAAGAGTTACAAAATGTGTTGCCCACATCAGAGGATTCGGTGGAAACGGTAAACTTAAGTACCTTTTTAAACTATCGCGATTATTGTCTTGTCTTTTTACCGACTTCAAAAAAGAGGATGTTGTCGATTTGGTTATATTTTGAAAATGTCGTTTTTTACTTCGTCTGCAAGTTGAACTTGTGTAATTTTGTTTCAGTTAAATGAACAAAACCCTGAAAATGAAGATATTCCATACATATTCGAAAGTACCTCTGAAACTACAGTAAGGATTTTGTTATAGCTAAGGCATGTTAACATAATAGAATAGATAGTATAGAAGTTCTAACGATAATACAAAAGCCCGTTGTAGAATCAACCGACATAATGTTGTAAACATCCAGCAGATTTGATAACAATAACAATCATTTGATACATTTTAAAAAGGGACCTACTCGTACGATACTTGAAAGAGTTGAAAGGGACCACAGATTTAATTTAAAAAGGACATTTGAGAACTGAGCCAAATATTTATGTCACGAGAAGTAATGTTGTTATGATATTTATAGTGGTAGTGTATTAGAACAATCATCAAAGCACACTATTTGTTTGAATTCTTTGAACAATATGAATCAGAGTACAATACTATACCTTATTGAAAAGGTAGTTTCAATTACTGAAGCCTATGTAACTCACTGTATGCATAAATAAATAACATTTTGATATTTAAATTGTAGAGTTACTGAAACAGTATATTTAAGATGAATAATTGGTTTGATTGGGTTTTTCTGGGTTTTCCCCAATCCTGCGCAACAAATGTTGAACCAATTTGAATGTATCCCCAGACAAGGTAGGAAGGTGTGTTGTGTTATTTTAATTGTATAAAATTTCGTTATCAAAATAGGAATTGATTTTTAAATAGATTAATTTTTGAGGGGGCGTGTTGGAATATGATACAAAAACTAATCTATCTCACTCTAACATGTAATGTATGTGAGTGTTTCTCTTTCCTTCACGACGTTTACATTATAGTAAAATACCCCTTTGTTCTACAACTTTAATGCTTATTATGAATTCCTCACCACTGTTCTTATAGAGCTGTGCTAGACCGCACTCGCACCTATCCTACCAAATATCGGTAAATAAATGATTTATATTTTAAACCGATTAACTAAATATTTTATTTCTGGCATCCAAACCCTTTTCTAAGTGTGTGAAGCACGATAAAAATAAGTTCATTGATTATGATACCTGTACATAATCAACATTAATTTGTATACAGGGTTATTTCTAATCAATTAGCATCCTTTTAGAGGTTTATTCTGTATATGTACATCAAAACTAACAACTTTTGTTCTGCAACATTTCTCAAAACTAACAACTTTTGTTCTGCAACATTTCTCAAAATTAAAAAAAAAAAGCTGTTCCATACATTTTGTTGCGGGTCACGGGTAGACTCACTATTCTACGGAGTGTCTACCCTTGACCACGGTTGATGCAACTCGGACGAAACGTCGGGATGATGAGTTATTTATTTATCTCGTAATTTCAGAGCGCGATAAGTCCCGTAGTATATAATAATAATGTGTTCAAATCGCGAAAGTTTAAAAACAGCAGTTGAAATAACCCTGTATTGTATGAAAAAAAAATACATTAAAAAGATCAAAATAATTTTTGCCTTTTTTTTAAATTGTTGATTAAGGACAAGGCGACTCCATGATTATCTATGCTCTAGGCAAATTGAGTTGACGCGTGCCGCCGCCGCGCCGTTAGCAGCGCCACGTACGCTAGCCCAGCGTTGCCGCCCGCCGCTCTGGCGTGATCCTGTCAAGTGAGACCGCGTAAAATTTTGTCCGAGTGAAGGGGCGCGGTACTCGATTTTGAAACTATAGTTTATCAATGCGTCACCTTAAACGCTCCAAAATGGCTGTTTAACGGAGTTAAATTCGTTTAGCGCCATCTTGAATGACCAGCTGTTCGCCGCATTTGGGAACAGTGTGCATTTATGACTCAATATTTTTGTTTGTAACAAGTTTTTTGCATGTATTCTATCATTCTAATGTTATTATTCATTATTCTAATGTTTATTGTATTGGTAGTCTATTGTCTGTCTAGTGTGTAACGGTGATGTGAAAAAATGATGCCCATGTCATTTGTAGGTCACACTGTTTAATTTGAGCAGTTGGCTTGGACCCGATGATGTTTATTTTTAAATAACATACAGTTTCATACATTCTATAGATACCTAATAACTGATCTTATTTAGTATCGGTCGGTGCAAGATTTCTCGCCATTAGATTTTTCACCTTCTCACTCATTTACAAAAATAATCTCAACAGAACTGAACAGAATCCGAAAAACGAACGTGGTATTATTATTGTAATTGGTCTTCTACTCTCTCTAGAGCAATTCACAAACCAATAAGAGAACATGTTTAGATATTCGTTTCACGCAAATCTTTAGTCAAAACTATGCGCGCTTAGACGTGCTTGACGGTGGCTTGACAGGAAATACAATTCAATACATGAAACGGAACGCGAGGGACGGTTTAGGGCACGTGTTAAAAAAGTTTAGTTAAACAGCATCTGGAGCACCTTGTGCAAGGCCACTCTAAATGTGCTTAGCGTTAAGAGCGTTTAACCAGTTAAATGTATTTAGTTAAATATGATTTTAAGCCACATGTTACGCAAGCGGCCCTAAGGGTATTAGAATAAAAAAAGGGAAAATAGGTATGTTATTATTGAAGATACTAGTATTCCCCGGGGCTTCCTAAGATACTTATTGATTTATTTATTTAACACTTTATTGCACACCATTTGTACAAAAGGAGGACTTAAAGCTAAATAGCATTATCTGCCAGTCAACCTACA
Source organism: Hypomecis punctinalis (assembly GCA_949316475.1). Classification (NCBI taxonomy): domain Eukaryota; kingdom Metazoa; phylum Arthropoda; class Insecta; order Lepidoptera; family Geometridae; genus Hypomecis; species Hypomecis punctinalis. Next base: position 3,016,324 of record OX438809.1, read on the forward strand.
GGTAGAAGACATTGGGAAGTAGGCATGAATAAATAGACAAAGAGATAAATTAACCAGAATCAACACAGATCAAAACTAAAAAATAATATAGGTATACTAAATAATACAATTTCAATATAAATAAAATACATAAACTTACATAAACTATTACAATACATAATAAGATAGTATATATTATAGTATAAGATAAAAATAGCTTATCCTATGTGTTCGAGATTTTGGACAACTTCAAACTTCAAGTAATGCACTCCCGCACAAGGCGCCTTAAATCTTAAAGCTTTCCCATTGACAGGCTTTTTTAATACTGGCAATGATCTTTCCTGGATATTTAATACCTGGATTAAACTATAAACGTGCAAAAAATCAAGTCTATTCGTAAAATGTGTTGCTGTTGCTGCGTGAAAGAGTAACAAAAGGAACCAACAAACACACTTCCGAATTTAAAATAGGATATTTGACTTTTTGATACACAATAATATGAATACAAAGATGGATGACGATCTGTCCCCTGCAAAACTGTTCAAAAACCACCGAAGCTTAAATGAAAGTAATCGTCGTACAGCTCAGAGCTAATATTTGTGTTCAAGCAGACAATTCATCAAGCAAACAAGATAAGTACGCCGAACTGAGACGTTGACAAACAAGATGAAATCTCGGGCACAATTTAATGGAGGCTGCGTATAATAGATAAATACTCGTAGTTTAAATTATACCTCAACTTTGACATGTTCAAGTAAGTTGATAAGTTTTTAAGCTGCTTGCTTGAACTATAGTTGTAGTAATTGATGTACTTACGTACTAGCAATAATCCAGAAAGTGGAACTATTGATTGTTTCGCAAGAACGCATTAAAGAGCTTTTGTGAGATATAACGTAACTTATTATATACCTAATATACAAGATTATTTTTTGCAAAAATTAGCATGACCGACTTTACCCGTGTACAGAATTGGCGAATATTTCGCACGGATCGATGGAGCATTTTTCACATTATTGTTGATTTACCAAAAATGGCTTAGCCGATTTCGATAAAATTTAAATAGAACCAATTTCGAAGTATACACTTTCCAATAAAAAAAGAATTATTGAAATAGGACCACTATGAAAAAAGTTATGAGTGGTTAAACATAAATATATATATACGCGTCGAATTGTATACCTCCTCCGGTGGTTCGTCGGTCAAAAACACTCCAAAATTATGAACTAAATAGAAAGACTAAATATTTTTTGTTCTTTTATCCTTACCGAGTTATATGTCTATCAAACAACTTTTATATCGGGACATTCGAGACCATCTTTCTAATCGCCGGAAAAAATCAGGTACTGGACAGTCACAGATCAGAGAACAAGGTTGTGTACAATACAATTGGTTATACAATATACGGTATACAATGGATGAAGAGCTATTGGACATCCACTGCTGAACGTAAGCGTCGCCTATATTTTTCCAATAAGACAATAAGACCAGTTGGAAGCGGCTCGCATTGAGCGCCATCCTGCGTTCTTGATGAGTTGGACAGATGTCCACCTTGTAGGTGGACGTCTTACACTGCGCTTACCGGTAGGTAAGTGGTCTCCACTTTTTTCGGGACACTCGGGAATAAATATAATCCCAACTGGAAGTTCCGTATGCAGACCACCAGCCCGATGGGTCGACGACATCAGATCCATCGCGGGACACGTGTGCATGAGATCAGCCCAAGACAGGGAAATTGGCACAAGCCTCTCAGGCCTATACCCAGTAGTGGCTCGATACAGGCTAACGATGATAATGATGAATTGGAAGTGAGTTCCCAGCTGTATCTTCACTGGTCTCAAACGATAAAATGCGATATCGGTAGAACTTCCAAGAAATATTGGTGTATGGGTACCAAAATTCGGTGAGTGTGTGAGGGTTTTTAGGTTTGCATATTTTGATAGTGTACTTTAGCCTCCTCCTTTAGGTCCTCTCCAGTGGAGTCTGATCACCACGTAAAGAAGCTTGTCGGCATTTTCTCCCCCGTTAATCTCGGCTCGTTGTAATATGGGAGGAGTCAGGGTATCTCAGTATTTCGGCAGTTTTTCTTCATTTCAGTATTTCGGCAGAACAGGCCCCAAATCGGTAGAAATACCGAAAAATCGGTAGGTTCGAGAACACTGTATCTCCCACCTCGCGCCAGAGCCCACGAAACATTCATCACAATGTTGCGGCGTTTCTAAGACTAATTACGCCGAGTGATTTACTAGCTGCACCCAAAAATACGACTCTACCGGCTCTACCCCTTATTGGATTAAAAATTGCCGACAGTTGGTTAAGCTGACGAGCTAATTAGATAAACCGTTCTTATTCTAATGAGAAAAGGTATTTTTATGAAATGGGAGGTTTTGAATGAAAAATGTAGCGACGGAAGCGAGGCCTATTTCTTGACGGCGTTTTAAGTTATTACCGACTTCCACAAAGGAGGAGGTACTATGTGCTGTCTGTATGTTTATTGCTGCTGTATTGCTTTTTTTGTGTATGTTCATCGATATTTTGGCCAATTGTGAACCGATTTAAAATATTCTTTTTTAGTTCCAAAGAAAATACTTGCGAGGCTAAATCGAAATCGGCCGAGCCGTTTTTGATAAATCAACAAAAACATACATTGATGCCACATCGATTTTCGCAAATTATTCTAATTCTGTAGGTACACGTTGGAAGTCGGTGTTGCGGTTTTTTTTTGCGAACAATAATTATAAGTCAAGTGACCAAAATAATTCAATTCCCGTTTTTTTTTTTCTGAGAGAGTTCAGTTATTTTTCTATAGAGAAATGTACAGGAATGCACACGTAAAAAAATTTCTATTAGCTAATTAATCACAGATTCTGAGCTGTAACTAGAATGGATTTTGTATTTAGTTACATCGTGTCTGTTTGTTCGCAATGTCATCATCATCTTCATCATCTTCTTGGAAGCTGCTGCAGGATTGGCGGCTTGTATCCAATGCGTTATTGCGGTCCTGACAAGATCGTCGGTCCACCTTTCCAGTGGACGTAATACATTTTGATTGCCGAAACTTCAGTAGTAGCTAAAGTGGTACAGAAATAAAATTTATATTGCATTTAAAGCTCACAAAACGGTGGAACCAAATACATTATAACCCGTAAGTAAGTGTAATAAGTTATAGAGGATTACGCGCACACTGACCGCTTTTGGAGCTTTTAACCTTTCTTTATACTAAATCCTGAATAGGTGTAAAAATAAGATAGCGCGTAGGCGTCACTCTTATCCAAACCTTATTACTGCGCCCCACGCAAACCCGCATTATACTCAAAACAAAGCCACAAAGACAACTTCAAACGCCACATTAAACTGGGACGGACAGAAAATATCGAATTTCGCGACAGGATGACACTTTCTTTCAATACGATAAAAGGCGTCAAATAGCACAAAAGACTGCGATATAGGTTAATGGAAAAAAGTGACGATATCGACCGTCTGACACTCTGACACTCCTGTCTAGTGTCTCGAGTGTCTGAGAGAGATGTCCCGATAAAAGACACTTGTGAAGAACACTCGAAAGGGACCGACAATTCATAATGCGGTGTGATGGAGTAGACACCTTATGAGTGGGGAAGGTTCAAGTGGAACGACGAAAAACCATAAGTGGAGGTATTATGAGGACGATGCTTTCTTGGCGGGGTAAATTTAACGCTTGGCTAATGAAAGGAAAAAATGTTGTCATATTACTGACACGGGTTCACGGCACAAATACAATATATTTTAATTCATACAACATGTTGTTTTGCGAAGTACACGGGTTATATATAATATAATATATAATAAGATATTCGCAGTTTTTTATTGCCATGGTGATTCAATAATAATAATAATCGTGAGGTCGTGGGTTCAAACTCCGGTCCCATACCAATGAGTTCTTTGGAATTTATGGGCGGAATTTCATACCACTGACTTTTTGGGAAAGGAATTCGATGGCATATTTGTGTCCACCAATCCGTACTAGGCCAGCGTGGTGGATGTGGCACAATCACACTACGTAGGCCTGTTCAGTAGTGGACTATTTAAAGGGTACTGTACTTTATCGGCCTTTTAATAGTCCACTGCAGGACGTAGGCCTACCCACGAAGGGTGATTGGGTCATATCCACCACGCTGGACCAGTGCGGGTTGGTATTAAAGGGGTACAGTAAAATTGAACCAAGGCTCGCACAATAAAATTGATTTTAAACCAAATTAGGCCCAATTATGAAGGTGCCATCGTAAATTTAATAGCTACATAACTCTCTATCGAATGCCATATCGAATCTAAAGAAACATAAATTAATTCTAAACAGCTACTATAATTACGACTTTATAATTTTTAATTGGACTATTGCGTATTCAATTTCCTATAGAACACTAACAACGATCGATCGACGAGCCTAATTTTGGGAAAATTAAAAAGATAATTTGTTTCGAGTCGCGAGTTTAGAGAAATTTGAAAAAGTAGTAGGCGGAAGTGGTCTCTATTTCAGGAAGTTTAAGTGCCAATTTGTGAGGTATTTAATTTGATCTACAGCCAGGATAAAACAGCGGAGGTGGATAAACACTCGCCGTGGCCTTACGGCTACGTGGGAAGCTTCTAAATAGCCTGCGTTCTAAATCTTTCAGCTTTCAGGCCGCTAAAGGTGCCCCCACATTGAGCTAGATAACATTTTATAACAATGAATCTAATGACAAAAGAAACAATGATGCTAAAACAGCAGAATCCCCCTAACAAAGGTAAAGTTTACTTAAGAAATCACTGCGACTGCCAAACAAAATTGATACATTCAGCAAAATACGCCAATCCATACATCCATCAGCCGTAGGACGTCTACTGCTGGACAGAGGCCTCTCCAATGGATCTCCAATAAGACCGGTTGGAAGCGCATTGCACCCAGTGCGATCCAACGGTCTTAAAGAGGTCATCCGTCCACCTTGTGGGTGTACGTCCTACGCTGCGGTTGCCGGTACGTGGTCTCCCTCCAGAACTTTTCGACCCCATCGGTCATCAGTCCTCCACGCAATGTGCCCTGTCCACTGCCATTTCAACTTGCCGATCCGCTGGACTATGTCGGCAACTCAGGTTCTTCTTGGAACTTTTTAATAAGGCCCATTAAGAGACCAAAGTGTAGGTACGGACGTGGTACGAAAGCTTGTTGCTGTCTGAGGTGACCTTGACGCGCGAACCCAGGCTTCTCTCGACAAAGTTCTAAATCATTCAGCTTTCAGGTCGCTCAAGGTGCTCCCACATTGAGATAGGGAACATTTTACCACAACCAGTCTTTCGCACTACTGGCTTTTCGGTGAAAGAAAACATCCAGAGGTAACCTGCGTACGTCCACAGAAGACATTCGATGGCGTATGTGAATCCAATCAGCACTGGGCCAGCGTAATGGATATGGCCCTATAACTCTTCGTGGATAGGTCTACGTCTACGACTATTAATAATCGACTAAGTGCAAGTCGGACTCGGGAACGAAGGGGTTCGAAATAGGGGGTCGGATACGGTATGAAATAATAAATAAATATTTTGGGACATCTTACACACGGCCTCTGACCCCAAACTAAGCAAAGCTTGTGATATGGCTGCCAGAGACTGATATACTATAGATACTTATTTTTAAATACATACTTATATAGATCGTAACTAAATAACACCCAGACACAGAGCAAACATTTATGTTCATCACATAAATATTTGCCTTGGTGGGGATCGAACCCACGCCTCTTTGATCCAGAAGTTAGGGTCACTAACCACTGAGCCACCGAGGCAGTCAAAAAGGAGGAAATATATTTATATTAATTTAATGTAATAAAAATATTTTAAAATATATTTTATTTTAATTTAATTATTTATAATTAAGGGAATATTTAATTTAATATAAATACTTGAAGCGTCTTCCTGTTGCCGTTATTAATATAGAGGTACGTTTCTTGTATGGGAGTCTACCTTAAATATTTTATTTTCTGTTTTTAGTAGGTATTTGTTGTTATAGCGGCAACAGAAATACACCATCTATGAAAATTTCCACGTTCTAGCTATCACGGTTCATGAGATACAACCTGGTAACAGACAGACAGACAGACAGACGGACAGCGGAGTCTCAGTAATAGGGTCTCGTTTTTACCGTTTGGGTACGGAACCCTAAAAAAGCTGGTATCTTAGACATTTTGTTGCAACGGGTGTGTCTACGGCCTAGCTCTTATCAAAAGCCTTGTTCGTTCCTTTGTCTGAATATTCTGATATAGCGGCGTGTAATCGCGCGACCCGCCAAGCTGCCGAGAAAACTTCGCGAATAATGGTAACACCCACTCTATACGAGCACGATTAATTAGTTCCTGACTCATTTATTTTGTGAAAATTTTCACAATAGATGAGATTAAAAATTTCGGAGCGTTGTTATTTTGTATTGCTTTATTGGTGTAGAAATAAGAAGTTGGAAGGTTCATGGATGGAAGCTTTGAAATCCTCTTACGTTCCTGAAATTTTGAAATCCTCTTTATTTGCGCGTAGCTAAATGTACCTACTGCATTTTACAAGAAAATAAATATGTGGCAATTTATTTTTTAATTAATCGTATACGCTACTTGACTGTGATGATTCTTTACCGACTTCCCAAAAGGCGGAGATACTACGTTCTTAGGTAGTTAGGTAATTAGTACCTTATGTATTTTTTGTGTATATTCTTCAATGGTTTCGCCAATGGCGAATCTATTTCTAAAATTATTTTTAATTTCGAAAGGGTGCACTCCCGAGGTGGTCCCATTTAAATTTTATCGAAATCGACTGAGCTGTTTTTGATTGATCAACAATAATGTACATGGCTGTTACATTCGTGCAAACTATTGGGAATTCTGTACACGATGGAAGTCGGTGGTGCATTTTTTTGCGAAAAATAATTATCTAGCGTTAAATTTTAGTTTGCGATGAGCTGTATTATATTCTAAACATACCTTATTTGTTCCAGATTATTTCTTCTTCATTAGTGCAGTGATTCACATCTGAAACAATAAATTGAATTAATTTAACACATGTAAATTCACCAACGAACGCCCTGCCCCCTGGTTACAGTACAACGGGTCAATTAAAGTAGCCCCGCGCCTGCCACTACGGCTGCAGAGGATACGGATATCGGCGAGAGGCCATACCGACACTCCTCTTCTCTCGCAGCCCCACCGCGTCCGCCATCGAACAGTGACGACCCCGTCGAGGCCGCGGAAGGTAGGCAAAACAGGTGACAACACCAGCAGTTTTCTTCCGCCGCGGCCTCCAATTGTCAGTGTCTCCCATACTGAACTGGCCTCAGTTGCGGTGCCCTCCATAAGACATCCAAGTTACCGGCCGGTTACTACACGGGCTTGATGACAAAGCCCGGAGAAGCTGCTCCATCTAGGACAACTTAGCTTCACCCTAGTGTCCCTCTAAGGTTATTTACTGAGTGAGTGTTGCAATCCTGAAGACATGTCTGAGCCGATCAGGACAACAGGCGCCAAGGCGTCAGAATGTCGTTATAACAGAGATCAAAAGTGTGGTCACCTCTCAGCTATCATCAACATCAGTTCTGTCGGCGGTGATATAGGTTGCTACCCCTGAAGACATGCCATGTCAAAATCAGTGCCCCATTAGGTCAACAGCTACCAGGGTCCAAGTCTTAAGAACAGAGATCAAACGTGTATTTTCCTCTGAGGTATCGTCAACACCAGGCCTGCCGGCGGTGATAAAGGTTGCCATCCTAAAGACGTGTCATGTCAAAATCAGTGCCGCATCAGGTCAACAGGCGCAAAGGTGTCGGAATGTCGTTAAAACAGAGATCAAACGTGTATTCACCTTTCAGCTATCATCAACACCAGGTGGTCGCCGGTCGGCCGACGGTTATAAAGAATTCATCGCGGCCTACGCATCCTTGGCTTGATATAGTGCCCTTGAGGGTTCCTGCCACGGATCGTAGAAATATGGAACAGGTTATCTGAGATGCATGCGTTTGGATAAGAAACATACGTTTCAGATTCGGATGCTAAATTAATGAAATCTTCTTCTACGTCGTGCCGATGTTTGTAGTAGTGTAGTCTAGCGAGTGAGTGCTAGCTACACAAGTTTCGCCCAGTAGTCAGCGACTGCCTCCCTGGAAGGGAGGCTCTGCCAGATTCTTGATTTGCCGAGAAACAAGATTTATTTTTTTGATAAACATTTTAAACATTTGCCGCGATCGCAGGACTTGAACCTGCATCTTTTTAGAACACCGGTCCGGACACTTAATCCAATTAAGCTATATCGCTTACCGACGCTCACGCCGAATTCAGTGTGTGAAGCACTATAAAAAAAACGTTTTTTTTTTTCAAGGTTTATAGGTCAAGGATAGATCAAGGATTAGCCATCACATCCATCACGCTGGCTTAGCTTCGGGTCGATGGAGCTACCTACTTTACGGGAAACAGACAGACACAGCTCTTGCTCTAAAACCAACGTTCCAATATATCTTGAAAATTAGCTCATATTTGTGATGACACCTCTACCAGCTTTACGAGCCTGGAAGTGCTGCCTCCATTACACAGAGGCAATAAAGCCTGTCGCTTAATCCGAACGATCCGATCGATGGCTCTGAATCGGATCCCGGCTTCCGGACCGAATTAACGACAGTCTAGCTCAGGACCATTATTCTTATTTTCGACAGTATTTCTGTGAGCCACATGAGCAGACCTAGAATGCGCGCTAAGATCTTTGTCGGCTATATTTATTAAGATTGAAGTCGGTAAAATGACTCCGAATCTGAATTTGCTCTATAGAGAAAAGAAAGAATAGTGCATAAGCAATTTGGTCTTTGGTGGAGTTAGTGGCCTAATAAGTACTTACCTAAGTTCGTACAGGTCCAGTGGCAAGCGATGGTATCAGATTTTTAAGGCTCCTGAGATAGTTAATTACTAGTAGTTTATAAAATGGGAAACCTCGATTTAACGTGTCCAAGTGCGTTCACCCATCCAAAAAGTGACCGTGCTTAATTTCGGTGATAGCTAGAACACCTAGTCAAACTTATCTACTACACATGGTAGCCTAATTCTTGAGCCAAAGCGCTGGAGATGCCCCAATGGGCGAGAGCCTATCCAAAATTAGACTACTAAGAGCTGATATCATACGGAACATCGTGTCGTCCCGCCTGTGTCCGCCCCGTCCCGGCGTCTTGTCCAGCCATACATAGTTAATGCACCGGCATGCCCTGTAATTACACACCGGCCTTCATTACGTGTCGATGGGGCGAACGGATTTATTGCCCTTCCGACAGAGTAAATGTCACGGGGTGTGTAAATGGTAAATTAATTTTGATGGGATAATACTGCCGCACGGCAAGCCTATGATCGGTAGAAGATATCCTAGTAAGATATAATGTCAACTTCATTATAATCAGCCGTAGGATGTCCACTGCTGGACATAGGCCTAATTTCTTTATCTAGCCCATTGTCTTTCGAACTGGGGGCGCGCTTCTCAAGGGGGATAAAGCAAGATATAAACCCCTCTTGACATCTTGGACGCTGTGGCAAAATATTTCAATATTTACTCCAAAACAGAAGAAGCACAAAAAATGTTTTTGGCCTTTTCTAAAACTTATTTATACGAAAAGGCATTTTCAACAGTAATTGTTGAGCAAACTGGACATTGCTAGTGATTTACGTTGCGAACTATCTGCTGTACAACCTCGGGAATCTTGTCAAAAATAAGCAAGCTCATCCGTCTCACTGATTTATTGATTATGTATTATTTCTTGTAAGTCTTTTTTTTTTATTCTGGTACGTATTTATAGTCTATACTGTATGTATTGTGAATATATGATGAATGAATCTACTGGCTTTCTATGGCCAGGAGAACCGTGGGCTGTTTCATGGTAGGTCAACGAAGGCGTGACAAAAAAAATTGGGTACTTACGCTCTAGCCCAACGAGTTATAAGGAGAACTATGCTCGGAACCTCTTTACGAGGTCGAAACAGGTATGAAGATATCCGTAGACGAACCAAAGTTACCGACATAGTCTAGCAGTATAAGTTTGCCAGGAAAGTAGAGACACAGATCATTACAATTAACAACTATGTTTCTCTGATCTATGGGCAGGCCTCATTTGTAGATTGAATGACAGATGAAGCCATAAAGTTCTCGAATGGAGACCGTGTGGTCGTCGAACTTGTACTTGCCTGTACCGAAAATTACGATCTGAGGGTACTCATACTGAAGTAGTTCCTCAATTTACACGTAAACTGCGTAAACATGTGAATCTATACATTTTTGTGCAGCGTCCTAGGTGGATACGATGAAGAATGAATAAAGCCACACAAAAATGTTAATCGTTTTCGTTTACTATGCAAATCTAACTAAGCCATTTGCACTAAAAAACAATAGCTACAAACCCCAGTTATTTTATTATCAATGTGTCACTCTTATTAATCCCCATAATTACTTAACCCTTGCACCGACTCCAATTAAGTCCGAAAACAAAATTTGCAAGTAAAATGTAAACCATTATTTACGGAAATAAAAAAGCATTTGAAAAATAAATGGCGAAAGATACCGGCGTTACTGTTCGCAAAGGAAATCAAAGGACTCAAAGGGTGGCCTGATGTTGGCCTCATTAGGGCGGGAATAAAGTATGGTATTGTTGACATGGTACTTCAACGGTCAGCAATTTGTAGACTGGCTATGCATGTTATTTTGAAACTAAAACTTGGGAGCTTTTTAAAATCTATGAACGCCAGGCAGCACGCACGAAAGAGCATGACTCATTGTCACGTTCAGCCTGAGCCGAGCGTGCAAGCGAGAGTGCGGAATAAGCGATAGAGAGGCAAGATTGGCCTAAGCGTTCGGCTTGTGACGCTTCATCAATGTTTTATTTTGATGTTATCACGTTAAATCATCGTCCGTAAACCAACTTTACAAACAACAATTTTTTTAGCGAGCTTGTGTGTAGCGTTCATAGCATAGTTTGACTACGTGTTTTAGGGTTCTGTACCCAAAGGGTAAAAACGAGATCCTATTACTTAGACTCCGATGTCCGTCTGTCTGTCTGTCACCAGGGTATATCTCATGTACCGTGATAGCTAGACAGCTGATATTTTCACAGATGATGTATTTCTGTTGCCGTTATAACAACAAATACTAAAAACAGCATAAGATAAATATTTAAGAGGGGCTCAATATTTGCTCGCAAATTGGGGCTAATGGGGCTCCAACACGGTACGGAACCCGTCGTGCGCGGCTCCGATTCGCACTTGGCTGATTTTTTAGCTATCACCGAAGTTTAGCAAGGTTCAACTCGGTCAGTGTTCGAATGGCTGACTGCGGGTGGCATTTACAATTGAGTGCTGTTGTGGCTCGGATGACGTTTACATTATGGATCCTCGTTGTTTTAACTGTTCAGCCAAGTCAGAGACCTTCAGTCGGCTTACACACTCTGAGACACCAAAGCTAGCCATCATGATGATAAATATAATCTAACAATTGAATTAATTTAGATTTATTACGAAAAAAAATGTTGCACACGACGTACGGCCCATTTCAATAATCTACATCCGAACATAGGCCTGCTCACAAACGGTAGATGCCTGCTTAGTTAAACTACGCTGTGCGCGCTACATCATTATCATAATCAGCCGTACTTTCACTACTGAATACAAACCCGCCCTATAGATCTTTAATAAGACTGGCTAGCGGTGGAATGTAGTTCGAAGTGTCCAGTACCTACGTTTCAATCTAGCATTAGCGTTTGTAATCGCTCGCTTACCAAAACCAGGTACGACTGCTGACCATTTCAACTGTCCCCATGAGGTATGTAGTAAAAGGTAAGCTTGTTATCTGGCCCTTGTTATCCCGCCCTGATAGCCCCTTGTTCCCTATGAATTTCACATGAACTTCACACCTAAACTTTGATGTTCGCGGTCCGAGATACAATGGAATTATGGGAATCAAAACATGGATCGATTTCATAGAACGGGAAAACGTTTGTAAAAATAAAAAACCGGACAAGTACGAGTCAGGCTCATACATCAAGGGTTCCGTACAAATCCAGAAAATTTCACAAAATTGTGAAGTAACTCGTTAAAATCTTTATACTATAACCATCGACAAAAAAGTTTTTTATTTCACTTTTCTCGTCAAACATCGAAAATTACACATTGTTAAAAAACCTGTTTCAGCATGTTCTAATGAAGATCTTTCAAGTTCTCACTTTTTTGTCACAATTTTGAACCCATATTTTGTGAATTTTGACGCCCTATTTTTTGTGATAGAATTAAAAATGTACAGTTTTCAGATTTATTCCTATATGTGTACTCTGAGACAATACTTTTCGCCAAATTTCATAGTTTTATGTCAACGGGAAGTACCCTTAGGTTTTGATTTTTGTGAGTGTCGAAATATGCGATTTTTTACGACACAAACGGCTCTAACTTTTTTAAACGATAACAGAAGTTTTTTTTCTTTTACACAACTGCAAGAGTCCATAGATATACGTATACAGTTTAAATTTCAACTCGATATCTTTACGTGTTCCCGAGATAAAGAGTCTTGACATACAGACGGACAGACGGACAACAAAGTGATCCTATAAGGGTTCCGTTTTTTCCGTTTGAGGTACGGAACCCTAAAAATCATCAAAATCCGTTGCGTAGTTTTAAAGAAATAAGCATAATATATAGGGCCAGACAGACAGCGGGAAGCGACTTTGTTTTATACTATGTAGTGATAGAGCATGCTGATTTATCGAGTCCTGCACTGGGCCTGCGACGTGTAATTGGCCCAAATCCTCTTGTGGGATAGACCTAAGTGCAGCAGTGGGCTTACAGTCTGAGAAACAATGCGAATATGAGAATCAAAGTATGGATAGATTCCGGTTTCCATAGGACTGGAAGGGTAGGTTCATGTACCGGGTGGCCAGCCTTGGTGCCTAAGTTTCTAAGCCACCTAAAGGCCCAAACGGCTTAAATAGCCGGATCCCCCAATTTAACGTGTCTTCCAAGACATGACAGCGCTCAATTGTAATTGCCACCCGCGGTCACTCTGTAGAATGAAAATAAAAGAATGATCGTGCCGTTAACTTCGGTGATCGCTAAAAAACCTAGTCAAACTACGCTAGGAGCGTTACAGTAAAATTCCTTTATTATGAATTTCTTTTATAAAACCTGTGTTTATTAGTTAGAAAACAATTTACCTTTCATTAAATACACGAGTTGGAGGATTCCCACGCTGCCATTTTGAATCGTTCGACATTAAACTGGTTTGTAAATATTGAATAAACTAAGTGAGAGTTGGTCGCATGCACGAAGAGTTCCGTAGCAAAATGTTATTTCTTTTGTTCAGTCCAACAGGTCCCAATCAGTTAGTGCTATGAGAACAGAGAAACGATTATTTTCAAAATAAAGTTTCTGATACAAGGTCCAAAGTTAACTTTAATTTCAGTATTTATTGCCAATAAATGATTTAGTAACACAAAAACGTATTCACCAATTTGGAATATTATGCCATATTAACACGTCCAGGACCCCTAAAATGAGCTTATTTCATTGTTTTTGGAGTGCCTACGATAGCAAAAAACATTCCATTCGAAATATAGCTACCTGGTTGATATAGCTAAATTTTGGAAGTTGTATATTTAGGACAACCCTTTAAATATAGAACAGATAAAAAGAGGACAACGTCTTGGTAAAATTAAGGTCTCGATTTAACATTTTTGGGAGCGGAACTCCGAAAACTTTTAACCGGCCATCGTTACGTAAACAAACTGAAAGTTTTGGAGGACCGTTCTGTTTGCACTGAAGGGATTTAGGTGACAAGGCTTGTATTGAGATGCAAAAAAATAATATCGATGAAACTAAAATACCAATCGATGGCGTCGTCCAAAGTAGGAAATTTATCACTGAAGGAGATACAATCTGTTCCCAAAGGTATTAATATCAATAGCCACGATGATTGAGCAAAAAATTTAATAATACAATAGTTAGTCCGTGAGGTTTTTAGCTTTTTTGAGCCTTTGTCAATCAAACAACAAATGACAAAGATAAACCTTGTCAAAGTTTGGGAGTGGGGGTCGTGACATCACCTCTCTTACAGAAGTCTATACGTTTGTATGGCGCTTGTGACGTCACGACTTTGAGACTGAGAGAAACTTTCATCATTTTTTGTTTAATAGACCAAAGAAAAAATACGTGTCTAATATTTTTGATAGTGTATCTGACGTAATTATATTTTTGACCGACGAACCACCGGAGGAGGTATACAATTCGACGCGTATATATATTTTTTTATGTATAACCACGCATAACTTTTTTCATAGCAGGCCGATTTTAAAAATTCTTTTTTTATTGGAAAGAGTGTACTTCGAAATTGGTCCCATTTAAATTTTATCAAAGTCGGCAGAGCCAATTTTGATAAATCAACAATAATGTGAAAAATGTTACATCGATCCGTGCATAATATTTGCATTCTAGCGATGCGCCCCGGCTTGGCACAGGTGTATTATACATGTAAACATTTCTCTTGAATTACTCTAACTATTAAAACAAACTGCATCAAAATCCGTTGCGTAGTTTTTTAAGATATAAGCATACATGGGGACAGACAGCAGAAAGCGACTTTGTGTTATACTATGTAATGATTCTGTACACGGGTGAAGTCGATCATGCAATTTTTTGCAAAAAATAATTATTAGTCATCAAGCAAAATAATTATCACGAACGATTACACAAAGCAGAGTTACTGTCCGATTCAAAGTATTCATGTGCAAGTTTTGAATTATCGGAAAACTCGAAATGAGAGTCGAATTCAAACATTACCTCGAATTGGCGTCACCACGTGCATCGCTGCCGGTGGTCGGGATTTTGCACGAGTTTCATGCAATATTATAGTTTCGCGTTTCGTAAAAAAAAAGGCACAATCGACTTAAGAATAGTTCCCTCGAATTGATGTACCTATATGTCGCAGCCTATTAGCTTAATTAGCCGTTCAATTATCAGCCTAGCCTCTTCCTAAACAGCGCCGTTTAACTAGTGGCCTGAATGATATTTAGCCGTAGCGTTTGTTACAATATTTAGTAAACTGGCTGGTTAATGCTTAGGTCATTTGTAAAATAGCGTTTACGAAATTCGCTTTAAAAATTTAACAATCTCTCTAACTCGAGACAGTCACAGCTAAATTGACATTATTATTGTCACTACACTATTTTTCATTAAACTTTGGAAACTGCCTTCAAATTTTTTGTTTGCCGACGCCCTCAGACCAAATAAAAAACCGGACAAATGCGAGTCAGGCTCGCACATCGAGGGTTCCGTTCAAACACGTTGTAAACCTAATTATAAACTTGTTTTAGCATGGCAAATAAAGTTCTTTATAATGATACTTCACTCACTTTGAATTTATTCGAATCATTAAATGGATTTGTATGATTGCTATATAATAACATCTCCGGAACACCACGTACATCGACGGAAAAAGTTAATACCGCGGGCTAACTTGACTCCAACGCCATCTAGTTTCGATATGAGTAAATACTGAGATTTAAACTGTTGATTTAAGATTTGATTTTATAACTTATTTGATTTGATTGCTATTCAGTTTGATGTTTTTTATATTTATACAATTATACATTTACATATAAATTTATATTTGAACATATTTTTAGTTTAGACATAATTTTAAACCAATTTTTCGTGAATTTTGAGGCCCTATTTTTTGTGATGTAAATAAAAATGTACAGTTTTCAGATTTATTCCTGAGACAATGTTTCTCGCCAAATTTCATAGTTCTATATCAACAGGAAGTACCCTGTAGGTTTTGATTTTTGTGAGTGCAAAATATGCAGTTTTTTACGACATAACCGACTCTAACTTTTTTATACGGTAACTAAGAAGCATTTCTTTTACACAACTGCAAGAATTCATAGGTTTACGTATATAGTTTAAATTTCAACTCGATATCTTTACGCGTTCCCGAGATAAAGAGTCTTGACATACACACAGACGGACAGACGGACAGACGGACAACAAAGTGATCCTATAAGGGTTCCGTTTTTTCCGTTTGAGGTACGGAACCCTAAAATCAAGACAGAACGTCGTTGAACAGTCGAGTGAGGCCGATTTTTTATACATGTGGTGAGTGCGTCAGTGTTGCGCCGCCATAGTTCGACTGACAAGCCAAGGCGTAGTTTCGTTTAGTTTCGTTGTACGTGTATGTGTGGGTATTTGTGTCTGTATACGGCGAGGCGTATTTTGCCGGCCTCACTTGTTTGTTCACAACATTCTATCTTGATTTTTTTTTTTGGTCTAAGGCCGACGTCAAATTGATTGATAGTTTAGAGAGTATCGGCGCTAGGTAGTAGAAAGTGGAACTATATTGAAATGAACAGACTAGGCAAGTAATGAAACGTCATCGATCCAAGTCATTTGCCTAGCTGATAGATGAAATGGCTGAATATCATTCAGGTCGCTAGCTACTACTTAGTTAAACTACGCTATTTAGTAAGAGGCTAGGCTGTTAATTGAACGGCTAATTAAGCTATATAGTTGGTTATTAAGCCCGATTACAGAGGCGCCATCGTAATTATTATAGCTAAATATCATAGTTCTGTTTCTTTTTCACTTTAGGCATTTGATAGAGAGAACGCTTTTTACGTTGCTAATTAATTTACGCTGGCGCCTCTGTAATCGGGCTTACTACATACATATCGACGGTTGAAAGGCAATAATTACCAAGCGACATATTGGCAACTTTACACCAGAGCGTTTTAAAGTTTTATTTTTTGGAAAAAAAATCATATAAAATTTTCTATTACTCATTTCTACACGGTTCTAATAGATTTTAAATGAAATTTAAAAGCTTTATGAACTGTCATTTAAAAAGTATGAATTTTCTCAATAATTTAAGAGATAGTGTCGGTTAGTAAAATTTTGATCAAAATCACAAACAGGTAAAAATTACTAACCAAAAACAAAATTTTATCATAAAACATGTAAAATTAACTAAACCCCAATATTTTATGATTATATTTGAAGCAAAATGATGCATCCAGAATAAACAGATGTTTAACACATAGGTAAAATGATCGAAATAAAAAGATAAACCACTTTACTGCCAGGCAATTTCAACCATAGTCCTATTTAAATAAGGTAAGTGTAGGACTTTTTGGGACAACCAACAAAAATTCAGGTTTTAGTACACTACATTAGAAACTTTTGCAAAAGCTTTCAACGGATATTGTCATCACCAATTCTTAAACAGCTCTTGTAGTCATCAACAATCACTCTCTACTGAGTATGAACCTCATCTGATGGTGAATGAAAAAAGGCTATCAAAAATATTGTCACAATAAAAACTACTTAAAACTAAAAAGTTGACATCGGTTTCTGAAAAACCTATCTTAATATTTATTATAAAAATTAACCATGTCAACCTATTTTATTGTTAATTATTGTTTCTATTAGTTTGTTGTCGTCGTTGTCTTTGCAGACATTGCACATCCACAGCTGGACTAAGGCCTCCCCTATAGATTTCCAATAAGACCGGTTGGAATTGCTATTCCAAAACACAGGTCAGTTCCTAGCTTGGATGGCAATATTTCTCAATTTGATAAATTACTGAGTATTTCATGACTAGTGTTAATAAGACAATTATTGCGATAAGTAATGTTTGTTAAAGCCAATAAATTTCATTTTCATTTCAATCGGCTTGGTTCCAGCATGATGCTGCGGTCTTGATGAGATCTTCCGTTCATCTCGAAGGTGGACGCATGATCTTATCAAGACTACGCTGCGCTTAGGTCCACAGTAAAAGGTCACGTTTCGGGAATACACAACTGTTGCAACTCTCGTCTTGAGGCACTGAGGTTTCTCGGATGAAAAGACTTCACGTGGTTTACCGAACGCTGCCTAGCCGAGTTGGATTCAGCGATTGACCTCCTTCATGAAGTTGGATTTACCTAGCTGGACTACTTGTCCTTTTTTTCCAAAGAAATACTTTATGGATACTACCCCGCCGGGGGAGCAGGGTGGTTATGTGGGAGTTCCGCTGATCAGTGTACCCACTACAAACCCTGGGATGTTGCTGCCTAGCACCTATGTGCCGGAGCTGCGGGGACGCTTACGCACTCGTCCGCTGCTCCAGTAGCACTGATCCCCTAGGACCTTGCCCTGTTTAAGTGTGGATTTTTACCCTTCTTTCCTTAAGTGGCGCGGGGAAATACCGCACGCTCTTCCTAGCGCAGTCCCCGGGCTACGGACTTCCTCGAATTCGTTGCCCAAGCCACCTGTTACGGGGTCGGAGAGCGTGGAAAATCCTCCTCCGATTCCCAGTTCTTCGGGGGCGTATCGGGAGTTCCCTTTTGCGCTCCACCGTTTCCTTTCGACGCAAGCGCAACATAACTTGTTCGCAAAAGGAAACGGCCATCTCTCACGATCTCTCACAACCAAGGATTGACTGAATCAATGCTGGAAGCGAGAGATTAGTTCCTACACCTGTGACGAGGCTTCAGCGCTCATTTGCCCATGCTGAACACTCCTCCAAAGTGTGTTGCGCCGAATCCAAGTCGCAGCCGCAGTGGTGGCACTCTGTTGTCGGTTCTCTTCCGGCTATGCGGCACAAGTACTTTCCGAAGCATCCATGCCCAGAAAGCAGCTGCGAATGTTGCACGAGCCGGAAAGTAAGCAACCCATGCGCCCTGTCCAGCCAGTTACCGAGGACGGGCTGTATAGCTTCGACGGTTCAGCTGCTAGCTGTATGCTGTGCCAGCTCCTCCTTCCACTCTTTGAGCATGCATGCGAGTGCCGGATTCTGCCCGCGTTGGCGGAGCTCCGTGCGCCACGAGTACATGTTCGCATGAACCATGTGTTTAATGATTTACTGTGTTGTCTGAAATTAAAGTTATTTATTTATTTACCTCCACTTCTAAATCCCATTGAGGTGATTCAGCCAAAAGGCATGTCGCGTCACACAAAATAGTGCAATACCCTCTGACTACCCCGATGGCCATTGCGCGTTGTGGTCACTTTAGAAAAGCGACCGTTTCTCGGTTTAGGGCTTCCGCCCATATAGGCACCCCGTACAAGGCCATCGACCACACCACTCCAAGATAAAGGTGACGACTAGCGGCTATTGGTTCTCCAAGATTAGGAAGAAGGCGTTTAAGTGACCCAGCCGCACCCATTATTCGAGGAACTGGGCGAAATGCTCCCAAAAGTTCCACTTTTCATCGAAGTGTAGTCCTAGATACTTCATCGTAGGCTTCGCCTTAATCCATTCACTCCCTAGTGATTCTGGTGCTTGTCGAGGGCCATGGAATACCAGGGCCTCCAACTTGATCAGCGCTACCCGGAGTCCCAGATTCACTATCCTTCACGCCACCACCTGCACCGTTGCCATCGCAAGACTGGCAGCCTCTTTGTAGGTTCTCTACACAAACCCATGGCAGTGTATTAAATGCATTTGCGATGTCTAGAGATACCGCCATCAACACTTGACCATGAGCCACCGCCTCGTCCGAGAGGGCTTTGACACGTTTAACAGCGTCGATTGTAGACCGGCCTGCCCGGAAACCAAATTGCACGTCGGACAAGTGTGGACCAATCCTATCAAGATGCTGGATGAAGCAAGCAGCTATCACGCATTCGAACAGCTTGTCCACCTCATCCAGCAGTACTATAGGGCGGTACGCGAAGGGAGAGTCCGCAGGGCGCCCGTCTTTCCTCAGAAGGGCTAACCTATCCGTCTTTCATAAATTTAGGAACTGACCTGTCTCCAGACAGGCCTGACTGGATAGACTCAAGCATAGCTCATGTCTCGACCGAATCAATGGCTATCTCAAAGTCCACATATGCTAAATACACTGAAACACACCAAATTACCAAGCCACACTGGCGTCTGACATAGCTCGCTTAATGATGTTATCTACTCGCTTTTTTCGACTTTTATGTACTCTTAACAATAGATTTAAATCAATGTAAAATATAAATTTAATAATCTAATATAAAGTATAAAGTCATATCTGAAAATCTTTAAATATAAAGCCATAAAATCTTAATAATGCACTTACCGAGTACACAAACAGGCTACGAGATTAAGCACTTTGCACCATGCGCGCACGCATGCGTGTTGTCTATGCGACAGTTCGGTGAAGACGTAATCGTTATTTTGTTACCAACAGCCACTTAGAATCTGATTTATAGTGCGGATAAGTGACAAAACAAAAAAGGTGCTGTATGGATAAGGTCACTTTTAGAGAAATCTCATATCAGAAATAGTTATCTAAGTAACATAAACTTTAAAAAAATCGGCAGGTAGAAAATGACTTAACGACAAAATATATCCTGTTTTAGGCAGGTAGATATTCACTACTTTACATTTTCAAATAAATTATATTTAGGTAAAAAGTACTAAATGATAAAGAATATCTATTGAAGGTGTGTTAAAAAGTCTTAAATTAAGAGAGAGAAAAAAAACAATCCGGTAAAAATTCTTAAGTAACGCTAATTCCTGGCTACTCGCAAGGCAGAAAATACTTTATGTTTAGATGCATTATTTAGAGTCAAGGCAAAAATTACTAAGTGTAAATTATAAAAATCTAATCCATACTATGTGAAAAATATTCATAAATCATTAAAATTTTAGTCGCTTGGACGCCGAAAACTGTGAAAATGTGTCATTTTTTAAATTACCAAACGACAACAAACTTCATCCTAGCGCCGTGAGAGTAAGACCAATCGACGCAGTTTTTTTTTCTGATTTCAGTGATATATATAACTCAATATCGCCCAAACTGTCGCTTGGTAATTTTTGCCTTTCAAGCGTCGATATACAAACAATTGTTACAATACTACTGATTTTTCAAAAACGGCTCAGCCGATTTCGATAAAATTTATATGGCACCACTTTGAAAGTATACCCTTTCGACTAATAAATATTTTTTTAAATCGGTTCACAATTGGTGAAAATATCAATGAACATACACAAAAAAATACATACAAACGAACATAGGACCTTCACATTTTTGGAAGTCGATTAAAAAGCGACGATAATCTTGTTACCCATGTACTCGTACTACCTAAGCAAAAGAGGAACGAAAATTCAGTATATAAATAAAGATAAACATAAAAAAAATCATAAAATATCTTATTTACCAAAAAGAGAAATAAAATTACAATGGTTCTGTACTAATTTGACAAAACGAAGTGTCGCTGTCCAACATGCTTTGGAAATAATGTTTAGGTATAAACATTATTTCCAAAGCATGTGTGGACCCCAAACTAAGCTCTAGGCTTGTATCTTGGGGGGTATATATGTAGATACCTACATATTTCGATTACAAAAAAAACATACAAAAACGCTCTACATTTACTTTAGATACGGCGTTTTTTTAAAGATACCAACGAATTTTAAGGTATCGATATCTACAGCACTATCGTGGCCAAACTCGCAGGAATATCGTCGGGATGACCCAAAACTTCTCTTTACTATAGTCATAAACCTTTTGCTATAAATTGATATCTTTCTGGAAACTTCTTCCGAAGTATCGCCCAGTGATGTTCCTGATACGGCTATTACCGTATTGTGCGGTTTTCAAGCCCTCTAGAAACTCAAAATAAGGCTTACGGCTGGGCGTTCAAAGTCGTATCCTTCCTTTCTTATAAATCCGAAAATGTATCTGTTGGATTGACTTGAATTTTGGTATGGACATAGTTTGAAAGACGATAAGTCACATAGGGGGCATTCCATGGTGACGGTCGGGACATTTTTATTCATTTTCCTGTACTGTTTTGACAATAAAATAATTATCAATCTACTAATAATAAAAAGAAAAATGAGATTCGATAGCTAACTAAATAAGTTTCAATAACTTGTAATCAAAATTACAAATTGTAGCTGTCTGCTGTGCTAAATTATTATCCGAATCGATGTGACGGTCGGGACACGCACAACTGCAGCTACTTCATATTAGGACAGACTACATAAAAATTCAGTTAAACTAAAGGTCTTTTACATTTGATTTCTTTATATGAGCCACATGAAGAGTGCTGTGACGATTTATCCTAAGACGTAACTCTTGGAGCATCACCATTTTTTCACAATCAGGATTCAAAATCTGTGACGGTCGGGACAAGGACTTGTGACGGTCGGGACAAGTAAGAAAACCAAACAACCAAGTGCACATTAACTAAGAGTTTTATTAATAAATAATTGCATATTTTGTTACAATCAACATGAAAAACTATAATTAAACAAAGAAACGGAAATAAAATCAACAAACTTCAAAAATCTTACAAATCATCAATAAATTCATAGTATATGCGATTCCCGCTCGTTTTTACTACAGGTTCTTTAAGAACTTTTATAATTTGGCTGACATTTATATGGGAAGTGTCATTCTCATTCATGACAAATGAATTTGATGTTTTGTTCACTTTAACTGACGTTTTGATCGCTTTCATGAACATGACTTCGATTTCGGAATCTTCCCCAACTGGTCCTTGACCAACAGCTATATATCTGAACTCTTTTATTGCTCCCTTTCTTTTATCAGATTCAAATCTCACCAATATATAAGAACCTGTACTAATTCGATCCAATTCTGTTTCCTTCTTTGGTTCTACTTCCTTCATTGGTTCCCCTTCTTTCATTGGTTCTGCTTCTTTCATTGGTTCTGCCTCTTGCATTGGTTCTGCTTCTTTCATTGATTCTGCCTCTTGCATTAGTTCTGCTTCTTTAATTGGTTCTGCTTCTGCTATTGGTTCTGCTTCTGCTATTGGTTCTGCTTCTGCTATTGGTTCTTCTTCTTTCATTGTTACAGCTTTCTTTATTGGTTCCGCTTTCTTTATTGGTTCTATTTGTTCAATTGGTTCTGCTTGTTTCATTGTTTCTGCATCTTTCATTGGTTCTGCATTTTTCATTGGTTTTGCTTCTTTCATTGATTCTGATTCTTTCATCGTTTCTGCTTTCTTTATTGGTTCCGCTTCCTTTACTTCTTGAATTGGTTCTGTTTATTTTATTTGCTCTGCTTCCTTCATTGGTTCTGTTTCTCTCTGTACAAGATCTGTACAAAATCATACCGGTCAAGACTGTGATGGTCGGGACTGTGACGGTCGGGACGATTTTCAAATCCTTATAAAATAGCCTGATTAGCGAAAGCAAACAAAAAAACAACATAAAACTATGTGTTTCAAGCTCTAACTTACTCTGCAATGGTTTTTGCATTACTGAGATGCAAATTTTAAGTTTAGGAAAAACTCATGCTTGTTTTGCCGTGACGGTCGGGACCCGAGGTACGTGCCGATTCAAAGCTCAAGAAGTTTGAAATTCACTTACCTTTTTCAAATATATTTCTGCTAAATTCTTCGCTAAATGGGCACTTGTAATATTGTCTGCAAGCACGCGCCGAAAGCTAAACAAAATTGGGGAAAACAGTGTTGCCAACATTGGAAAAAAATAACCATCACATAGCTAAAGCAGTAATCGGTGTTTCAGTCGAAAAAAAGTGTGAAAATTGGTAATTTTTATTGAGAATTCTAAACAAGTCCATAAATATAGAATGTTTGTTATACATTAAGCTATAATTCATACGTTTTTGCATTAAATATTATTTCACGATGTTATTCCCCGTTAGCTTGGAATGCCCCATAGGCTACTTTTTTATCCAAAAAATAAAAGATTCCTATATACATATAGCAGGATAGCACAAAAATCATAATATCAAGCGGGCGAAGCCGCGGGCAAAAACTAGTTTCGTGTAATTTTTTTTTTTAAGAAAATTACGTTTGTACCAGTACGGCCTGTTTATAAAATTTTCCTTATGTTTTCACTAAAATACGGCTTTTTTGATGGTGACATACGGTCACTCTAAAATTTACTTGGAACAACACTGGTATCGCCGCAAGACCTTAGAAATATGTCCCAAATAAACGTCCCGATACCTGGCTTACTTTTATGGGGCTATCTCTAATAATTTGTACCGAAAATGTGGCTAAAATTGGGGTCATCTAAGCTTGTTTTTATCTTATGGGACAGGATGAGGGTGAGAATAGGATGTAGGTTTTTTTCTGATTTGGGCAAAGTGTTAAGTAATGTAGATTTTATGATACATAATTTTCAGCCAGTGGTTGCATTAACTTTAAAGCTTTGTGTCCATTTATTTTGTACGTCTATAGTTGGTTTGAATAAATAATAATAAATAACTACGTATCGTAAGTTACACGTTACGTGGCCTTCATCCAAAACTGGATGATCCCAGAAGAAAACAATTTGACATGTCTAAATTTCGCTATGACTCCACTGTAAACTAAAGTACGTTCGTATAGGCTGGGTGGCTAGCCCTGATGTCAGAGTTTTTAGGCTGTTTTTAGTTTTTAACTATAGACTAATTAAATAATAATGGAATAATACTAATAATATTTTTTTATATGTAATAATTATAATATTGAAATTTAATAACGTGACAAGTACCTACATATATTTTTTGACATGTGCTTAATTAATTTTGGAATATGGGAATTAAAGGCTATTTTAGTTTATTTTATTTATCGTAAGTGTCCAAAAACTCGTTTTACGTCTACGACGTTCGACGTTTTAGGTAAATAAATGTCAACGAGGCACAATGATACACCAAATGACGAAAGTAGTGGTTAGTCTATGTACAAAAGTGCATCAATAACTCATTTTCACTTAAGTTTTTAGTTGATGTATTTTCGTGAATCTATAGACTCACCAGCACACCTTTTTTTTTAGAAAAAAAAATTTGTTTTTTTGTGTGTATATGTACCTTATAATAAGTAGTTTATAGGGAGATAAAGGGCACAAAAATCAATCCTTTACCACATATCATACACATTCCGTCCCTTAGCTACCCTAAATGCTCGTAATTCAATAATATTGCATTGTAAATGCAGTCAAGTTCAAAATGAAGTCGACATCAATACGGAATAAAAAAAAACCGGACAAGTGCGAGAGCTCGCACACCGAGGGTTCCGTACAAATCCAGAAATTCTCACAAAATTGAGAAGTTCTTAAAATCTCTATACCTACTATAGCCATCGACGAAAAAGTTTTTTTTTTCACTTTTCTCGTCATACATCGAAAATTACTGAAAATGTTAAAATAATTAAA
Organism: Hypomecis punctinalis; assembly: GCA_949316475.1. Taxonomy (NCBI): domain Eukaryota; kingdom Metazoa; phylum Arthropoda; class Insecta; order Lepidoptera; family Geometridae; genus Hypomecis; species Hypomecis punctinalis. The sequence goes on from OX438809.1 coordinate 3,041,440, forward strand.
AACCTGTTTTAGCATGTGCTAATGAAGTTATTTTATATGATACCTTACATCATACGATTTACTCACTTTGAATTTTGAACCTATATTTTGTGAATTTTGAGGCCCTATTTTTTTGTGATTTAAATAAAAATGTACAGTTTTCAGATTTATTCCTATATGTGTACTCTGAGACGATACTTCTCGCCAAATTTCATAGTTCTATGTCAACGGGAAGTACCCTGTAGGTTTTGACTTTTGTGAGTGCGCAATATGCGGTTTTTTACTACATAAACGGCTCTAACTTTTTTGTACGATAACTGAGAAGTTGTTCTTTTACACAACTGCAAGAGTTCATTGATATACGTATACAGTTTAAATTTCAACTCGATATCTTTACGCGTTCCCGAGATAAAGAGTCTTGACATACACACAGACGGACAACAAAGTGATCCTATAAGGGTTCCGTTTTTTCCTTTTGAGCTACGGAACCCTAAAAAATGCCAAGTCGATGGAAGTCGCTTACAATTCATATAAAGTGTAAAGCCTCTGATCGACGTACAAAATAAAACCTCTGCTTTAAAGTTTTTTCTATGGTAATATAATCACAAAGAAAATCGCGGTTTTGGTTGTGTACGTCGATCAGGGGCTCTAAATAAAATTACCAAAGAATTGAACTGACTCTTTTGAACTACAAGTACAATAGTGAACTGAAAGTACCAACAGGTAGAAGTGTTGCAAGTGTTGTAACGCCTTGCGCCGACCAGATCGATACTTTATTGGGAACAGGTTCGTCTCGAACGTGACTCGTGGTCCGGAACGGGATCAGATAATTCGGCTCGAAGGACCATAAATAAAATCAAGATCAAGTCTTACCACAGCTCTTAAGTGCCCTGAAGAATTGTAGCGGTTTAGTCATGGAGATACCGGAAAGGTTAACAGCATGTGAACTGAAAATAACTTACCACAGGGAAACTGCTTAGTTCTGGAACACATCTGAGCTAATGGAACTTAATAATTCAAGTCCTGAACGTAATTGTGTACAAGTTATCTAGGAAACAATTGCTGGAATCGCTTTAGGGTAGCTACACACAAGCGGGTCGGCGCAGTCAGTCGGCCGACCTGAAGCAGCAACTGAGCACGTTTGCCATTATAAGTCAGTAAGTAAGATCGGCACAGATCGGGTGGTTCTTTCGGGCCCAATCGGCACAATTCGGTTTTCATTCGGCTGTAACGGGCCTCATTCATCTCAAAGTGCCAGGTCGCGGCCGCCCGGCCTAGCGAAGCCGATCTATTTTCTTCCCCAAACATTCATAGTTCCACACCATTGTTTTTTTAAACTAGGGAGGCGTAGAAAAATGTAAACGGGGGCGCGGACGCTGTTGCGACAAAAATAGTAGAAAAATATTGAAAATGTTTTTACCCTTTTCTAGTATTTATTTATGCGGAACGGCATTTCAAACAGTTGGAGCTATAAAAACCAAATACAGAAGAAAACTGGACATTGTTGGTGATTTACGTTGCGCATTATCTGCTGTACAACCAAATCTTGTGAAAAATATGCAAGATTATCAGTCTCACTTTGTTTTGTTTAGGTCTTTGAACTTTTATTCTAGTATTAATATATAATAAATATATATTAAATGTATAATAATTAGGGGTATTCTTACACACGGTCTCTGACCCTAAACTAAGCAAAGCTTGTCATTTGGCTGCCAGAGACTGATATACTACATATACATATTTTTAAATACACTACTTATATAGATAGTACCTAAATAACACCCAGACACAGAGCAAACACCAATGTTCATTACATAAAATGCTTGCCCTGGGTGGGGATCGAACTCAAAACTTTGGGAACCTATGATCGACACTTCGACTTTACGCCCGGCAGTACTGATCGAGGCCGGCCCAGACATATGTGTAGCCTTACAAACTACTAAGTCAATAATGTCGTCTCTGGTTGGTGCCACAGGTTAGAGCTCATGGTTCCTTGGACTGTGAATGTGGTTGGTAAAGTTATTAGGAAGTTGGGAGCCTCGTAATGTTGACTCGTACGAGTTTCGTGTTTGGTTCTGTTTAAGAATTACAACCTGTAGTGTTATGTTTGCATCTTTGCTGTACTTATAAAAGTAAATACTTATATACTGCTCAGTATTAAGCCGTGGTGTGGTGGTGTAGAGGTAGTGACACCCGCCTTACATTCGTGAGGTTGTGTTGTCCCGTACCAATGAGTACTTTGGAAATTTTGTACAGAATTTCAAACCATTGGCTTTTCTGTGAAGGAAAACATCGCGATGCATCCTGCATACGTCCGTAGAAGAATTTCGATGGAACCACCGGGTCAGCGTGGTGGAAATGGCCCAATCAACCTTCGTGGGTAGGCCTACGTTCTGCAGTGGAACATTAAAAAAAGGCTATTATAGGGCCGGTACGAAATTTTAGAAAAAAAAATCAGCTGTTTCATACATTTTGTCGATTCCAAGTTCCGACTTTGTGGTGTCAAGCTGATTTGTTTCTTGATTTTCGTGTTATTCAGTAAAAGTTGTTTCATAATGTTGGTCAGCTAGTCAAGCATACGAAAAGAAACGAAATGAACTCATTTCGACGTGTGAAAAAGTGATAGATATATACTTTGCCATAACGCTGTCTCGTTCTGACACTACGAATGAAACAATTCGTGGCGCGCATACTAGCCCGGCTGAATTCTGAATTAATCTCTATTGGCTTACTCTCTCTGAATATACATGTGCGCTTATAGCGTAGTTTGACTAGGTGTTCGTTAGCGATAATCGAATTTAAGCAACATTCGGAACGGTCAGTCTTCGGATGTGTGACCGCCGATGGCATTTACAACTGAGCGCTACCGTGGCTCGGACGACACGTTAGATTGTAGGTCCCGGTTGTTTCACCAGTCCAATGTTAAAAACATTGATACCAGGGTCACCCGGCCTATACGAACTTACTTCCTACTAAAATATTATTAACGCGTAAGTTTGTGAGTATGTATGGATGTCTCTTACTCTTTCAGGCAAAAACTACTGAACGGATTGAGATGAACTTTGCAATAATAAGCTTTTACATCAGATTAACACATAGGCTATAATTTATAAAGATATTGCGTCAAACGAAGTTCGCCGGGTTAACTGGTACTGTATAAGTGCATATGTACTGAGACCGTACAGAGGAAAATTACACAGCTCGACAACAAAGGTGACCCAGTTACTGGAAGGACACTGGCCACTTCCACTGGAAGCCAATCTATTACACCTAAGCCGCTTCCATTTAAGTTGGCACACATCGGGGGACGTCTTCGTAAGTTGTTATTGGTACCGCGGATGCTTTATAGCCGTGACGTGACACGTATGTTTGTTATAAGGCAGTGGTGCAGCAAGGAATAATCTAGTAGCGCTCATAGCGTAGGTTGACTAGGTGTTCGAAGTTAAGCAACGTTCGGCATGGACAGTCTTCGGATGGGTGACCGCCGGTGGCATTTACAACTGAGCGCTTCCGTGGCTCAGATGACACGTTGAATTTTAGGCCCGGAGGCTCAAAATCCGACACCAGGGCTAGCCGAACTTACCTATTTACTTAGCAAGAAACATGTGTTACTCGTAGGGCATTACGAAAAACTGTGATATCGAGGGAAACAATTATTTTTCGCCAAAAAATGGCTCAACCGACTTTAATCGTGTACAAAATTCGAATAATTCGCTCGAATCGATGTAGGTATAATTATTCTAAGTAATTGTTGATTTTTCAAAAACAATGGCGCGAGTGTGGTCATATTTGTACTACTATATAGCTTTTCCTACAATATACACATCGTCTAAGGAAATACCCCCAACTGAATAAATAAGTAGTGGGTAGTTTAAAAGCCAACTATTTTAGGGCACCCTGAAAGTCTCGAACACGGCTTAATGATGATTATTAAGACAGTATTCTACGGTACAATTAAAACCGGAATCCATCCCACGCTGTCTTAATAACTTTATAACAAAATTATTACGAATGAGCGCTACGTCCGACTCTATATCGAATTATATTATTAGCATTTCTATCTAAAGACGTAACGTCTTCGGTCTGGTGGGTAGGTTTCTAAGGTAGGTTATCTGCATATATTAGGTTTCTGTTCCAGGGCTGTCGGATACGGGTGCTGTCCGACGCCCAATGCTGGTTGGTCCCGAGTGGTGGATGGCGATGTGTCAGGTGTTCGACACATCGACATTGAAGCTCTCGTCACACAGAAGGGGGAAGTGCGGGAAAGCGATCGCGATCCGGGACGAGAATTTTTTGTAATATTCGAATTTGTATGCCACCTGACACATCACAAGCGGGCGCACGCGCTTTGCACTGGACCGCTATCGGATCGCTTTCTCGCAGCTCCCGCCTCTGTGGGGCCCGAGTTTTAGAGGCGGGAGCGCAAGCTCGTGGTGGGGCCCGAGTTGGGCCAGCGCTGTCTGGTGCCGCGGATGAGTGTGGAAGCGTGCCCGTAGCCCCTACACCAAGCGCTGTGGTGGAACTCTCTAGAGTTTTTAGGTTCAAATTCTGCGCGACAAATTTTTGAATTGTATATTGCATAAATAATTCTTTGTCGATCGCTGAACAAACATTATATTTTTAGTTTTCAGCTACAAACGTATGGCTTTAAACTTTCAAAAGAACTTCAAAAAGGTAAGGTAGTAAGCTTAAATGGCTTATAGATAGCAAATTAAGGCATCAAATCTTTAAGAGCAAACTAAATCTAGATTGATTGGTTCGTCCTTTTTTTTTGTTCGGGAGCTACGAGGCCACTGATAGACAAATAGAGATAACACTCTACATAGGTGGTGTATTTCTCCATCTGTGCCCTACCCAATTGAAAAAAAAAGTTAATAATGATTGTACGTTTGGAAAACTTTTTTTCGTTTGTAAATGTGAACACTTCGAGATTCTCACAAAGGCCTAGCGGCGCCTTCAACTCATTACTAATGTATCCCGTGTCTGTACACGGAGCTGTGTTAAGTTATCTATGCAGATCATCCAATACGCGTTGAGCTTTTAAATTGGATGTCATATGCAGATTAAACCATCATATTGTGGGGTGTCCTAGGATCTTTTGTTTATGTAATACATCCATGGTGATGTTAAAGATTTTTTTGTCATAGGTAAGACAAGACTTTTGTAAGTAAAATATGTTTTTAGACGTTTGTTTTTACAGATAACGTAAACAGGTTTCAAAATATCAGGAAATGGACAGGCATTGCAGGCCGACACTCCACTAGACGAGATGGGGAGAATTGGTTTAGAAAATGTGCCTGCCTACTTAGAAGAATGTTATGCCTTGAGAATATAAGAAAGTTATGAAATTAACTTGAGCTTCACTTTTGGACAGATTAATGTCCTACAGTCTACACTGTTATTTATTCCGTATACAGGGTTATAGGTATTGAACGCAAAACCTTTTGAGAGCGGGTCTAGTACATCTAGACTAACAACTTTTGTTCTAGGACTTTTGGAAAATCACAAAGAAAAAGTCAGCTTTTTATACAAAAAGTTCGTCAACGCGCGGCAAAATGTATTTCTCAGAAGCGATTTGCTTTTGCGAATTTTGAAAAGTCGTAGTACAAAAATTGTTTGTCTAGATATACTAGACCCGTCCTTAAAAGGTTTTGCGTTTAATTCCTGTACATAAAAATACAATCGAGAAACAAATTTCAAATACTAGATTTTTTGTCCAAAAAAACAGGCAAGAGAAATCAAATAAGACCGTTTAAATAAACAGAAAAACACAGTTCCGTACTGTACGAACCGGAATCATTTTTCGAACTTTTTTTCTGGGCGATGAAGGGTTCTTTGTTTTAGCTTTAGACGAAGAAAATTTCAAAGAAGTTTTTCTAACGGGAGAAGATGACTTTAGTAATATGTCTATGGATTATAGTTAAGGTGCTGCGGGTTTCAAGGTCATCCAGCCAGCTCTCACAGTGCCCCTGTTTAAAGGCACGTGCCTCGTGTGCGACCAGCCTAACCGGTCGGTAGTTATGTCATAAAATCCAAGTTCGTTCCCGTTTAGGGCTAACTTTCCCTTTTAGAGGTACACTTTGGCAATCGCTTCGGAACTATTATGGAAGCCCAGATATTAAGGCGGTGGGATTGGCCAACTGAATTGCTTTATGGTAATTTTAATGGAACTGCTGATCTAAGTTGGGTAATCTCTGGAATCGGTGACCGACGGAAGCTGCCATTTTTGAAACGTGGCGCACGTGGATGTTCTTTGATCAGCGGTCGCCGTATTCCACTGTAATCAATTAGGGTGTTTGTCAACGATCAGCAAAGTTTAGCAACGTTCAGCACGATCAGTCTTCGAATGGGTCGCGGGTGGCTTTTAAAATTGAACGCTACCGCGGCTCGGATGACACGTTAAATTGTGGGTTCCGGTTTTTTTAACGGTTTAGCCATGTCAGAGGCCTTCAGGCGGCTTAAAAACCTGACCGGGCTAGCCACCCGGCCTTTACGAACTTACTCCTTGATAAGGGTAATCAACCAATAAGGAATAGAAATAATCAATCAATTATTAATTGTTAATGGAACTGTGGATCTAAGTTGGGTAATCTCTGGAATCGGTGACCGAAGGCTCGGAACCTGCCATTTTTAAAACGTGGCGCACGTGGATGTACTATGATCAATCGGTCAGAATAATGAAAGACAGATCGATCGGCATATTCCACCGTAATCAATAAGGGTAATCAATCAATAAGGAAATGATCAATCAATTATTATTAACCTTTTCGCACTATACATGCCTATACCTCAGACCAAATAAAAAATCAAGACAGAACGTCGCGAACAGACAAGTGAGGCCGGTATTTTATACATGTGTGAGTGCGTCGGTGTAGCGCCGCCATAGTTCGACTGACGTGCCAAGGCGTAATTTCGTTGTACATATAGGTAAAGGGGGTGTAATTGTGTGCACGGCGAGGCGTAGTTTTGCCGGCCTCACTTGTTTGTTCACAACATTCTGTCTTGATTTTTTAAATTTTGTCTGAGTCCTATACATGAGTAAGTTTTGCAATTCTTTTAGGGATACAACATCGGTCATAAAAAAACTTTGATTCATTATATTTGTACAACGGGTCTTATCGCGCAATAAAAACGCGGATATCAAAACATCAATTTATTATTGTTATATACTACGGGACAAATCGCGCACTAAAATTAGTATATAATAATAATGTGTTCAAATCGCGATAGTTTAAAAACAACAGAACATCAATGTTTATGGACGGTACATCGATGTTTTCTAGATGTTTTCTTATTCGCGCTTAACTAAACATAATTAAGTTCGTATAACGTGTCGAAGTTTTGAAGGCCTCTGTCATGGCTAAACCGTTAAAAACAACCAAACACCTAGTCGAACTCTGTACTACTACCTATATATTTGCATTACAGCGGTCTACTAAGAATTATGTATGTCAGTCACAATCACAAAAGAGATAATGCAAAAATATAACGAGCTTAGGCCATTACCTGGTACAGTGTTTAATTATTTGCTTTTTTGTTCTGGAAAATGTTTTTTCTTTAGTAAAAATCACAATTTAAAGGAATATCATAATTAAAGAATTTAGGTTCTTATTATCTTTTGAAATAGAATGTCAAATTTGGCGGCGTAATGGCGGCCTTAAAGAAAAATCAAATTAGAAAATACGAAATTTTATTTTAATTAGTCATTTTATACCGATATTTTTTTCTGTGAATTCCACCATTTTAAAATATTTTTTTGCTGCTGTACATAGTCCGAGCCCACTTTGCAAGATCTCCTCTCATACAAGTAAAATTACCACCATAAAAATACCCCTTTCTCTCGGTCGTCATTCGAACGAAGCGCACCTGCAAGCCCTTTCTCTCCTTTAAAAGTCCTTCGATATTTCATCCATATTGACAATGACGCGAACCCAGTAAGAAGCTCTTTTGCATTCACTAAAGGCTCTCGCATACCGATACGACTTAAATGACCTGATTAGCATGCAGATCGTAGATGCAGAAAGGTTTTAAAGCCTCGCATGAGCCATTAAGATTTAGTGATATTTTTTAAGGCACAAATGAAGCTTTTAATAAGCTATAAGTATTTTTTTTCATATGACAAAAATATAATTAGTTTACGTTTTTTTTTCTCCTTTATTAATTACCACTAAATACAAGACTTACATAATCTACTACTATATAACAAGCAATTGGATCATCCACAGACCCTTGAAGGTCTAAAGATAATCCAAATGCTCAAGCCCACTGCTCGTTGGCAGCGTGCCCAGCATGCTGGCAGCATTGCCACGCTGAATGTTTAAGTTTGTATACTCACGCCCGAGTCTTTTTCATAATTATTAACCTGTGGACAAAAAAATAATGTCATTAATAACACATCAAATAGAATTAACAAAAGGATATAAAATGAAGGTAAAAAACACCTGTTTAGTTTTATATCAGTGTTGTTCCAAGTAAATTTTAGAGTCGCCGTAAGTATATCAATCTCAAAAAAGCCGTATTTTAGGGAATATGTATTTAAATAAATGTTTGTGTTTTAGGGTAATTTGATGAAAATGCCGTATTTAAAAATTAAATGACGTATTTTTCAAATAAAAAAATATAAATAGCAAAAAATTTAAAAAAGCAACCACCTTTTTTGGGTTTTTAGAGTGCCTGTAAGCCGTATGATACGGTAAAACCGTATCAGGGACATCCATGTTTATAGATTTATATCGTCATATTTACAGAAAATTATATTTTTAAAGGTAATAAGATAAAATGATTTATTTCAATACAGTATATTGTTTACAAACTGGTCCAAAAATCAATACCAGCAACCGTATGGGCGTCCTCGCGTGGTAGCGTTATTTTATTATTGACTAAAAATAGATGCTACTAACGTGTGCGGAAGCCTTTAGCCCTATTTATCCTTCTTCCCTTCCCGAGGAGGATTTATTCCCAGGATAGGCCTGTACATGTCTGCTTGCAAAAGGCTTAGCCGTGAATAGAGTATTGAAGAAATAGTGCAGGAGCCCTGACGGAATTTAGTTACTACACATTAAATAAATTTGCGGAACAACACCAAGCAAATGATAAGCGACATTAATACTACTAAACAAGAATAATTAAAAAAAAAACTTTTTACTGCACAAGTACTCGCCAAGACTAAATCGAAGGTACCTATAGAATGTTTGCATCGTTTCGTTACAGAGTTCCTAGGACCGCCTTCCAGCTCCATCATCAGACCCTGGTTACCATCGAAAGACAAACTACTCATCAAGACAATTCAAACGAACCCAAACTCGATGAGGTTGTATCGTTTCATTGCAAAGTTCCAATGGGTATAAATTATGTATTTATATATATCTATGTATTTATGTATTTTATATGTATTTTTACACGTTATTAGTATATTTATAAGATATATAAGTATAATATTTGTCACAGTATGTATACACCGCCGACCGTATTCCTATTATTTAATTTTTCTCCAGTCCATCCAAAGGTTGCCTGGTAGAAATCGCCAAAGGCGATAAGGCCGCCATTGTACAACATCTGAAAAAATCTACATTAATGTATCTGTTATATGGTGTACAATAAAGATATTGTTTGTTTGTTTGTTTGTTTGTTCCAGCTCTATCTTCAGATCAGTACCATGTCATCATAATATTCCACTGTCAAGCAGTTTACACATGTATGCAAAATTTCAGCTCACTCGGATACTGGGAAGTGGATCAGTTAAACTTGCAAGATATGATTACAAACCGACAGACAGACAACGGGACAGGTGAAACTACTTAAATAAAAGCTTGTAATATAGAGTACAATAATGATGGTGTTTTCATAGTACGTCCAATCCATAGGTATTTTCTAAGTCTGCGTACTTCATCTGCGACCACAACGTCGCTTACTATTCATATAGGTACTATAACAAAATATAGAACAACTAGTTTCTTAGATATCATTACCGTAGTCATGACGTGTCTGTTCTAACTCTTAACACTACTAAATGTGTATAAAGATACAGTTATAAAATAACTAAATTTCATGATTTTTAAGAATCTATCTCGCAGTGCTTTTTTTGGGTTAAAGTGAATAAATAAATGTATATTTTAGTACAGTCAAACTCTCGTTCTTATTTTAATTACCATCTTTAGCCGTACAAGCATTTCGGTTCCGGCAAAATGATTACAACAGATCTCGCTGTTTCTCAATGAGCCGATTTGACACGTTCCATGAGGTGGGGTCCGCTCGACGAACCTATAGATCTGTACACGCCTACATGATAAGGGCGTAATCGTAAATCGAGCAGAACCGTCGATTAGGAGATATTGTATAATTTACAACTAGACAAAAAGACAAGAAATCTGACGAAAGAGAACTAAATGCCTAAAGCTTCAATCTAATAATTATATGCTGATCAAAGGTCCAGAGGAATGATTTTAGAAAATAATATTTTTTGTTGATTAAGAACGGTATGAATTACACGCGTATTGATGAATACAATTGAGAGAGAAAACAGAGATCGGAACTGGTCAAAAAACCATAACAAATATTAGAAATTCAATCAATCATCTAATTAGAAAGAAGTAGGCGAGGTTTACGCTTACCAGAATATGAGCTATATATAAAATTTTATGATAATTGTCTCGGGCGACACGTAAAATTTTGGGTCTCGGTTATTTAAACCGTTTAGCCACGTCAACAGACGGCCTAGAAAACTCAATCACTCTATCAGTGAAAAATATAGGCATCAGCTCCCAAACTACAGGGAATAGGGATTTGGAATTGACAGTACAGAAACTGAGCATAAGGCCTTGATCTATCTGCTGTTAAGGTGCAGGGTAATCCTAGTTTACATCCTGATCCATCTGTCTTCGTGCTAAATGGAACGTGGAGGTGGAATCCTGCCCTGGTTTAGGGATCTAGGCCGGTTATAGCGACATTTCCGACACGTTAGATATAGGATATGGGCTTCAGTGAAACTCGTGTAGAATTATGGCTCTAAATGGGTGAGAACTGAAAAAAAAATCTAAGGGCGCTTAACGAGACGGTTTCTACCCGGCCCGGCGCCGGATCGGAAAGAACCGTTTCGTGTCTGTCTCCAAGTGTTTGGTTTTATTGGTCTATTCGTCACTTTTTAAGGTTCCTATAAACATAATGGGTAAAACGGGACCCTATTACTAAGACTGCTGTCCGTCAGTCTGTCTGTCTGTCACCAGGCTGTATCTCATGAACCGTGATAGCTAGAAAGTTGACATTTTCACAGATGTTGTATTTCTATTGCCGTTATAACAACAAATACTAAAAACAGAATAAAATATTTCTATGGGGGGCTGCCATACAACAAACCTGCATTTTTAGCCGTTTTTCGCTTGATCTTAATAACGGTAAGTAAACGCTTGAAATATGCAGAGGATATTGAGTTTATAATTTACTAAAATAAAAAATGATAAAATGAAAATAAAATAAGTATTAAAGGGAGGCTCCCATACTTGAAACGTGTTTTTTTATCGATATTAATAAAGGCAACAGGTAGATGCTTAAAATATTCATAGAACAGTCATAAAAAGTCATAAATTTAGTTCAAAAATAAATAATTAAATTAAAATTAAATATATTAAGGGGGGCTCCCATACAGTACAGAACCCTATGGGTTGCCTGGAAGAGATCGCTTCCAGCAATAAGGCCGCCTAGTGTTGCACTATCTTTAGAATTTCACTGATGTATTTATTGTAAGTTTTATTTCGTGTGTAGTATAAAAAGTTATTTGTTTGTTTTGAACCCTTTTTGCGCGAGTTTGTCTTGCACTTGGCCGATTATTCACTCATGAACAGAAGAAGGAATATTGATTTTTGCACGGGTAATTGATATAGTTTAAAGGTGTGACATAGAATACATTTATCCCGAAAAAAATACAAGGTTCCTCTATGATGTTTCCTTTGGTACGAGTATAAACCTACGTTAAGATCTCAAAGCGCCGCCAGTTCTCAAAACGAATTTACGTCAAAAAGCAGCTCTCACGAAGTTCACACGTTTTAATTGGCTCACTTAAAAGTTAAAAGCTCACAACTTTACATTACAGAACTAAAAAGCTTCTGGAAAGCTCACCGGCTCGCGACATATGGAGGGACCGTGGTTTAGTCCCAAATAATTTTGCCAGACATTTTTCATAGGAAATTCTCCTTGGTGCGGTTTTCATTTTAAAATGTTACCTGGATTACATTAGTATTAGTGAACCGCTCATAGCTTAGTTTTACTATAGGTGTTCGTTGACGATCATTGAAGTTAGGCAGCGTTCAGCATGGTCAGTCTTCGGATGGGTGAGCGCGGGTGGCATTTACAACTGAGCGCTACCGTGGCTCTGAAGCTTAAATCGTAGACCCCGGTTGATTAAACCATTTAGCTATGTCATCAAACTTCAGGCGACTTAAAAACTATGACACTAGGGCTAAGCCACCCGGCCTATACGAACTTACTTACAGGCCGCGCCAAATAAGTTTAGCGCTGAGCGAAGTATGGAGGGGATGGCTGCGCATGGGTTTAGTATAGCGGTAACCCTGCGCAGTCATCCCCTCCACACTACCCTCAGCGCTAAACTTACGTGTCGCTACCAGTATCCTGAGTGTGAGTGTTGTCGTAAACATGACGCGCTCTTCGGCAAGCGCGTAAGCATGTAATTTGTATGAACTTGTGCTCGCACAAAGTGTTTCAAAAACGCGCCGCTAGTGGCGCTGTACAATTCTTCGTACAAATAACAAGCTTACGCGCTCGCCGAAGAGCGCGTCATGTTTACGACAAACTCACACTCAGCATACAGTACTTGCTTACTGAGGCTAACTATAAGTAACTATAAGTGGACGTTAATTTATTTATTTGATCTACTGCAAATTTCAATTTATCAATGAAAATCTTTATCTCGCTTACAAGTTGGCTTTAATTGCGATCGGTCTCAGAATTCTGGAGTGAAACTCTGAGATTGAGATCTATCTCCAATTAGCGACTGAAACGGGTTGTACCGATGATATTTTAGAATAGATACGTTATATCCGGACCTGTTTTGGCAAGAAGAAAGCAAGATAAATGTTTGACGTTCATTCAGTCACGCTTCAGGCAATGCCGCGGTCAAACGTCACACTAACCCATAATTTATGATACAAAAAAGTTTAATAAATAAACAATGTAGGCGATATTTCCGGGAAAATTCGGTTTCTTGTCTTCGGTTGTTTCCAAAATGGAGGTGATACTATGTTCGTCTGTATGTATTTTTTAAAGTGAAACTTTAATTACAACGCCTCGAACTTTTTCGTCCATCTATTGCATGTCGCGTGACGGTCGGCCGCGGAGTGGGGGTAAAGTGAAAGTTTCACTTTTACCATGGTTTCATAAAACCACACAATTTATTTTTGTTTATGTTCATCGATATTTTCGCCAATTTTGAACCGATTAAAAAAATATATATAGAAAGGATATATCCTTTCAAGTATACTTCCGAAGTTTTATCAAAATCGACGAAGCCGTTTTTGATAAATCAACAATGTACATGGATGTCAGATCGATCGAGCCAACTATTCGAATTTTGTACACGGTGGAAGTAGGTGGTACCATTTTTTTGAAAAATAATTATTACGATTAGTGGTCACCCTCTAGTGTACCTAAACGTCATTGGTTGTACAGAACCCTAGAGGATGTACGGAAACCGCTAAATAAATAATAGAACCCAACTGACAAGTGTAGCTTTGATAAGGGTTGACCGGGACGTTTTGTTTGTTGTTAATTACGCCCTAAACAGATAAAATTAATTAAGTGTTTATTGGATAAGGCTATTGACTATAAACTATTGATTGATTAGATACTTCAACATTTATTATTTTAGTTGATCGAGCGATCGAACTGAGCAATGAGTCTCTATTTTAGGTTATTTTTTGTGAGATTTAAAGACACCTATGTTGTACTCAAGTGGAAATACAGGCTCAGGTAAGCTTTCCACATTTTAGCTTAAACTCGAGAATGGCTGAACCCATTTGGCTAATTTTAGTTTTGAAATATTTGTGGAAGTCCAGGGAAGGTTAATACGGTGAGAAAATATAAAAATGTAGCGAGTAAAATAATAAAAACATTAATTACATTTTCCCATACAAAATGTTCCTGCATGCAAAAGTTGTCATAGACAGTTGACAGATGGTGAGATGAAGTTCACGGGGTCAGATAGTTTTTATAATAATTATTTTTTTGCAAAAATGGCATAACTAACTTTAACCGTGTACAGAATTCGAATAGTTTCCACAAATCGATGTGTCATAGTAATTTTTACATTATTGTTGATTTTTTAAATTTGATCAACCGATTTTATAAAATTTAAATAGGACCACTTCGGGAGGATACCCTTTCGAAGAAAAAAATATTTTTTTAAATCGGTAAACAATTATTGAAAATATCGATGAACATACACAAAATAAAAACAGACGATTATAAAACCTCCTTTTTGGAAGTCGGTTAAAAAGGGTGGCGCGTTGGTCGCGTCTGTCTTGCCGCGCAATAGGTAAAATCAGACCAGTGCGAGGGAGAGTAGGGTTCAGTACCGTGTTGGAGCCCTCTTAGCCCTATTCCTCTTGCTATTATTAATAACGAACAAAAAACTCTTGAAAAATCACGTTTCTTGTATGGGAGCTCCCCTTAAATATTTATTATGTATTTGATGTTATATTGGCAACAGAAATAAATTATCTGCTAGCTATTACGGTTCATGAGATATAGCCTGGTGACAGGTAGACAGATGGACATCCGAGTCTTAGTAATAGGGTCCCGTTTTCAGGGTTCCGTACCCGAAGGGTAAAAACGTGACCCTATTACTAAGACTCCGCTGTCCGTCTGTCTGTCTGTCTCCAGGCTCTAGCTCATGAATGGCTATAGCTAGAACATTTTCACAGATGTTGTATTTATATTGCCGCTATAACAACAAATGGGTACTAAAAATAGAAATAAATAAATTTTTAAGGGGGGGCTCCCATACAACAAACCTGATTTTTTAGCAACAATAAATATTAATAACGGTGACAGGACGATGCTTCAATATTCACAGAATATTTAGTTAAATAATCACTTCAAAAATAAATAATTAAATAAAAATAAAATAAACATTTAAGAGGGGCTTCCATACTGTACGGAACCTTTCGTGCGCGAGTCCGGCTCGCACTTGGTCGATTTTTACTCTTTGGGTACGCTAAAAAGGATAAACTTTATTGAAGTTCTAGCGATGACTTCCTATATTAAAAACTTGTGTACTTGCATACCTACGTATGCGATACCAGCTACTGTCCGTGACCACAAGCCGTCGGTTGACCGATACGGCCAACCGTCACCGAGGACAAATATCAAATGTCAACACTGGATATCTCAAGCAAACACATTACCATGTCAGGAATCTGACGGAGGGCTAAGCAAATATGAATATGTCCGTTTAAGGTTACCAGATTAAAAAATTAACATTACGAAGAATAGGTTGTCCAGTGCGTGTCGAGACACGCGTATGTTAGGCTTCCGTTGTTTGTTGACGATGATTATGATGATGACAAAAACATTTTTTTTTTCAACACACTTTCTCATAAAGTGGCTCTAATTTAATGACATCTGTAATCAAATTGTGACTTTTTCATTGCTATTATTCAAAAGTGAGTTATAGAGTTTTTATTTATTTTATTGGTTGAGTTGCTTTGTTCTTAAAAAAAGTTTCGATTCAAAAAAGATCGTGTCCAATAGTAGCTACAAAATATAAATTAATGTACCTATGAAACCTCTTTCTTTTACTTCAACGAAAAGGGTAGAATTAGAACGGTACTAACCCCCAATCACCGCTTCACTGTGTAGAAAGTGGACTCCCCTTCATCGTTGAAGCAATGACGCTATTTGAGGTATAAATATGCAACTCTTTCTTTTAGTCTGTAGCCGATTGTTGATTGAATCAGGCGTTACTTTGCGGAAATTCATCTTCAAATCTATGTTTTGAATTAATATTTAGTGTATTTCCGCTATCTTGTTATACAAATAAGTTTAAGGGCATTAAGTGCATTAAGGAAATTTATGAAAAAAAAAATTTAAAAAAAAAATAAATTACAAGCAATTACTAATATTACAATAATTATACATTTAAAAACTTAATTATACAAAATAGATAAAAAAATAATAAATATCACTTATTTTCACTACACTCTATATATTTTTAAAAATAGTACAATAATAAACCGTTAACAACTAATAAATATTATAAAAATCTTTTAAAAATAATATGACAAAATATTGAAAACACTTCACTAATAAATAACACCCTTATTCTCACTGCACTACACTCTGTTCGACACGTGTTTCGCCTCTCAACGAGGCATCTTCAGGACGTGTTGACTCTTCGAGATCGCTCGCAAGAATGGCTCCGCGCCGCGCCGTCACCCCTTATATACTACCGCCCGCTGCCTGTGTACGGTGCGTCATCACGTGATTGCGTCATACTTGACTCACCCATGAAGCATCGCAGCAACGGGGATGTGACGGTAGTTTGATCGTTCAGCAGCTCGTTGTCTCTGTTTTGATGTTTCATTATCTCTAAATGCTCCAAAACGTTTAGGCGAAAACCTTTTTCACATACATGTAAAATTTGGAAAGTGTGGTTGTTTTCCAAAGTGTGGCTTGTTTCCAGTAAATGTTTCGCAAAATTTGATTTCTCTGGGTGATTGTTTCTACATGCAGCTAAGTGTTCTTTGTAACGGGTATCAAAACTTCTTCCAGTTTGTCCCACGTAAACCGCGTCACATGTATCGCAGGTTAACTTGTATACTCCTGATTTTTTTGCTTTTCTCTAAGGAGTCTTTTCCGTTGCACATTCGTCTCGTGTTGTGATTAGTTCGAAATGCCACATGTACATCATTTTTCCGTAGTATTTTTGCAATTTTTTCTGACGTAGTTCCCAAATATGTCAAACTCCCGACGTATTTTGTTATTCTTTCGGGTGGGCATGGGTACAGCATAGATCTCGCCATGTTTCTATTCTTCTTTCTGATTAAACTGTCTATCATTTGCTTGCTGTACCCATTCGTCACTGCTATTTGATATATTATGTTGAGTTCCTTGTTGTAGGCTTCTGGAGATAGTGGAACTACCATTAGTCTATGTACATAGCTTCTAAAAGCTGCTAATTTGTGCTGCATGGGGTGATTTGAAGACTCCGGTATTGCTATATCTGTAAGTGTGGGTTTTCGATAAATTTGGAAGTCCAGTTTGTTATTTTTTCTTGTAATGTTAAGGTCCAGAAAGTTCAATGACTGATCGTCTTCCTTCTCTATCTTGAACCTTATCTTTGGGTGAATTTGGTTTATTCTATTCACATATATGTCCAGTTGACCAGTCCAACACATTATAATATCATCCACGTATCTGTAATAAAACAAAATATTAGGCTCATTAACCATATGTGTGCACTCAAACTTGTCCATGAAGTATTCTGCCATTAATGGGCTTAATGGTGACCCCATTGCCAGACCTTCTTTTTGTGTGTAGATGATAGAATGATTTTTCACAACTTGAAAATATTTAGTTAGTATTATTTTATTTTATTAAGTGCTCGAGTAGAGACCACGCACCAGCAAGCGCAGCGTAGGACGTCCACCCACAAGGTGGACGGTTAACCTCATTAAGTCCGCAGGATCGCACTGGATGCAAGCCATTGCGAACCGGTCTTAATGGAGATCTTTAGGGAAGGCCTATGTCCAGCAGTGGACGTCTTATGGCTGAAACGAACGAACGAATTTTATTCACAAGTGTGTTGAAAAACGTCGTATGCTACACGTTGTATTAATGATTACCGTCCTCGGCCTCCTCAATGGCTCAGCGGTAACCACCAACATTACACACTTGTGCCATAATGTACTAATTAGCTAAGAAATATGTTTTTGAGGTCAATGACCTCTTAGCTATGTGCAAGTTTAAGTATTTCAATTTACCTTTATAACTCTAAAAGTTAAGATCCCACAGTGCTCAAATAATTTTCAGATAAAGTTTTTAGTATGGTCCATATCTATAAACTCAGAATATTTTAATATCCTAATCTTGTATACTTTACAATTTAAACGGCGGGGTGGGGCGGTGGGGTACACTAACAGGTTTTTAGGGTTCCGGAGAATAACGAGGAAAACCTGTTTTAAAAAACTACAGGTATTTTTATAGATTGATGTTTTTAATCATTTTCATGAAAAAAAAACAAAAATAATACACATAAATAATACAAATAAATGCGAACGTTCGCTTAGAAAGTCGGTTAAAACAGCGAGCACGAAATATTTAAATTAATATTTCTAATTTCGGCATTAAATCACTTTTCCAATAATTGGCTTTCAGCAACCTTTCAGTAGTAAATGCTGTCTAACTATCGCATCGATTACCTCGTCGATGTGATTTATTATTATTTTTTAACACGCTTTTATTAGTTTCACCTGTATGTTTGTTTGTAAACAACCTCTTTGAGATCGATTTTGACGTAATTTGAGCGATCAGATTTTCTTTAAACTTTGCACACCTATCGAAGACAGATGACAAAGCAGTTATAAAAAAAAAAATATCATTGCCACGGAATGAAGATGATAAATGCATTGATTCGATTACTAAAAGGTGAAAAATAAATATAGTTTTAAAAAAAACTAGAAAACACGCTTTCATAGGATATCAAACTAAAAAGTGTAAAATAATTTTCATGATATATATTGAAAATTATTTTACACTTTTTAGTTTGATATGCCATGAAAGCGTGTTTTCTAATTTTTTTTTAACTATATTTATTAAGTTCTTTGCTTTGAACTCGATCTAAATGATTTGATCCAGGTTAGTTAAAATGTATTATACTAAAGGATATGGAAAAGATGCGGTTTTTAAAATCTTGCAGAAACAAAATATATACCAATAGAAAGCGTATATAATTATCTTTTCAAACACATATTTTTTAGAATTTTTTTCATCGCCATTTAATTTTCAAATGGGTTCTAAAAACATTAGAAAAATGAACTATGTGCTACACCAAATAACTGCATTAAGCCTAAATTGAAAAAAAAACCTGACAGTGACATTATGAAACAACAAAAGGAAATGACGTTGTCAATATTGAACAACCAATAGAGGGCTGGTCGCCATGTTTTAAAAAATAAATAAATGTCAAACTCTAAAATACCAGCCCGCTATTGGTTGTTTGAAGATTCCTATCTGATACGTAGACTACGTAGACCTCCTCTTAGTATTACCAGTTCAGTCTAAATATTTTCTACTTAGTGAAATAAAAAAGAGATATTATAATAAAACGGCGATACACAAAAATATGTTTTTGCGTGAAATAATATTCTTAAATATGGCACTAAACATTAATACAGCTCGCATCGCTGCCGGTTTTCAAGGACCGCCTCCCATATAAAAATTTACCAACTCCTTTAGCAAATTCACACCGTTGGCCCATACTTTATACCTACTATAATAATATTAGGGACTACGAAGTGGATCGTAGGAAGATAACATAATTATTTTTCGCCAGTATAACCGAATTAAGCCGTGTACATAATTCGAATAGTTGTAGCAATTTTCACATTATTATTGATTTTTAAAAAAGGCTAAGCCGATTTTTATAAAATTTAAACGGGCTATCCCGTTTAAAATCTCTCCCCTAGTATTATCTACTGAACAAAAACGTAATCATCAAAATTTGTTCATAATTGGCGGAGTAATCGCGTAACCGTAATCAAACAAATTGTAATCAAACAAACCTGTGATGTTAGCTAAAGCTGCGGATAATCCAATCATCGCGCAGTTGTTAAGAGCGCGCCTAATGCAATGAAAAAACAGATTTCACCCTCGCTTCTTGCATCGCCCGCTATCATCTATGCAGCTTTGTTTAGAGTTAAAAATCGCATGACACAGTTCACGATGATTTTTCTTCGAGCGCCAGGTTACATTTTTAGGTGACATTTTATTTATTTATTCAAAATGTAAGCATATATTAAAAAAAACTATTCGATTACTCTACTAGAAAATTAGTCTGGCTACGTTATTTGTCAAAATTAATGTGGTGTTGTCGCTGATAATTTCGAGCTAACGATTTTTTTTTTTATGATTCGAAGTTTTAATTTTTTTCTAAGGTAACCATATTATTTTCCAAAATTCTACGCGATTACTCTGCTACTATAGGTTCTTTCCTTTCCTATAGTATTTTTTCAATATGGATATTTATGTTCGTCATCTTTACATCACGTCTTTAAAAAGTCGATTTTGGCATTAGGCGCCACCTTAAGTGAGTTTCCGCCAGGATTAGGTTAGCAGCTAGTACAGGCCGAATCATATAAGTTGGCGGATGTGAAGTTAGCTACAAGTAGAGCGATACCCAATCAACGCACAGCTTTATGTGAGCTTCAGTCCGGATTGGATATTGCTAACTAGCTAAATAAGCTAAGCTAATAAGCTAACTTCACATCCGCCAACTTGTATGATTCATGTTGTTTTTAAACTATCGCGATTTGAACACATTATTATAATATACTACGGAACCAATCGCGCAGTAAAATTACGAGATAAATAAATACCTCATCATCCCGACGTTTCGGCCGAGTTGCATCGACCGTGGTCACGGGTAGACTGGAGTACTACTGGCAGTCAAAAACCGCCAGATACAGAAGTCTGCTATAGCTGAGCATTTGCTTGACGGAGGTACTGGTCATTGGATCGAGCTCCACGACCCAAAAGTCCTCTCCACGGATCGACACTATTTTTCAAGAATAGTTCGTGAAGCGGTGGAAATCATAAAACATAACAATTTCAATCGGGAGGATGGATTTAAATTATCAGCGCCGTGGAATCCTGTCGTCAACAAATGTAAATCGCGTAGTGTAGGTACAATGACATTATTAGATACCGTCAGTGATGTGTGCCGTGGTGACAATTTTTCTAGTTCAAGTTGAATTGGCGGTACCAGCTGTTCCATACTCCAGTCTACCCGTGACCACGGTCGTTGCAACTCGGCCGAAACGTCGGGATGAGGAGGTATTTATTTATCTCGTAATTTTAGTGCGCGATTAGTCCCGTAGTATATAATAATAAATTGTATGATTCGGTCTATAATAGATAACATCACAGCCTTTATCACTACATAGTATAAAACAAAGTCGCTTAAACATAAAACAAAATCTTTAAAACTACGCAACGTATTTTGCTGCAGTTTTTTTTAATAAGTAGAATGATTGAAGCGTGAGGTTTATATGTATAATACATCTGTGCGAAACCGGGGCAGGTCGCTAGTCATGGTATATAGTTAAATTGGACAACAAAGGTTACATTACATTCCGTTCAAGTGATGTATTAAAAGTTTAGTAGGTCAGTTAGCGGTAGTTTATCGCTCGCAAGTGATAAAAAAGCAAAACAAATAACTGCATCAGTTGAAAAGATCGAAGTCAACGATAATGCAAGGCTAATTACAATGCAAACACGGCTATCATAGTACACTATTTCATCTAGTAAACAACTTTTACATCTCTCATGTTCGGTAAGTACCTCCAAATAGGGCTTGTAGGTGACTAATTAGCGCTCTAGGGTAATAATGTAGCTAGAAAAGCCCTGGGGCGGTAAGTAATCTACTATTAAAGGTCGATGTCCGATGAAACGTTATCGCCAGCATTATGTTGAGTGAGAGAACTCGTAACTTCGTAAGTGAATAAAAGGTGAGATTTGACTATGTATAAATTGATATTGTCCTATACAGGGTTATTTCTAATCAATTAGCATCCTTCTAGGGGCTTACTCTGTACATCAAAACTAACAACTTTTGTTCTACGACTTTCGTCATCAACAAGCCGTGGTGGTCTAGTATTAATGGCACCCGCCTTACAATCGTGAGGTCGTGGGTTCAAATCCCGGTCCCGTACCAATAAATTCCTTGGAATTTATGTACGGAATTTCACACCATGGGCTTTTCGGTGAAGGAAAAACATCGTGAGGCAATCTGCAAGCGTCCGTAGAAGAAATTCGATGGCGTATGTGAAACCACCAACCCGCACTGGGCCAGCGAGGTGGATATGACCCAATCACCCTTCGTGGGTAGGCCTACGTCCTGCAGTGTACTATTAAAAAGGCTGGTACAGTACAGTATATCAGTCTCTGGCAGCCTCTACGAATGTACTAATTACATATTACTAGGTATCGCCACAGAAGTCGGCGGATGAGAAGTTAGCCACAGATGACACTTCGCCGTGATTCGCTAATGATTGTGCATGTGTGCACAATGGCTACGCAAGTGGCAAAGTAGTACGCACGGGCATAGGGAGCGCCCGGAAGGCATGAGTTTGGCGGGCGGCTGTACCCCGGCGTCTCGTCTCTCTGGCTCCCGCGCATACCTATATTTTGGCTTTTGCGTAGCATTCTACGCTGGATTATACTTAGTATTGAACTATCGTTTCTATCGATCCCCGGGTAAAGCTTACTCATCTAAGCAATCACAACTTATAACGACTTAAAGTGCTAGTTTCGTCGCTTATGTTGATTCATTTAGTAAATACGCGCGAGTCCACAACTTAACCTTGCGATGCGCGTGGGTGGTCCACATGACCTTGTACCAGTTTTTTCCATAAAATGTCATGTCACAGCAGTGAGGTCGTTTTGACGGCAATTTTATAATAACAGTAGGTGTATCAGGTAGAACATCTCTATTATTAACTGAAATCGCCTAATAATGCGTCATTATATTAATGTGGTATCGGTATTCGTGCCAAGTGATGGAATCGAAGATTTTGGTTTTTTGGTCCATTTGAACTGTGTTTGTTGATGTTAACCTGCGGTATTCCACTGTTAGGCATAGGCCTGCCCACGACCTTGAGCTATATTGTTTACTTTTTTAGTCGTCTTTATTTGTACGCATCTACTGATACCTCTTTTCCAATATGGAAACTTTATTGTTACCTATTGTTTGTTTATATTAGACAACGCAGTCCTGAAATCCAGGCTCTCAATGAAATTGATCTCAAAATAGAAAGTATTGACGTTACAAACGTTGATTTGATCCCCTCAAAAACATAGATAAAAAGATATCGTAATAACGTATCACAGCGCAACAATCCACGGCCTTATCGCTGAAATTAATTTCACTAGCAATAGCGCAATAATATCGTGAACATTAATTGTGGACATAAATTACTTATTAATAGTACAATGCTCATAAAACTTTGATTTGCCGTTGAAGGCGGATTGTTTCCCATTCAAACTTTTCAAATAAAAGTTTAATTATAATTAACCTTATTTACGGTAACAGCTGAAGTTTGTCACCTAACTGCCAATAAAGGTACCTTACAGTAAAGGAAGAAAGCAGAAATGTTCTATGACTGAACATTTGTAAGATATGATCACAGCAAGATGGCGTCGAAAACGTATAGAAACTGCCACGTAATGAACTGAACGACATAACTTTTTTAACACTTTTTCATCACATCGATTCGAAAAGTTCGCCTTTAAGTGCGCCCAAAGTTGGTGTTTTCTATAAGGAACTTTATAAGTGCGCGGGAATTATCTTTGCCGCGCACTTTTTGAATTTGGAACAAATAAGTGCGACGGAATGATCTTTGAATTTGGAAGTATTTGTAATGTTAGTGTTCAGTGCCAAGAAAATGAATGTAAATATACGTAAGTTTTTATTTGTTTTACAACTCACGGGTTGCCCCGGATCTTTGAAGGGCATTGATGGGGCCGAAACCAACACCAAGAGGCCCTTTTACAAAATTCAAGTAAAAAAATACAGTTTTTGGGTGATAGGAAGAGGTTAACTAATGTAAAGGCGGGGAATAGGTACTTCTTAGGCTATTATAATGAATTATTACATGATTATAAGCTGGTCTATGGAATGAGGTGCGGCACCCGCCAAGTGATGTCTCATTTCAAAATATTTAGGCGGGTGGTGACTTGCCATCCACTAAATGGGCATCCAATAAAGGCTACCATAATTTGGCGCCGGAGGGGCAACATTGGTGTGGACGGTTTAGGGTGTCGAGAGGTGTGCTGCGCTTTCACTAGACGCTACTCGCGGCGTTATGCCCTTTAACAGTTCCACCCTGGAGCTTAGGTTCTTAGCTCTTGCGGTTTCCACTCCAAGCCGGCCAGTTAAGGCAAGAGAGGAGTCAGGGGTCTCATTTAGCCCCAGGGAATCAGGGTTCGCGGTGTCGCACTCACCGACGGCTCGCCACAAAGCCGCCCCTGCGATATTATTTGTTTTATTATTATATACCATTTAATTTCAATTTAGTTGTTACTCTACGTTTTATTAAATAATAATAAATATGAGGCGCTTTTTATTTTCTCATAGAGGTGATGAAAAGTAGGGTGTACCACTCGGGCGCAAAATATATTTTTGGCTCGGGCGACGTACTTTGAATCCCTGGCTACGTTCAGGACTCTACTAAAGTACTACTCTAAAATCCCTCACTTCGCTCTGGATTCAAAAAAGCGCCCTCGCCGTAAAAATATTATTTTGCTCCCTTATGATACAATCTAATATTTTAAACTTGAACTGCTGAACAAATGTCACATTGGTGTCTCAGCAATATGGCGGGCAAACTTCAAACCCATCCTAGGCGGAGAGTAAATTTTCAACCTTAATAAGCAATAATGCCATCTATAATTTCTATCTCTATAGTATAGTATGTTCATGATGCCTGCCAATTAGTACTTCGATCACTGCCATTGAGGTAATTAAATTGAAATTGCAACTTGCGACAAACTTAAATGAAAGCAACCGTGACATTATTAGATATTTTAATTATTAATTATTTTGAAACAGATAATTGATCATGTCACAAAATAACAACAATAATAAACAGTTACCTATTAAGAGATATTAATTTGAATTTGTTCATTTCATTAATTATAGTCTGACCGTTTACATTTTTGTGACAGGTGTGACAGGTCCCCGCCTTCAGCACCTGTCTCAGTCCCCTTTTGTCGTCTACAACTGCGCCCCTGTACCGCGCAGGCGAGGACTAAGTTAAGCGGTCACTTTATACTAGTTACTTTAAAATAAGCTAAAAATTAAGATTTTTGAGTTTATTTGAAACTGATCTATCGATTGTTATTGTTTCTTAATTATCATCACTCTAATACGTCCATCGACCTGCGTCTATTTATAACATATTTAAAACACCAGCCGCCTTGCCATAAGATTTAAACGGACTTCAAACTCTTGTTTAAACGTACAATTTGTACTACTAAACAAAGCGTGCGTAAAACTTTTGTGGTAAGACGATTATTGTGCGAGATAAGGCGAAAGCAAAATCGTTTTGAATAAAAATTAAACTACAGTGATAGAAATAGTAGGTACGGGTCAGCCCAACCCTTCCTATTCAAACTCAGAAAGGCCGCTTGGACCATTTACATTTCCCGGGTCAAATTAACCCTACACCAGACTAAGGGTTAACTTGCACGTGCAAGAGTCAAACACCTCAACGGTTACTCACAGATAAATAGTCACTGATTGCACAAATACTCCACATTTAGAACCTTGTCGCATTAACCTGACCACACATTACTTTTACACGTCCAAAGCATTTCACTTACATTTACAGCGACATAGTTGCATCTTCCAAATTTGGAGACGTAAACGTAATTTATTGTACAAACACGTTCGAGTTTAGCGCTATGTCACAATAAATAAAATTACAAGTTCTTGAAACAACGGAGAGTTATTAAGATTGTTTATTGTGACAAGGGCGCAATGCTATTGAGCGTACATTTTAGTTAGGTATACTCAGATAAGCTATGTTCCGGGTCGTGCCTTTTCTTATTGAATTATAATTACTGGTGTTGGTGTCATGTTAACGATAATGGGTGACCCACATGTTAATTGCTTGTTTGAAGTAAGATTAGTGTAAGTTAGGGAATATTTGGAAATGTTTGGTACAATACATAAGGGCGATAACACAAATGACTTTAAGTAAATGTAGATCCAGAGTTATGTTGTTAGTTGACACTTCGCCGTGATTCGCTAATTATTGTGCATGTGTGCACAATGGCTACGCAAGTGGCAAAGTAGTACGCACGGGCATAGGGAGCGCCCGGAAGGCATGAGTTTGGCGGGCGGCTGTACCCCGGCGTCTCGTCTCTCTGGCTCCCGCGCATACCTATATTTTGGCTTTTGCGCAGCATTCTACGCTGGATTATACTTAGTATTGAACTAATGTTGAAACATGTTAACGATAATGGGTGACCCACATGTTAATTGCTTGTTTGAAGTAAGATTAGTGTAAGTTAGGGAATATTTGGAAATGTTTGGTACAATACATAAGGGCGATAACACAAATGACTTTAGGTAAATGTAGATCCAGAGTTATGTTGTTAGTTGACACTTCGCCGTGATTCGTTAATTAATGTGCATGTGTGCACAATGGCTACGCAAGTGGCAAAGTAGTACGCACGGGCATAGGGAGCGCCCGGAAGGCATGAGTTTGGCGGGCGGCTGTACCCCGGCGTCTCGTCTCTCTGGCTCCCGCGCATACCTATATTTTGGCTTTTGCGCAGCATTCTACGCTGGATTATACTTAGTATTGAACTAATGTTGAAACATGTTAACGATAATGGGTGACCCACATGTTAATTGCTTGTTTGAAGTAAGATTAGTGTAAGTTAGGGAATATTTGGAAATGTTTGGTACAATACATAAGGGCGATAACACAAATGATTTTAAGTAAATGTAGATCCAGAGTTATGTTGTTAGCTGAGTGTATCGTTTTAAGTTATGTATAGGCTGAATCAAACTTCTTGGCGGATGTGAAGTTAGCTACAAGCTGCGCAATACCCAATCCAGGCTGAAGCTCACATAACAGCTGCGAGGATTGGATTTTGCACAGCTTGAAGCTAATTTTGATTCGTTCTATACATACTGTTGGCAACTCTAAGTATACACACTACAAGCATGTGCAAGCAGTAAAAAAAAACCGGACAAGTGCGAGTCAGGCTCGCACATCGAGGGTTCCGTACAAATCCAGAAAATTTCACAAAATTGGGAAGTAAGTTGTTAAAATATCTATACAATAATCATCAAAAAAAATTTTTTTTTTCACTTTTCTCGTCATCCTTCAAAAATTACACATTGTTTAAATATGTATAGCCTGTTTTAGCATGTGCTAATGAAGCTCTTTAATCGATACCTTACATAATAAGATTTACTAACTTTGAAACCCATATTTTGTGAATCTAGGCCTTTTGTGATTTAAATAAAAATGTACAGTTTTCAGATTTATTCCTATATGTGTACTCTAAGACAATTCTTCTCGCCAAATTTCATAGTTCTATGTCGACGGGAAGTACCCTGTAGGTTTTGATTTTTGTGAGTGTCGAAATATGCGGTTTTTTACGACATAAGCGGCTCTAACTTTTTTATACGATAACTGAGAAGTTTTTCTTTTACACAACCGCAAGAGACCATAGATATACGTATATAGTTTAAATTTCAACTCGATATCTTTACGCGTTCCCGAGACAAAGAGTCTTGACATACGGACAGACGGACAACAATGTGATTCTATATTGTTTTTTCCTTTTGAGGTACGGAACCCTGATGTATGGAATAGCGAGTGAACGATATTTTCTATGCAAGAGCAATTTTATTTTGAGTTTTGACAAAAGTCGTGGAACAAAAGTTGTTAGTTTAGATGTAAATAATAAGCTCCTAAAATTTGGCGAGAAGTATTGTCTCAAAGTACACATATAGGAATAAATCTGAAAACTGTACATTTTTGTTTAAATCACAAAAAATAGGGCCTCAAAATTCACAAAATATGGGTTCAAAATTCAAAGTGAGTAAATCGTATCATGTAAGGTATTATATAAAAGAACTTCATTAGCACATGCTAAAACAGGTTTTTAATTATTTTAACAATGTGTAATTTTCGATGTATGACGAGAAAAGTGGAAAAACAAACTTTTTTGTTGATGGTTATGGTGTAGAGATTTTAACAAAAACTTACTTCTCAATTTCGTGAAATTTTCTGGATTTGTACGGAACCCTCGATGTGCGAGGCTAACTCGCACTTGTTCGGTTTTTTTTTTAGTTTTGAGAAAAGTCGTAGAACAAACGTTGTTAGTTTTAATGTACAGAAAAGGCCCCTAAAAGGATGCTAATTGACTTGAAATAACCCTGTATATCCTGTGTAACAAGTTTCGTAGAGATTCGTTGAAAAGTGCGACCTGTACAGGAAAACCAACATCTGAACAGACGGACACAAAATCGCCGTGTTAAAACGTAGATTTTCGCTTGCGCTCGATCAATAACGTCGTCAGAAATACTCAAAAATGGCTTAAACTCAGAGCAAATAAAAAAAAGAGATAATGTTGTGAACAAACAAGTGAAACCAACCAAAACTACGCCTCGCCGTGTACAGACAATTAGACACACTGGATGTGTGTCTACAAAGAAACTACACCTTGGCTTGTCAGTCGAAGTATAGTGGCTCAAAACCGACGCACTCACACATGTATAGAAAACCGGCTTCACTCGACTGTTCAACGACGTTCTTTCTTGATTTTTTTATTTGATTTGAGGGTTTAAATAAGAATTTACAAGCTTTTAATTCAGCGCAGCGCAATTAAAGCAAACTAAACTTCAGTAATAACTCACGAAACCTTTCAACTCAGAGTTCACGTGAAAAACATTCATAATAAAAGTAGAAAAGCTATTAAAGTTTAAGGCTTCAAACGATATGTTATTTTTCTTCACAAATCATAAATTCAAAGAGCAACGAACTAAAGGGGTGAACACACAGGTGGTGAGAAAATCAAAACGTGAGCAAACGATGCGATGAGAAATATAAAATAAACATTGGTACACTAAAATATGCAAGTATTTTAGATATGATTAGTATTTGAGATACGAAAAATGACTAGGTATTTTCAGAGTAATACCTACCATAGTAATGCAAGTATCTATGCAGTATTGCGACTCAGCCAGCCCTGACCTTGAAATAAAAAACCTACAGCCACGCGTGGCCACGCGGTACGTTAACACGCGATAGGGCTGCCGCTATGTTTTTCTGAGACTATTATACATCAATTAAAAACAAAAAAGAGCCCTCCGTTTTTTTGTGGACGTCTTCTTTGACGTACCTAATGTCACATACGTAGTTCTATTTTTAAACTTTCGCGATTTGTACACATTATTATTATATACTACGGGACTAATCGCGCACTAAAATTACGAGATAAATAAATACCTCCTCATCCAAACGTTTCGGCCGAATTGCATCGACCGTGGTCACGGATAGTCTGTAACCTCCGGCTCATAACGGTTAACAAATGTTGTTTTTAAATTTTCGCGATTTGAACACATTATTACTATATACTACGGGACTAATCGCGCACTAAAATTACGAGATACATAAATACCTCCTCATCCTGACGTTTCGTGGTCTCGGGTAGACTGTGGGATGAGGAGTCCGATTAGTCCCGTAGTATATAATACGTAGTTCTAGTTATAAAGTATAATAAAATCTAAATCTAAAAAATACGTAGTTCTAGTTATAAAGTATAATAAAATCTAAATCTAAAAAAAACCTACTCTAACTAAGAGCGTTTCGATGCTCAAAAATTAATAAATACCCTGAACCTTCGTGTATTAAGTTATTGTGTATTAACCTTAACAAAGGGTAGACATAAAGACGAATGTATCAAATAAAAACGCGATACAAACTGTACCATAATTTTGTATTGCGTGGTAAAGTGTATTATGTTACCGTCGGGGTGAAAACTGCAGTTTTGGACTGATGGGGTGGATTTGACGGCGGGGGCGGGATTCAATAGACAAATTCGGACAGCTTGATGGATCTAGGGGTGCTTGTTACACCGAAGCGACCTTCGCTTTTTTCAACCGACTTAAAAAAGGAGGTTTTGCAATTCGATAGTATGTTATTTTTACACGGTATTATTTAATATCAACTGCCCGTTTTTTGGGATAAATCTATTAATTGAAATTTTTGTACATAGTTAAGGCACGTGATTATTCCGCCAATTTACAATGAATCGAATTTGATGATTCTTCTTTTGTTTGGTAGATCCATACATTGTAGACCCCGGTTATATTATTAGCCGTTTAGCCATATTTAAGGCCATTAGGCGGCTTAAAACCTGACACCAGGGCTAGCCATATAGGGTCTATACGAACTTACCTACTTACTTTGAAGTGGTGGTAATGATTATCAAAATTGGATGAATGGTTTATGAGTACATCGATTCACGTGAAGTACCTGTTTGAATTTGATACCATTATGTAGATCGCAATGATTCAAGACGGGTGTGCCATTTTTAGCGATAAATAAAATTATAAGGTTTTGATTTTAAACGTTTTGTAACGATTTTAATTAGATTATGATTATTATAAGCACTGTGTATATACAGGCCATCATTATGGACAATTTTTACTAGGGGACGAACCCGGAATTCGAGAAGAAAATATAAGCTGTTTCATACAAAATAAATAAATATTTGGGGACATCTTACACACGGTCTCTGACCCCAAACTAAGCAAAGCTTGTGATATGGCTGCCAGAGACTGATATACTACATATACTTACTTTTAAATACATACTTATATAAATAGTAACTAAATAACACCCAGACACAGAGCAAACACTAATGTTCGTCACATAAATATTTGCCCTTGGTGGGGATCGAACCCACGCCTCTTTGACTCAGAAATTAGGGTGACTCAGAAAACCACTGAGCCACCGAGGCAGTCAATTGGCAAAAAAGGCAAAAAATTGCAATTCGGAATAGACAAAATGTATGAAATGACTTAGTACACCACTTCTGGATATACCTATACTGTATCCCTACTAATATTATAATTAATGAAGGCTACTTTTGATCCCGAAAAAATAAAAGGTTCCTGTGGGATAGGATAAAGAAATACTGGCGAAGCCGCAGGCAAAAACTAGTATATAAATCTTTAACGCGTCGTGTTCTTAGAAGTAGTCATTACACAACGGTGTGACAGGCAGCTAATAGATGGATAAACGCAGGGGTAGCACGTAGGGGATGAAAAGCTAAAATAAAGGGGATGGTTGCCGTGGAGACGCCATGTCGAGCTTAAGGAACTGCTGCGATCCTACATAAAAATAACACTTTATCCGTGAAATTCGCTTTTTGCCAGCGAAATTGTGTTGAATTTTATACAAGCTTTGTTTTCTTTGTAGAGTGTGTAAAAGTTAATTCTGTTAAGTGATGAATGTATGAATTTTAAATATACATGTTGTTTTTAAACTTTCGCGATTTGAACACATAATTATTATATACTACGGGACTAATCGGGACTGACAGTCAGGGTCAGTCTACCCGTGACCACGGTCGATGCAACTCGGCCGAAACGTCGGGAAGAGGAGGTATTTATTTATCTCATAATTTTAGTGCGCGATTAGTCCCGTAGTATATAATAATTATTTAAATATACAGGCTGATGCTTAAAAAGTGCATAGACTTTCAGAGCTGAATACAGTTATCATTAGTTATTATTACGAACAAGTTTTACTATAGGGCCAACCCCGAAAACAAGAAAATCGTAACAGCTTTCTCGATTGGGTGTATAAAATAATCGGCCAATTGCGAGTCGGACTCGCGCACGAAAGGTTCCGTACCATATGGAAGCCCCCTTAATATATTTTAATTTAAATATTTATTTTTAAAGGGAATATACTACTTGACATTCTGTGAATATTTCAAGCATCTTCCTGTCGCCGTTATTAATATCGAGCAAAAAATCACGTTTCTTGTATGGGAGCCCCCCTTAAATATTTTTTTTATTTTATTCTGTTTTTAATATTTTTATTATATATCTATATTATCTGAAATATATCATCTGTGAATATTTTAACGTTCTAGCTATAACCGTTCACGAGATACAGCCTGGAAACAGACAGATAGACGGACAGACGGACAGCGGAGTCTTAGTAATAGAATCTCGTTTTTACTCTTCGGGTACGGAACCAAAGAACCAAAGAAAAAAACAGCTGTGCCATACAAAACGATCATTCACTCACGTTAAAATCTATGGAGCAACTGATTTCTTTTTTTTATTTTGCAGTTGATCTCATAGTAAAAGTTTGCAGAATAACACCTTGTATTGGGACACCTCTACGCCTGAATAAAATTAATATTAAATTAATTTTCGTATTCTTTGAGCACACGGGAAAACTAATTACATTATACTGTACTGTACCAGCCTTTTTCGTAGTCCACTGCCTCGTAGGCACGAAGGGTGATGGGGTCATATCCACCACGCTGGCCCAGTGCGGGTTGGTAGATTCACATATGACATCGAATCTCTTCTACGGACGTATGCAGGTTGCCTCAAGATATTTTCCTTTACCGTAATTCCGTACATAAATTCCAATGAATTCCTACGGAGACAAGGTACGGGACCGGGATTTGAACCCACAACCTCACGATTGTAAAGCGGATTTCACTACCACCAGACCACCACAACTCCACATGACATAGTAGGTCACTTAAAATCTAAATAAATAACACAATGTAAAGAAATAATAAATGCTACCAATATTATAAACGCGAAAGTTTGTATGTATGGATGTTTGTCCCTCTTTCACGCAAAAACTACTAAACGGATTGAGATGAAACTTTGCAATAGTAATGTTTATCGTTCAGAATAACACATAGGCTACAATATATAAAGATATTGCGTGAAACGAAGTTCGCCGGGTCAGCTAGTATAAAATAATAATATTATTTTTTTTATTAGTTTCGGTAAACGGCTTAAGGCGAAATACTAGTGACGAGGAAATTGAGAAATAGGTATTTGGACTAAACTATTGCCGTCGCGATGCGCCTAAACCAGGGAGCTTCAATGTGTGTGGTGATGCAATTGTATTTGTGTGCGTACTGCGCTTGAACTCTCCCCGCACCCTACCTGCGCCCCAACGAACTCGCTGGCCGACCGATATTTTATTTTGAATTGTAGCAAAATATGATATTACGTAGGGTGCGCGCAAGATAACTCTGCGCGCGAGTCGTGGCGCCACGTACGTTATATCACTAGTATTCTGTATTCCCTGGCAGCATTGAATTGGTTCCTGATTTTGGCCGTACGTAGAGCTATCTTGCGCGTATTCTACGTATGCTCTGGTTACCTAGTAGGTATGGTAGATAGGCGATCGATAGCAAACAAAAAGATAAAAGATTAATTATTTTTAAGATTATTTATTTTTCTGCCATCAGGAAGCTACATTATTGTTGATACATGTGACATGGTTAATTTTTCTTTATATGCTTATTTATTTTCTTTCAAATTATTATTGTTTGACAAAAACGTAAAATGTACCTAACTAACATCATATACAATTGGATATTTGATATCTGTAGGCGCTGCAGTTTACATAATATATTTTTACTGAAATTACTTCTTTTTAAGTATAAATTAATTATTTTTTTATGGAAATATCTTACATTACGTCGTTCTTCTACGGTCTATAATAAATATCCCAAATGCAAGTTGGACTCGCGCTCGAAAGGTTTCATACCGTATGAGAGCCAATTATTTCGATTCAATTATATATTTTTTAAATTGATACATTTATATACATGATATATTATATTACTAAATATTCTGAGAATATTTCAAGCGTCTACCTTTTGTGTACATTAATAAAAATCGTGCAAAAAATCACGTCTGTTGTATGGCATGAAAAAATTTTTATTTCATTCTATTTTTTGACCGACGAAGGAGGGTACCTACTCAATTTGACGCGTATATTTTTTTATTTATAACTAAGCGTAACTTTTTACACCGTAGTCCGATTTTGATAATTCTTTGTTAGAATGCTTTTCATTGGAAAGAATATACTTCGAAATTGATCCCATTTAAATTTTATTGAAATGGGCTGAGCCATTTTTGATAAATCAACAATAATCGATCCGTGCGCACTATTCGCGAATTCTGTACCTACACGGTTGAAGTAGATATTTATTTTACTCTACTTTTAGTTTTGTTGTTATAGTGGGAACAAATACATCATCTGTGTAAATTGTAACTGTTTAGCTTTTACGGTTCGTGATATACAGTCTAGTGACCAACGGACAGAGGAGTCTTAGTAATAGGGTCTCGTTAATCTAAAACTTCTTGTCTTTTATATTGTAGGTACCTACAGCCGTATTTGCATTCCGAAATTAGTCCCATAGTATAAAAATAAATGAGGATTCAATTCAACAAATGCGAGGTTTACTGTTTAGAGAACAGCTTGTCATACTTTGGTTCTACTTTAAAGACGTTTAAAAAATTGAAACAATTAGCTAATTAAAGCAGCAGTGGGTAGGGCACATATAATAGTAATACAGGATAGAACATCCACAATTATTATTAGATTAAAGCATTGAAAGCACTTCTAATTGAACTTTTTAGCAAAACTCAGCGGATTGGCAAGTTAAAATGACAGCTGGCAAGGCACATAGTTCAATGAACGGATAGCCGATGGGGCTGTTTTCTCGAATGGATCTCACGTACTGGCAAGCATAGAACGTTTTTTGCTTAGGTAGACTAAGGATAGATTTACTCGTATATGTTACAGTTATAATACATTTTTAGAGAGCACGTGATTTTCCTAATTAGAACTATTATTTCAGCTTAGACGCAGTATTATAATGTAATGAATGAAGTAGTAAGAATAATGGTAATGGAACTATGCCAAGAATGCTCAATTTTACGAATGCCCAATTTTATGAATGACCAATTCTAAAAATGCTCAATTCTCAAAATGACAAAATAATTTCCAATGGGAAAATCACATTTTCTTATAAAAAAATCACCGGTAATTAAAGCACAATTTCTAGGCAAGTTTTACTATTGAAGCAACTAACATATTATATGTATTATATTATCTTAACTAAGTATGACATAAAGACCTATATACCGTAACTCATGAGATCATAATTATCAGTCAGAATTTGTACATTTATTATATTATTTCATGCTATATAAGGTATTTTCAGCGAGCCATTTTTTAAATTTGTTTGCATCTAAAAATTTTATGTGAAGAGGTAGACTATTGTACACTTTTATGGCTGTATTAGATGAACTTCGATGATACAAAATATTATTTACCTGTACTACACGAATATTGAATTTATGTTGAGGACGTAAAATTTGCGATCTAGCTGATTTATTATCAAAAAAGTAGTTATGGTTATTTTAAACAAATACACAAATCTCTTAATTGAAATTATGTTGCCATAAAATTAAAATTAAATTAAATAGAATTAGGCATTCGCAGAATTGATCATTCCCGGATTAGTTGGGCATTATGAGAATTGGTCATTCTGCACCTAAACCATTTAGATGTCTGCCGATACAACACGATATATATAAACTAAAAAATTACTACACAGATTTGTGTAGTCGCTGCAATAAGTCACAGTAACTAAACGCATATATTCCATACATAAGATCTTTTTCTTCAAAAGTAACAAAGATACATCAGTAAAATTACAAGATTTGAAAAATTAACTAATATTTTTAATAAACATCGATATCGATGGACATCACTAGAGCATCGACAAAAATATCGTCTATTACTACATCCCTAGTGCATGTGTACGTATAGGTTTGAACCTCCCTCACCTCAACCCTACCTCCGCATCGTGCGATAGGGACAATTGCAGCTCAGAGCAATTTATACCTACAAAAATCTTGGCAAAACAACGTTTCGTATTACGCTGTTTTTTTCATCAAAAACTAAATTAATCAAGTATTTTTTATGTCAAAATTTACAAAAAATATGTGTTCATGATTATGTCATTTCATATTTTGTTAGAAATTAATAAGTTTTTTCTGGTGGGTCTTTAAAGACGTCGGTAAAAATGGTGAATTTTTTTGAGACTTTGAAGGATCATATTTTGCCTGATAATTAATTTATCAAAAAAATGAAAAGACAGGGTAGTTTGAACAGCTAAATTTAATTTTATGGCAAAAAATTGTAACTCTTAAAGCATTTTCCAGAAAGAAAACAGCGCAATACGTTTGTATGGAAAATTACAGACCACCTCAGCTCTTAATAGCGAAGAGTCTCGACCACCACCTTAAGAGGCTCTCGCTAGACGGTTGGGTCAAGGGTCAGATCCAGAAGGCGGTCGTTCTGGACACGGCGCGCATTGTCAGAAGGTTCCTCTCTCTGTAGACCCAACCACCGGTAGCTTGAGCCCCGCCCCGCTGCCGCCGGCACTCTAGGTTTAGGTTTTTTTATAGTATTTTGTTTCTTTTATATAAATATTGTAAAAAAAACTTAGATTTAAGATAATAAATGAATATGTGTATAATAATAATAAATTTATTTCAACTGAAAATATTATCACATATTTATCATGAATCCATTGACACCGAACTAGTATAAAACTGTGTTTCGGGTGCCAAAGGCTTCTCCCAAAATAATACAGAAAATGATGATGAAGACCACATTTCTAGTATTCTAGATTTATTTGGCAATCCAGGATTAGAACCTATTACCATTCCGTGGAAATCCACCGCCTCACATGCTAAGTAGCAATAAACATTCCGGGCACGAACTTTCGCATTTATGGTATTAGTATCTACAATCATCATAATACTAGGACATAGGTTCTGAACAATTTTCTAGATTAAATTAGGTATTGGAGTTCAAGCTTTATTGTTAGGTATGAAGGTGAACTTCAATGGGCATGATGACAAAAAAACCGGACAAGTGCGAGTCAGGCTCGCACACCGAGGGTTCCGTACAAATCCAGAAAATTTCACATAATTGGGAAGTAAATTGTTAAAATCTCTGTACTATAATCCTCGATATTTTTTTTACTTTTCTCGTCATACATCGAAAATTACACATTGTCAAAATTATTAAAAACCTGTTTTAGCATGTACTAATGAAGCTTTTTTATATGATACCTTACATGATACGATTTACTCACTTTGAATTTTCAACCCATATTCTGTGAATCTGGGTGTTATTTTTTTGTGATACAAATAAAAATGATCGGTTTTCAGATTTATTCCTATATGTGTACTCTGTGACAAATGCTTCTGGACATTTTTTTTTTATTTAACAGTTATATGTCAACGGGAAGTACCCTGTTGGTTGTGGTTTTAGTGAGTGTTGAAATATGCGGTTTTTAAGACATAAACGGCTCTAACTTTTTTTATACAATAACTGAGAAGTTTTTCTTTCACATAACTGCAAGAGACCATAGATATACGTACAGTTATTTCAACTCGATATCTTTACGCGTTCCCGAGATAAAGACTCTTGAGATACACACAGACGGACAGACGGACAACAAAGTGATCCTATAAATGTTCCGTTTTTTTCCTTTTGAGGTACGGAACCCTAAAATTATGACTAATCCGTCTGATAGATTATCAAAAAACATTAGACACGTATTTCTTCTTTTGTCAATCAAACAAAAACTGACGAACATATAGCCTGTTAAAGTTTCGCGTGACGTCACGAGTGCACTACAAATGTCCAGACTACGTCGAACTAGTGACGTCACGACCCTCTACTTCCAAACTTTGACTAGGTTTATCAATGTTTTTTTTTTTTAAGTAAAATAAGTGCCCAATATTTTTTGATAATCTAACTCACGGAGTAATTAAATAATTGATTTTTTTAAAAGCTTCTATTTAACTTGCAAAGTATGTATGTATGTCTGTAAGTAAGTAAGTCTTTTTGGGTAGAATCTTTGAACTCAATTTTGAGTATCATGCCTATTGTGTAGCTTTAGTGTTATCTTCACTAACTTCATTAATTAAATATTACATTATACATTGAATAAGAGAACGAGAAATTATTATCTTACTCGTACAAGCTCAGGCCCATGTTCCTGCATAAAGTAGCGTTTTACGAACTCAATTTCATTTTTCATATAGAAACTCGATTTCATATCCAAAATCTAAATCGACGACGTGGCGGAGATGACATGTAGCTATATGATCAGTTTTAGGGTCCCGCACAGAGAGGGAATAACGAAACTCTATTATTAGGCCTATGGCATCAATTTGTGCTCTACGATAGAAGTATAATCTATAGAGTTAGTAAGTTTCATAATGGTCATTTAGTTATTTCATATTATTGACATAAAAATAGTATTAGTATTGTTTCCCTTAATTTACATTGACTTTTTTTTTTGGTGCTCGTCCACCGATGACGTGGATCGACAACCGCAGGAACACGTTAGAAGCCTATGTCCTAATAATGATGATTTAAATATATATTTAGAAATATAGATTATAAGTGGTATTCTACTTAGTTTTAATATTTATTATGTTTAATTTAAATATGTTGTACTCTCTATTTTTGTCACAATAAAAGGATGTCTATGTCTATGTCTAAATATGTTTTCAAAACATTATATTTAATTCTGTGCATTTCTTTGGTATTTTCGTTCAATTTATTTCTATACAATCTTCTTAAAATAAAAAATTAAAAAGTAACAAGAAAAATAAAAATATTAATTTCATTTTCCCATGCGAAATGTTCCTGCATGTAAAAGTTGTCATTGACAGTTGAAAGATGGTGATACGAAGTTTACCTGGTCAGCTAGTTGAAGTAGATTGAAAATAACTTAACATCTGTTATTATGAATCTTTACACGCTTTAGTGTCACCTGGTGTGGTGAAAATCTAAAATAAATATAAACATTACACAGGAAGTGTACATAACTACCACCAAACATTTTCATAGTAAAAATGGATGAAGTAAATTCTCAATATAATTAATTTACAACGAGTTGGGTGCGCGTTAAGGGTATCACCATTAGTACAACTACTATTATTTATTATGTGATATCACAATGAAAAAAAGAAAATGGTACTGAACCCTAGCAGAGCAACTCCGACCAGCTTGCCCGATGAAGAAGAATTCTCATAAAGGTGCGGCGAACCAAAATGGCGAAACTTTGGCAGCGTGATTTGCTAAACACGTTGTTGTGACTTCGCGTGAAGGTAGATTGAAAAAGTTTCTCATTTGAAAATCTTATTTTATAACAATACCCACCGATAGGTTTCAATATCTGATAATGTTGAAATATTGGCATCGTCTTCAGTGTCGCTCGTAGTACTATATCAATGGAAGGAGTAAAGTTAATGTTACAGCCGAATCAAACTTCTAGTCGGCTGAGATGTTAGCTAAAACCACAGACATACAACATACTATAGCAGACCGAAAATTAGGTATTAAACAGTGTGGCAAATACACACGCATTGAAACTCTTCAAAGCATGTGCCGTATTAAGGATGATTACTTAAAAAATGGATTTCATAAGATTTTCATGAAATATTAATTTGGAAATATCCATGCCAGTAATATTAATGTGAAATTCTGTCTGTTTTATATCTTACTGGCAAATTTAGCCAGGATAAACAGCTGTATCGATAATGATGAAATTATACATGGAGATAGATTTAACCCTCGAAAAGTACAAAGAACATATGTAGGATGTAGTTTCTAAAATACGTAGTTTGGTTCAATTAGGAAAATTGAAATAAAATTATTATTTGCGTTTTTTATTTATTTTGAAATAGTAGGTACAACTTTTTTAGAAAATGACTCAGGGTCACTAACCACTGGACTACTGAGGCAGTCCATATCGATCTTGATTGCTTTCACATTCAAAATTAAAAAAAAACTCAATGCCGAGTTCAAACTTTTAGCCTTTGTTACTGAGTCCGTCTTTCAGGTACTTCGGCTGTCAAAATTTGTCATTTCCTATCAAAATTCATCCTGATTACTTCTATTTCTTTACCTTTAGGTCAATACTATTCCCTGATATCTCAGATAAATAATCCTACGTAAAACATTGTTGAATGTTACGATAATGTTTAAATAAGCTTAGAAAAGACGCAAAAAAGTTCCGGTACACAACAAAGACACGCTTATAATAGGGAGACCGGTATGTAACCTATGTTATGGAATCTAAGGTAACTTTAATTTTAAATAAAATTAAACCATCTTCCTATGGTCGTAGCATAATGAAAATTGGCAGCTGTATGTAGTTCTGATGACAATACAATAATATGGCACTGTCGAACTGATCTGATGATGGAGCCGGGAGATATTAACTGGAACTTCATTATTATTATGTACTACGGGTCTAATCGCGCACTCAAATTACGAGATAAATAAATTCCTTCATTCGGACGTTTTGACCGAGTTGCATCAGTCGAGGTCACGGGTATACTGGAATGTGAAACAGCTGGTAGTATGATGAGGTATTTATTTATCTCGTTATTTGGTTGAGCGATTAGTCCCGTAGTACATAATAATAATGGAACTTTATGATGGAAAATCGTATCATAGCTGTTTTGGATTTCTTAGAAAAGTCTTGTAATGAACTTTGACCACGATTAGGTTTCATGGTCTGATGATGAAGCCGGAAGATAGGCGCTGGCATTCCATGACGGAATATCGAATCAAAGTAGTGTTTGCACTTGTGAGAAAGGCCACGTAAAGCGAGTTTTGCTAGTATTTTTTAAACTATTCACTTATTTAAGCATAATAAGGTTAAGAATCATTTTATTTGCTTTGCTTTTAAAAGGAAAAACAGTACTGCGACGAAAGCTAGGCCCTTAATTATCTATCAAGATAACGTTACGTATGTGATGTCTCTAAATACTTTTTCGCTTTAACGAATTTCGTACCTAGTGAATTTTTCTTATATAGTTAAGATGTTCTAATTGAATTACCAAGTGGAAATAGAAATATTTTTCACGCTCATTTCTTAAAAAAAAAACTTAACGCGGTAAACGTAACGTGCTGATGTCAGCTGTAATTAAGACAGTAAACTGTACTTGGCTACGTTTTCAGAAAATCTCGAGTTGACGAATTTAAACTCGAATTTACACTTTAGGTAAGTGTAAATTCGAGTTTAAAAGGAAAGTAAAAGTATATAAAGCAGTAGTAGGTATATAGTTCGTATAGGCCGAGTGGCTAGCCCTGGTGTCAGAGTTTTTAAGCCGCCCGAAGGCCTGTGACTTGGCTAAACCGTTAAAACAAACGGGACCTACAATTTAACGTGTCATCTGAGCCACTGTAGCGTTCAATTATAGATGCCACCCGCGGTCTCTCATCCGAAGACCGTGCCGAACGTTGCTTAACTTCGTTGATCACTGAAAAAGCACCTAGTGATATTACGTTATGTGGGCTATTACTACGCTATGAGCGCTATTAATACGCTATGAGCGCTATTATTACGCTATGAGCGCTATTACTACGCTATAAGCGTCATTACTACGCTGTAAGCGCCATTACTACGCTATGAGCGCTATTATTACGCTATGAGCGCTATTACTACGCTATGAGCGCTTAACTTCGTTGATCACTGAAAAAGCACCTAGTCATATTACGTTATGTGGGCTATTACTACGCTATGAGCGCTATTAATACGCTATGAGCGCTATTATTACGCTATGAGCGCTATTACTACGCTATAAGCGTCATTACTACGCTGTAAGCGCCATTACTACGCTATGAGCGCTATTATTACGCTATGAGCGCTATTACTACGCTATGAGCGCCATTACTACGCTGTAAGCGCCATTACTACGATATGAGCGCTATTACTACGCTATGAGCGCTATTACTACGCTATGAGTGCTATTATTACGCTATGAGCGCTATGACTACACTATGATTACCACTACTTGTTGGAAGATCATGAAAATTATTAGAAAATTAAGCTCTACGTTAAAGGATAATCCGCGATATTCATTAATGCTGATTAGAGATGTGCTAGGAAATCGACTTAGTACGGAGATTAGATAACAGTTACGCCTTTGTCTTGTATCTATCGTCTTATTCTGTTAAATAGGGTTGACGGTGTAACTTTGTAGGTTGCTAGTGTTGCTAAATCCTCCTACAGTTTCGTTAGGGTTAGCTTTGCCAGATGTACGATACGATGTATTTAAGTAATATTTATACGATTTTTGTTGCTGTTTAAAGTTTGTCCAGAATCATACTTAATTCCTACGACTTTTACACATTCTGTAAAAAATTGTTACCATGTAGATTGCTTGTTTGAGGATATACCTACTATAGATGAATACCCATGGTGAATTGTTGAGTTCTAATGGCAATATTGAAAAAAAACTGTTACTAAGCTGTATCTCATGATAAGATAAGATAAGATAACTTTATTGATATTCATGGAACCTAATATTACATAATATAGATTCATGAACATGCTCGTCCAGTTAAACATATTTTCACATTTTTCTTAATAATGATACTAGATGCAGAAATGCAGTGTCATCCAAAAATATCACAAAATAATATTAAATTCATCGACAAAAATATACTTATTGTTAATATGTAAAATCTACCAAAAAATAATTACAAATACAAATTGCATGAACCGTGAACTAGACACCCAACTAGCACACAAGCGTTAAATGCTGCCTATTTTATTACTTTGAGTTTTATAATGGTGGTTTAAAAGTTCAAAAAGCAGTTTTGGGTTGCCTAATAGCTGCCAAAATGTTTATAGCTACAAAATTCACTACAAGTTTCAGCAGGACAAGTCATGCCACCTTTATCTTTATAAGAGTGCATATTGCGTCTTAATTACAACTAAAGGCGATTGCAGAAAGTTACCGAAGAACATTAAACCACAGATAACTTTATATGAACTGATTTTATTACTGTAATATGCCTTGAAGCCGCTTTAAAGAGTTAAAAGTGAATCATTTAAAGCAGCTGCGTAAAAGCTCTAAATATCTACTATATGCCACTTCAGACTGCAATAAAGACGAAATATTAGCTCTATTAAAGGTTCAAGTAGCAGAAGAGAAACAAAACTCCCTTCATATATCTCTAAAGCTCTATATGAGATCAAATTAGCGCTTAACCTCTCATAATGGATATATTCCGGTGAAAACTGCAACTTAAG
Organism: Hypomecis punctinalis; assembly: GCA_949316475.1. Classification (NCBI taxonomy): domain Eukaryota; kingdom Metazoa; phylum Arthropoda; class Insecta; order Lepidoptera; family Geometridae; genus Hypomecis; species Hypomecis punctinalis. Next base: position 3,084,376 of record OX438809.1, read on the forward strand.
GCTGTATCATAAGATCGCCATATTTTTTTAAACAACTGTGATGTTTACTTGCAGAATTAGTGGTTATAAATTATGTTTTTGGAAGAAATAAGCTCATTTTTACTGATATTATTAAAGCCCTTTGCATATATTATTCGATTATTACTCAATGAAATGTGAAAAATGCTTATTTCAAGTCATCAAAAATAATATTTTACAAATTTTTATATTATTTTAAGCGCATTGAGATGTTATTTCGAAAGCGCGTTTAAAATTACTTACGAAACATTATACATTTGCACAGTAAACCTAAAAGCGTTTGTAGTTTAAACTTAATAAAGGCACATAAACATTATAATTATATTCAATGATAAAAATGAAATATTTACGCCATGATTTCGTTCACTTTGTTTGACGGACGCATTTTATCCAAGAGGATTGAAATACCATCCAGAGAATGAAGATGGAAACAGTTAAAATATAGTCTGGTCACATATTATGTTCTAAATCATTCACTCGTTCTTTGTTCACAAAAATAGACGGTACGAGTATAAGAGCTTTAGAGCGGCGGTAGTGCATTTTTGCAGCCTTTGAGGCACCTTTTTGCCACTGCTATGGAGTGGATATGGAGCTATAGCCTGCAAAAAGTTGTGCCCAAAGTGTCTCTAAGTCTGTTGCATAACGGTTGCAGAGCATGCTCTAGCACTTAATCCTATTACCTTAGGAAATTATTGGATTGGCTCTATAGCTATTATAGAACTTATTGTGTTAGTTGGGCAGCTGAAATCAACCACGAAAATGTAGGGTGTTTCTAAGTTGGAATATGTATTTTATGTGTGCGTTAAGACAGCGGGGTTACGCTATAGTGCAGCACAAGTCGCATATCTTAAAAACTTTTAAGCATTTTTGGTTAATATTGTTTGATTATAATATTTTTAGTTCACTAAACGTATGATTATTTTGTAAATTTGAAGTAATATACAGCAGTACTAAAATTAAGATGTTCTTTCATGTATTTGGAACATGCATGTATAATTTTGTAAAAAAAGAAAGAATAATCCGAAATACCCGTAGAATCCGGATAGCCGGATAATTTCCGCTATCCGTTTTATCCGGATAGTAAATTTTAACGGATAACGCAAGCCCTAAGTGCCGGTAATAAGCAATCTATGCATGTTGTTATACATATCCATATACTTTCCATCGTGTACAAAATTCGCATAGTTTGCACGAATTGATGTACGTATATAATTTTTACATTATTGTTGATTTTTCAAAAATGGCTAAACCAATCTCAATGAAATTTAAATGAGTCCACCGCGGGAGTATACCCTTTCGAATTAAATAAGATTTTTATCGATGAACATACACAAAAAATACATACAGACAAACATAGTACCTCCTCCTTTTTGGAAGTCGGTAAAAGGTAGACGTGCATTTTCTTTGAAATAATGATAATGAGAAAAGCTTTCGCGAGTGGCAGCCCTCATATTTCGGGGAATACTGATTGTTAGGCAGTGCACTGATTGGATTACGTTGACAATAGCTCAGTTAGTATTAAATTTACTCGGAAGTGCTGGCTTCTGGACTGAATACAGATTATGTAATAGTTCCCTTGAATACCTCGTTTGCAATTAGGGCCTTATCTCACTACGACACCTAGGGACCTATTTTTCAACTTCGAATGGCTGGAAACGTATACGGAACTTTGACAGATTGTAGTTGCGGATACTCCATATAAGTTCCTTATACTACCAAGCCGTGCGAAATTAAAAATAGGGACCCAGGGGCTTTTCTTGACTTTCAGACAGCTCGACGTATACTCAATTTTACGAACGCCCTTTTTTACGAAATTTATTTAAAATTATCTATTTCACGCAGAACTATTACTGGACACGGCAATTTAGAAACGGTAAACTAAACTGCAGTTTAGAAACGGTAAACTAAACTGCAAAAGTGAAAATTGTGAAATGGAATGATAATTAAAATAATACCAAAACCAACTTGGCGAATGGTTATTAAACTGTAAATTTTACGATCTGTCATAGTTCCTTAAATATACGTGTTCCTAACCGATTTAGCCGTACGAAAGTCAAAAATAATGCCCCACGGTGGCGCAATCCCCTACAGTAAGAAGGCCTGAAAGCTTTGAAAATTGTCAAAATTTTACATTTAAATATAGTTCAAATGTCATTTAGGTACATAACAAGTCAAATTATGTCGCCGTTAAAACAAATTAATTCGTTGTAAAGTCACTGATCTTTGCAAAATAAGCTATCGTTGATTACACAATCGTTCCTATAATGTAGGGTCGACGACATTTTACAGAGTTTCTTACCATCAGATGTTTTAACCATACCTAGAATTAGAACTAAAGTAATAGAAACCGTACTAACACAGCAAGAGATATACATTATACATCACTTTGTCCCATATTAAATATGAAATTTAAAAGGTGTTAGAAAAAGATGCACATACGCCCGAACTTACGTAATTTCGAAGGGTTTCACAAACTAGCATTGAGCTAACTCGGCTGTCCAAATTCAAAAAGTTAAAATGTAGGAAAGGTAAATGATCAGATTTGAACCTTCTGCTGAAACTAGAGCGTTCAAATTTCCGATCATATTGCAAAAGACATTGGAACCATTTTGACATTCCAACTTGTGATTTTGATGAACGCCGACAGACAATACGTTTTTTTTATTCCACTCACTCTTGCGTATGCTATAGCCAGATATGAATAAGACAGCTTTAACATAGTTTTTATTTGAGCAAAATTTAGTAAGTAGATATTCTACTACTTTAGTTCTAATTCTATGGTTTTAACCTTACGATGCATCCTCTTTTCTTCATCCGTGGTTTTTTGACGACTCGGTAATTCCCCGCAGCGCGACAAAGAGCGTCAGCGAAGTGTCATTCCTCCTCTGTCGCATGACGAATGTGTTAGTAAAATGTAATTTCGCCGCGTCCTCTCGCATTCGCCTACAATTCGCCGCGCGGGCGGAATTTTTAATTAATCTGTCACCAGAAAAGCTGAATGAAAGTCTCATATGCTTCAGATACGTTGGCAACACGCCCACACTGACAAACGTGTTATGGGCTTAAAAACATGAAAGAGCGGTCGGTTTTAATGCCAAATTACTACGGAACCCTAAAGATTATATAGCGAAAGAAGTGTACGTGGTCAAACTTCGCTATATCCGTCCTCGTGTTACAAAGCCATATAACTTCCAGATTTATGAACCAAATTGAATAGAATTTAACAATAAATGATAGTTTATAGACTATAAGACGACCTCAAAAATATAGCGGGCCCAACATGGACACGTGCGGGACAGGACAGAGAAAAATGGGAATCTTTGGAGGAGGCCTATGTCGGAAGACAAGTTGAATAGGACAAACAAATAAATAAACTGTTTGCCGATATTAATAATTAATTATACTATATAGTTAAGATTTAATAAGTTCAATTCAATGAATAGTGTAGCTGTTAAGTTAAATAAGCTCATTTTAAGTTACATACAATTATTTACTTTGTAATATTTATATTCATAGTCAAGTCAAAGTCAAAGTCAAAATTTCTTTATTCCGTAGACACAATACAGGCACTTGTAATCGTCTAGTTACAATTTTTAAAAGTTTTTCATAAATACAACAATATAGGCTTTTTATTTTAGTTTATATACAGGGTTATTTCTAATCAATTAGTATCCTTTTAAGGACTTATTCTGTACATCAAAACTGACAACTTTTGTTCTGCGACGTTTGTCAAAACTCAAAAAAAATCAGCTGTTCCATACATTTGGTCGCGGGTGAACGATATTTTTCTATGGAACACCAATTATATATAATAACCCTGTATAGATGTCAATTTTAAATACTTATAAATTACAAAACTCTATATTTAAGGGGTAGCTCTTAAAGCTATACTTGCATATAGCTCAGAGGTCACTGACGTCACAAACATATTTCTTGCAATTATCCTGAAATATTGCATGAGAATCTTGATGGTGTTACATAATAAATGCAGAGCCTAATCAAAATAGCCAAAATATAACCGGTGAGGCAGCGGGTAAAAGCTTGTTTACTATACAAACAGAATTAGGCCGGGACTCCACCAAAGCGGAGACGTGACGAGCTGAGCGGGGAAAAGATGTTGGTTGTTTAAAAAACATCTCGTCTCGCAAATCACACAGCACACCGCACACATCTCCGCAATGGTGGAGTCCCGCCCTTATGGAGAAAAAGGGCGGGACTCCACCAAAGCGGAGCTATACTTTACCTCTGACAAACACTCCAAACTAAGTCTATAAATTTCTCAGAAATAATTACTTAAGAGTGAAATTCAAAATAATCCGATTTTGATTAAGCCTTCAGACCCTTAACATTTCACAGAATAATAGCATGAATTCTCGAAAGTAAATAAGTAGAAACGTGTTTTTGTACTTCCCGGGGATTTTAAGGTAATAAAGCTTTAACTTAGAAAAAGAAATAAGAAATTACCGTTAAACAAGAAAAGTTCTCTAACAATATTAGATTAACTAAATTTTAATATAATTAGACCTGAGATGTTTGAAGTTTAAACGTAAGTCAGTGTAGGATAACTTTGTAATTATAAGGGAAAAATATAAACCTAAAGTGCTCAATAAATGAGTATACACGTGTCAGGGTTGCCGATTTGTGGGGAAACCCCCAAAATGCGGGGAATACTACCTCCATTAGGGATTGATTGTATGTGGGGAAAATACGGGAAAAAATATTGAGAGAGATATATTTGTTAAAGCCAGGCTCCGCGCTGGCACAAAAGTTAGTGTTTCAGTCATTAAAAATATAAGAATTTGTTGGAAATCAGGATAAATTTTCTCCGCAATATGGGAACTTTTAATGAATTGTAAAAATATAGGAACATAATGGGGAATTTGTAGGGAATCGGGATAAAGGGATAAATTAGGGAATTTCACTGTTTTTGGGGAATTTGGGATATGGGCATCGGCAACGCTGACACGTGTACTGTGTACGTGTATTGCGTTGTAACAAAAGGTTTGAGATATATTCTTAGAATGATGAAAGAGAGCAGAACTACCCTAATGTAGATTTGTAAGACATTTCGGTAAGATGGCGCGGTAAACGCACAGAGTTCCAAAGAACTTATTGGTACAGGATTTGAACCCACGACCTAAAGATTGTAAGGACTACTAGACCACCACGATGAGGCCTACATTCGAGGCCATTGCGACCACATCGATCATCAGTTGCGTGAGCACCCTGCCCACGGCTACTTCAACTTACCAATCCGCCGGCTAAATCGATATCTTGCAGAACCTAATTTCAGTGTGATTATAATGAAGTGTCAGCGATCCAGCCGAGCTAATTTATAATCTGTTCTGCGATTCCATCCCAGATAATATTCTGCGAGCATTACACAAATCTCCACTGACTAGAATTCAGTGTAAACCTCCAAACATGACTTGCCCGAATAGCACAAATATTAAGCCCGTAACCGCACAATAACAAAGAGCAGATGGATAACTTAATAAATAGGCTAGCGACATCTCGATGTTACATATTACAGCAGAGTTATAGAACTCGCCTGAATCGTTGGCTTGTTGAGCAAACCTTCTATCAATTTAATGATTTTTATAAATATATAAAGTAACTAACTATGTATAAGTAATATTACCAAATAGGTATGAAGTAATTTTAATAATTTTATTTTATTATAAGTATTTGACTTACAAATATGTACTATGAATTATGTACTCGTATGTTGACATGTAAATTAATTTTATGAAATAATTGAATATGAATATAAAATCGAATTTTAAAATGCAAACAACAAAAAAACAGTAATTCTTCTGAGATTGACAGCTTTTAAATAACCTCCGGTGAAATGTCAAAATATCCGGTGACGTCACAGAGCTATTACAACAAGAGAGATAGCGCTGTTGCTTGAGGCAATTCTCAACCGCAAAAATGTATGGAACAGTCACTATCACTAGTTGTCAACTATCAAATATATGTATTGGAATTTGACAAAAATTTGACACTATCGGGACAAAACGTGGCAAATAGCCTCTGAATCGAGATATTTTTCATGTCTCTTTTGCTAACTCATGCCATATTAAACAATGCATCTCTCTTTCATTTCCCAATCGACCACAACTCTGTGAGTGATATTATACATATTTTTAACAGACCAAACATTTATTTTACATTTTATTTTACAAATAGCCCGGGAGGTAAGCGCAAAAACAAACGCGGACTTTTTCGCAACGAAACTGTGATAAAAAGTTATCAAAGGGCAGGCGTTTGATATAGATAGAGCCGATACATCTTCAATGACAATCCTAAATTAGGTCGGCGGTCCTACTAATGAAATAATAAAGAAGATATGACCTATGAAGCATGATGAGGAAATCGGGTATCGTACGGCACAAAATTAAATGCAGCAGAATTGAACTTCGCCCTCTTTTAGTCTGGGAGGTAAGCGCAAAAAAATGCAACTACTTTCTAAAGGCTAAGTTTTTGGTATTAGGTAGACATGGTGGTGTACAACAATACCCCGAATTCAGTCAGCTGGAATGACAGACAGACAGACAGACAGACAAAACTCTTTATTTATAACCACAATATAAAAAATAAACACTATTTACACATATACGACAAAAAAAATATGATTATAAAGTGGCGGCCTTATCACCCATGGCGATTTCTTCCAGGCAACCTTGCACGAAAATGAACCGACAAGAAAAATAAATAGTGGCCTTAAATAGATATCAACAAAGAAAACACCTATAAATAACATAAATATACTTAATTCAATCTAAGTTTTAAATAAACTTACATATATACGATATAATATATAAATATAATTATACATATACCTACATATATATACATACCTACATGAAATGCTTAGCGTTTGGTGGGGATGCCAGTTTCCCAGTTGCCTATCAACTTAACTCTTGGTAAGAAACATGGTGTTCAAAGATAACTAAATCATTTCTATGCAGTAGTTTTGTTTTGTACAAGACTTTTCTATCTGAATCTAAGTAATTCGTGCGGTAACCTGCCTTTACCGTCCCTTTGTGAATAAGTAACGATAAGACGTATCGTGTACATAATTCAGTCGGTAATCAAACATTACCTACGTACCTAACCAGGATTTATATCCCAGGGCAGTAATAGTAGTATTATCTCCCCCTTCGGAACTATGTAGTTAAAAGTAGTTTTAGGGTGCATTTTTGATTATGCATTGAATTGAGAAAGTTAGATTGGGAATTAACTTAATAAGCATAACACAGCACATGCACAGGCACAGGCAGAAGCCGTGGTGGTCTAGTGGTAGTGACACCCTTACAATCGTGAGGTTGTGGGTTCAAATCCCGGTCCCGTACCAATTAGTTCTTTGGAATTTATGTACGGAATTTAACACCGCTGGCTTTTCGGTGAAGGAAAAAATCGTGAGACAACCATGTATGGTGAATCCACCAACCCGCACTGGGCCAGCGTGGTGGATATGGCCCAAGCACCCTTCGTGGGTAGGCCTACGTCCTGCAGTGGACTATTCAAAAGGCTGATACAGTACAGTATACAGTAATAAGCATAATGACTTAGTAAATAAATCATTGTTATAATTAGACCGTGAGTTAGATTATAAAAAAAATATTAGACGCGTATTTTTTCTTAAACAACAAACGACAAATATAAACCTTGTCAAAGTTTGGGAGTGGGGGTCGTGGCGTTTCTTCTCTGACAAAAGACTAATACATTTGTATGTGACTCGTGACGTCACGCGGAACTGTAACGGGCTAAATCATCAACATTTAGCGAAAAATAATTATTTGATACACTAATTATATTTTAGTCATCATGTCCATTGTAAGACTAGTTAGGATGAATTACGACTTATTTTTAGCATTTCAGCCTTATTCAAAGGGTAAAAATGAGACCCTAATACTAAGACTCCGCTGTCCGTCCGTCTGTCTGTCACCAGGCTGTATCTCATGAACCGTGATCATGAGGTAGGTATATCTGTTGCCGCTACAACAACAAATACTAAAAACAGAAAAAAAAAATAATGAACTCATTGGTACAGGATCGAAATTTGAACCCCCCATTCAGGATTCTAAGGGTAGCGTTTTACCAGTAGACTTGCACTTCCGAAGAATGAAAGAAAACAGAAGATTTACTCTTTATTTGAGTGTCAACTACGTTACAGCTGTACCGAGACTTATTCATATCTGGTTATACAGCATACCTACGCGTGTGAATGGAACAAAAAACCCTTCCTACTTTTTACCTTTTTGAGTTTGGACAATCGAGATAGCTCAATGCTAGTTTGTGAAACCCTTCGAAATTACGTAAGCTCGGGTGTATGTGCATCTTTTTCTAACACCTTTTAAATTTTATATTTAAAATGGGGTGATGTATATCTCTTGATATTTTAGTACGGTTTCTATTATTTTAATTTAGTTTACACTGAGAGAAAAACTAACAAAAAAATAGTAATCTTTACTAAAATTTTACTAAATCCGAGGACAACAAATGACCTGTAATAAATACAAATCGATTTTTGTTAATGCAATTAGTAGGTATTACAATATCAGTTCTGTTATATGTAGTAAGATCCCAGTAGTTTCAATAGATTAGCTTTGTAATATCTAGTAAAGTCCATAGTACTCTTTACTAAAATGTTACTAATCCCGAAGACAACAAATGCCGTGTTAAAAATACAAATCGATATTTATTAGGTATTACTAATACCTGTTTTGTTATAGCTAGCAAAGTCCTTAGTATACTTTACTAAGATTTTACTAATCCCGAGGACAACAAATGCCCTGTAAAAAATACAAATTGATATTTAGTAGGAATTATTAATACCTGTTTTGTTACATGTAGTAAGGCCCCAGTAGATCCAATAGATTAGTTTTGTAATATCTAGTAAAGTCCTAGTAATTTCGAAATTTTAGTTTTGTATTATCTATAAACCCCTAGTAATTTTAATAGAATAGTTTTGTAATATCTAGTCAAGCCTTAGTACTTTCAAAAGTTTAGTTCTGTATCATCTAGTAAACACCTAGTAAGTTTGATAGATTCGTTTTGTAATATCTAGTAAGCCTTAGTACTTTCGAAAGTTTAGTTCAGTATTATCTAGTAAAAGTCTAGTAGTTTCAATAGCTTAATTTTGTATTATCTAGTTGATTTTTGTAATGTCTAGTTTAGTTCTGTGTTATCAATTTAGTAAACCCTATCCAAGAAAAAGTTATAAAACACTTCAAATTGAAATACCTATTAAAAACTGTATACCTACTTATAACAATTACCTATAGGTAAGTATACAGTTTTAAATATTTCAATTTGAAGTGATTTATAACTTTTTTTATGGAAAGGGTTTATTAAGTAGATATCACAGAACTAAACAAGACATCACAAAACCAACTAGATAATACAAAATCAAGCTATCGAAACTACTTGAGTTACATATCTTACAAAACGAATCTAAGGTTATAAACTAAAAAAAAACTAAATGTAAGTTACAAGGTGAAAAATAATTTGCAAACATAAAAATAAAGATTCAAGTGAAGTCATGTTAGATATTTATTAAGTATTTATTATACATTTATAATATAACACACGAAACAGCCACATGTATAATAAAACATAATTTACATTGCCGGCGAGTATAATGTATTCACGGAGATACCCAGTTACTTAGTAGATTCTGGGTAAAATTGTCAATTTTCACTTACACTGGTTAAATCTGTACTTATGACACTACACAGTTAGTTGGTACGCACTGAGCTTCATTCTCCATGTTTACTCTACTGCACGCAACGACGAAATGGCTGCTGGAAAGGCGGGATCGTATTCACTGAGACCCCAATTACTCAGTAAGATGACTGTTTAGCTGTTATAACAATGACTTCTGGGTAAGATTGTCAATTGTCATTCACAGTGTTTAAATCTGTTGGTAAAACACAGTTTGTTGGTACTGAACTTAACTCTCCATGTTTACTCTACTGCAAGCAACTACGAAATGGCTGCTGAAAAGGCGGGATCGTATTCATAAAGCAAAACACACCGGACACTTTACTGGAAATAACAAAACATTTCGTTGAAATTACTTAGCTTATTGCTGGATTTATAAAATAGACCAAAAACTAAATGTTTCTGTTGCATTAACTAAAGTATTGTAGTAAAATTACAATAGTGTCTTGAAATTAATAAAGCCTCATGCTTGAAATTATTCTTCCTTTCAATACAAATGACAATCGTGTTTTGAAAATGATTAAACCCACGCTTGTAATTACAAAACAAGGTAAATCAATTTTTTTTCATCTTCCAAACCAGTGGTATATTAGATACCAATACTTTTCTATACCAGTACCTATCTATGTACCAACGCGGTGGATTTTTTTTTTGTAAGTACATAGTACTAATCGCCTAAGAGCATGTCAAAACTACGAAGTACTCGTATAATACTTAGTGTACTGAACTACTGAAACCAAAGCCAAAGCCGTCAAATAAGAATATTTCAACGACGTTGGCGGGAACAGAAAACGCGGCATCAGAAAAAATCTTAATGCCAATTAATGCAATTAGAATTAATGCATAAGTATTAATTTGAGATTTTTCGTGTATTAAAGTGTAAACTTATGTCGTATATTATTCCAGTAACTTCAGTGCCCTTACCATGACTTTTGATAGTAAAAGTAAACTTTTTTCCGTTTCCGTTTAATAGCTTCATATATTTAACCATACCTTACTAAATTTTAAAGCCAAAAATTTGTTTTTTATTTGTAAGCGTTTAGAATCCAGCAGCTATGCTTATTCTTCATTTTTTTACTCTTGACTCAAGACCATAGCGTAAAATCATTTTATTATAATTTGTTCTGCGATAAATATTGTTACTTACTACTACTTATGATCTAATATTTGCTATTGTTATAGGCGATAAGTTTACGTTTTACGGCTAATTTTGTCAATTTTATTGTTTTGTCGATTGTTTGTTGTTGAAAAGCAATAATGCTTTGTTTGGGAATTTTGTCATCTTGTAATTTCAATTGAGATGATTATCGTAAGAGCGCTTATAATGTTTGTTTCTGATAAAACAGTACATCGTATTTTGATTCCTGTAGGCCACGCGGCCGAAGCCGCTATAAGCTCATAATAATTAAAGCGTATTCCTTGGAATTACAAAATGGGATAAATTAATTATATTTGTTGTACCAAATAAAGTTCTTGCTAAATTTTACAAACGTGTGTTGAAGTTAAATAAGCGTGTTATTTGGAATTGCAAAACGGGAAAAACTAAATAATTATGTTGTATCAATATTCTTTACTCAACTTTACTCAGTCAAAGTTCTTTATAAATTTCACAAACGTGTGTGAAAAATTCATAAAGCATGTTCTTTGGAATTACAAAAAGGGGAAAACTAAATATTATTGTTGTACCAATTAAAGTTATTTCTAATATTTACAAACGCGTGTTGAAATTAATAAAGCATGTTACTTGGAATTACAATAACGGAAATACTAAATATTATTGTTGTACCAGTTAAAGCTATTTCTAATAATTACAAACTAGTGTTGAAATTAATAAAGCGTGTTGCTTGTTATTACAAAAAGGGAAATATTAGATATTTTTGTTGTATCAATTAAAGTTATTTTTAATATTTACAAACGGGTGTTGAAATTAATAAAGCATGTTGCTTGGAATTACAAAAAGGGTAAAACAAAATATTTTTGATGTACCAATTAAAGTTCTTTCTAAAAATCACAAACGTGTATTGAAATTAATAAAGCATGCTGTTTGGAATTACAAAAAGGGGAAAACTAAATACTATTATTGTACCAATTAAAGTTATTTCTAATAATTACAAACGAGTGTTGAAATTAATAAAGTGTGTTACTTGGAATTACAAAAAGGGAAAAACTAAATATTTTTGTTGTACCAATTAAAGTTATTTCTAATATTTACAAACGCGTGTTGAAATTAAAAAAGCATGTTACTTGGGATTACAAAAAGGGTAAAACAAAATATTTTTGTTGTACCAATTAAAGTTCTTTCTAACAATTACTAATGCGTGTTGAAATTAATAAAACGAGATGCTTGGAATTACAAAAGGTAAAAACTAAATCTTATCTTGTACCAATAATTTTATATTTTCTAAAAATTACAAACCCGTGTTGAAATAAATAAAGCGTGTTGCTTGGAATTACAAAAAGGTAAAACTAAATATTTTGGTTGTATCAACTATAGTTAATTCTTAAAATTACAAACGTTTTTTAAAATTGATTAAAAGTATTACTTAGAATTACAAAATAGATAAACTGTTAGAAACACAACTACCTTTTCTTGAAAATAGTAATCGAACTTGCGGAATTTACAAAACTTTAACAATATTTACTATAAATTTGTAATAAATATTAAACTTTTGCAATATCTGCATTTACTAAAATCGTATTTTAGGAATTACAATTACAAAAACAAAACTGTTAGTAAAAAATAATAAAAATTGCAAATACAGCAAAACTTTGCTAAATTATACTAAAATTTAGTGTTTTCGCCAAATACAAAGGACTTTTGTAATATTTAGTGGCGATTTTTTTCTCAGTGTAGTTCTTATTCTATGGCTTGCTTAGTCATAAAGGTTCAATAAACCTCCTACGTATAACTAGAGTTTTCAATCTTACTCGGTGAAGTTGATTATTCCTTGCGCCAAATATTTACCTGAAAAAAAAAAACAAAATTAGGTAGGTACGTATGTAAAACTAAACTACGCCAAACGCGTTACAAATTTTAAATTACTTCAGTATGCTGAGTGTGAGTTTTGTCGTAAACATGACACGCTCGCCGCGAGCGCGTAAGCATGTAATTTGTATGAAGAAATGTACAGCGCCACTAGCGGCGCGTTTTTGAAACACTTTGTGCGAGAACAAGTTCATACAAATTACATGCTTACGCGCTCGCGGCGAGCGCGTCATGTTTACGACAAAACTCATACTCAGCATATAGAATAATTATTGAAGTGAAACTTCTAATGCGACTTCCAAGAAGGTTGCGTTAAACGTTTAACGCTACCATGGAGGGGGTATGTTAGCACTGTTGCGTCGAAGTTTCACTTCTTCCACGCACTATTTTCTTTCATAATGGTAATTTTAATACGAATTATCAAAAATAATCACGAAAACTAATTAAAACCGCTCAAGTAATTAAGTACTGACAAATAAAAGACCGAAATAATTGTTTCTGCCTCTGACATAACATTTGTTTCGGAAAGTAATTAAAAGAACAAACTGAGAGGAATGTTTTTATATTTAACTTCAGTCGCGAAAAGACCGATTTTATAAGTTTAAAGGTGCCTACTACAGCGTGTAAGAAAAAAAAGCGGTCTTATTAGAGATCCATAGGGGAGGCTTATGTCCAGCAGTGGACGTCCTTTAGCTGATGGATGGATGGACGGTTATAGTGTGGTTCGTTGTAGTATGCAAATACCTTGGAAATCTGTGTGTCTCTCCGTAACATCTCGAAGTTCTCTAACGAGTAATCCATTTTATGCATATTATTAGGGTCTATCCCAAAAAAACCGGACAAGTGCCAGTCAGGCTCGCACACCGAGGGTTCCGTACAAATCCAGAAAATTTCACAAAATTGGGAAGTACGTTGATAAAATTTAAATACTCATCATCATCATCGACAATAGCTTTTTTTTTACTTTTCTCGTCATTCATCGAAAATTGTTTAAATAATTAAAAACCTGTTTTAGCACGTGCTAATGAAGCTCTTTTATATGATACGATTTACGAACTTTTGATTATAAACCCATAGTTTGTGAATTTTGAAGCCCTATTTTTTTGTGATTTATATTAAAGTGTACAGTTTTTTAGTACAGTGTACAGATTTATTCCTATATATGTACTCTGAGACAATGCTTCTCGCCAAATTTCACAGTTCTATGTCAACGGAAAGTATCCTGTAGGTTTTGATTTTTGCGACTGTCGAAATATGCGGTTTTTTACGACATACACGGCTCTAACTTCTTTATATGATAACTGAGAAGTTCTTCCTTTGCACTACTGTAAGAGATCATAGATATACGTATACAGTTTAAATTTCAACTCAATATCTTTACGCGTTCCCGAGATTAAAGAGTCTTGACATACACACAGACGGACAACAAAGTGATCCTATAAGGGTTCCGTTTTTTCCTTTTGAGGTACGGAACCCTAGAAATATTCAAAATTATTAATACAATATGCCTCCTATGCTTAGTTGAAGGCAAACTTGTAAGTCAATTCTAGTCTTTCATCTTGAAAATGACCCCAATCAAAATACTTCGATCTTTTTCTGTAATCTAAGACGTCCATTTATTAATCTTGGCTCGTGGTGATCGTTCCATTTGTTTGCATTATCGTCCAATCTGGATTGCCCGATGGAGCGTGACGGATGAGGTCTCAACTGCTGTCAACACAGAGCTATTACAACCAGAGGGATAATGTGGTCGATCACGAAAATCCGAAGGAGATGCATTGATGTAGTATGGCATGAGTTAGAAAGGACATGACAAATATCTCGATTCAGTGGCTAGTTACCGTGTTTTTCTACCGATAGTGTCAAATTCCAGTTGACATTTGACAGTTTTGACTGCTCTGGGCAAGATTTTCCATACATTTTGTGGTTTAAAATGGCGTCCAACGACAACAGCGATATCTCTCTGGTTGTAGTAACTCTGTGGCTGTCAATGGTAGAGCCACTGAACTGGTAACCTTTCATTGTGACCGTTTTCACTAGATTGCCTGCTGTTTTAGTAGATCAGTGCTCAAGTAAACCACAGTTGGCATGAAGATAGCATACTAAAGCATGTCTCAAACAAAATGGCAGCCTCGGTGGCTCAGTGGTTAGTGAACCTGACTTCTGGATCAATGAGGCGTAGGTTCGATCCCCACCCAGGGCAAGTATTTGTGTGATGAACATAAGTGTTTGCTCTGTGTCCGGATGTTATTTAGGTACTATCAATATAAGTATGTATTTAAAATATGTATATGTAGTATATCAGTATCTGGCAGACATATCACAAGCTTTGCTTAGTTTGGGGTCAGAGACCGTGTGTAAAATGTCCCCTGATATATTTATTAGTATTATAAAATTATACTTATAAGTGGGTCCCATTTTATTTGACGTTTAAAATGGACCCTATGCGTGCGCGCACGCAATGTGTTTGGAGCTTTCAATCAAAATTAGGCAACTATTTGTTTAATGACCAGTTTTTGCCCCTATGACCTTTGGCCCTTTGGCCATGTCTCTAGTATTCTAGACATATGGCTAAATAATTTGGAGAGCTAAATACTAAATAAATAAATACTAAATAATAATATAATAAATACTAAATACCTTGCTTAGTGAACTAAATAAAACAAGTTTCATGTTGGAGTTCGTGACTATATTTTTGGTAAAATGGAGATTCCCGACGTCTTTTATAACAGCTTATAGATACGAGTAGACAGCGCCTAGTTACAAGATCCGTTGTTAGGACTGTGAAGCTCACAGAAGAGACATTTCCTTCTCTCTTCTGTGATGAAGCTATTGACCCCTCGACCCTCAAAAACAAATTGCGTGCCAAATAGTATGAAGAAAAACCCTACTACGAGTATAACTAACTCGCTTAAAAACATTTACCTATACCTCACCATAACTTTGTTTTTTTTGGTACGTCAGTTAAATTATGTCGTGATAGATAGACAGATAAACGCTTTATTGTTCACAAAATCCTTATCCTTACTATAATACTATAAATCCGAAAGTGTATTTATTGGTTTGTTCCTTTTTCAATCATCGATGGCTCAGTGGCTCAGTAGTTAGTGACCCTAACTTCCGAATCAACGAGGCATGGGTTCGATGCCCACCCAGGGCAAGTATTTATGTGATGAACATAAGTGTTTGCTCTGTGTCTGGGTGTTATTTAGTTACTATCTATATAAGTATGTATTTAAAAAAAAAAACAGAGATTAGGGTCAGAGGGGGTCGTTCCCGAAAGTTCTACTATTAGTTCTACGAGTAGAACTAACGGGACAAAATTTTCCCGGTAGTCTTACCGTTGAACTACCGGGATAATTTTTTCCCAGTAGTTCTACTGTAGAACATTTGGCAGTGTGTAAGATGTCCTCAAAATTTTATTTATTTTTATTCAAAAAGCAACGGAGCAACGTATCGAGTTGATTTTTGGCACGGATATAGTTTTAAAGACGGAAAGTGACATAGGCTAGTTTTTATTCCGAAAAAATAAAACGTTCATATAGGATAGTACAAATATCAAATTTCACTCGGGCCTCGGGCGAAAACTGGTCAGCAATATTACAAAAAACAATAGTTCAATCTTTTAAATTATCGACAACCGGCAACCTTATCGCTTAGAACGATTTCTTTTAGGGTACCTGATTAGGAGATGCGTAATGCGTAGGTATGCTAAACGCGCAGACCTAGTGTTAAGTAGGTAAGTATACAGTTTACCAGTAATATTATTTTTTATTTTTACAAACGATTGAAACCCTAAAATTGGAGGTCCGTTAACATTTAGGTCGGCATAATATTTCTTTAATAACAGGGTAGCGATAACAGTAGGACACATTTTCTTAGTCTGGAAGTAAATGCTTGATAAAATTACGAATGATATTCAATATTTAGTCCCAGTATTACTACCATTATTCAAACAGACGTAAAAAAATCCCAAAATGACATATGTGATCTCTGCAGTTTTCCGAGAGCTGAAAGCAGCTTAGAACATGCTTAAAAAATGTCTCCGTCATACATCTCCATTAGCCATTATACATCCAGCTAGCTTGCATCCAGCGCAATTCCGCGGTCTTAAAGAGGTCATCAGTCCACCTTCACTAGATAACTTTTCAGCCATTTCGGTAATTAGCTCTCCGTCCTATAAAACCTCATAATCTTCATCATATCAGCCATAGAAAATTGACTCCAGGACAAAGACCCCCGTACAGATTTATAATAATACCGGTCGGAAGCAACTTTCAAATACCACGTACTTGCGGTCTTAACGTAGGAACCCGTAACCTAACGTAACGTACCAACCAATTGCCAATTTAATTTGTGATATTCAACTTGCTAATCCTCTGGGCTGTATCAACAACGAGACGATTATCTATAATTTGTCCGCAATTTTGCAAGTAGCTCCCATGTAATCTACAGTAATTAAACCGGCCCGCAGCACTCGGCCTATAACTAGAATATAACCATCAAATGGCATTTTAACAGGCAATCAGCGGCAAGGACGTATCGCTTAGTTCGCGTGACAAACGCAGAAAAATAACGTTTCGACTCGCATTTAGCTTTACCAAGGTGACTGAGGACGTCTCTTTAAAGCCATCATCTTTTAATTGGTCACTAAGGGCTATTACTAGATGTTAAGACATTGATATATCTGTGGTAACATCAATATCGATGGAGGAAATAATTTTATCATTTTAGTAGCGCTCATAGCATAGTTCAACTAGTAGTTTGTCAGCGATCGAAGAACGACGAACGTTCGGCACGGTCAGTCTTCGGATAGGTGACCGCGTTACGTTAAATTGTATGTACCGGTTGTTTTAACCGTTTAGCCGTGTCAGAAGTCTTCAAGCGGATTTTAAAAGCTCTGACACCAGGGCTAGCCACCCGGCTAGACCAAAAGTTGTTAGTTTTGATGTATAGAATAAGCCCCTGAAAAAATAATTGATTAGAAATAACCCTGTACACGATTTGGCGATTGGCGCTGACCAGAACGTGTATGAAGGCTTATACTGATATTTATTTAACATTGAGATGAATAATAACGCCCTTAAAGGGTCAGCGATTCGTTATCGAAATTAAAAGCTTGGAACATCGTAATCGATAGCTGTCGAGTATTTTAATGAAGTGTGAAAGGCTTCTAATACGGGCCGTATATATTGTTTCGAGGTATATTTATTACCTATTCTAGTCGTTTACAATAAATTCTGTGGTATATATGGAAAATGATTAAATGTATAATGGTATCACTATTTTATACTGTATTTTAGGGGTGGTAACACAGAGCTATTACAACTAGAGAGATAGCGCTGTTGTCGCTTGAGGCAACTGCCTCGCCTTGAGAGTTTCAACCACAAAAATGTATGGAAAGTCGTGCTCAGCGCTGTCAAAACTGTCAAATATGTAATGGAATTTGACACTACTGAGAGAAAATCACTACAACCAGCCACTGAGATATTTTTTATGTCTCTTTCTAACTCATGCCATATTAAATAATTGCATCTCTTTCTTTCTTTTCTCGATTAACCACATTATCCCTCTGGTATCTCTGTGGGGGGGGTAAGCTGGGTGCACATTAGAGCCGTATACATATACAACCTGTCTTTTGGAAATTTGTCTCCCCGTAGGGGAGGCCTATGTCCTACAGTGGACGTCCTACGGCTTGGAAGCGGCTTGATCATATTGCGGACGATCTACGCTGAGCTTTTGTTGCACAATAATATTAAGCTCAATACCATAACAAATGATTATATTTTTTGTTCAATAGGACATCACAAAAACGACGTGATAAACCCCTAGTGTCCTAACCCATGACATTTCGCCAGTTAACTGAATATTTCGAGCAGCCTGAGACTGGTCTTATTTATTGCAGTTATTCTTGCCAAAGTTACGGAATAAGGGCGCATAAATTCCATGAAGACCTCGTTAGGTAGAGTCAGGTAGACTTTCCGAAGTGTTGCGGTAAACACGCTTTTATTATCTTTGGTAATGACGCTGAAAATGTGGATACAGTTGTCGCAAAACTTCTGTTTTTATAATCAATTTTCGCCACAAATGGCGTAACCGACTTCACAGTGTACACAATTATATAGTTCGCATGGATCAATCTGTCATCGACGTAGTAATTTTCACATTATTGTTGATTTTTCAAAAACGACCCAGGCGATTTCGATAAAATTGAAATGGGAATCCTCAGAAGTATGATCTATCAAACAAAAGAATCATCTAAATCGAATTGAGAACCTCTTTTTTTGAAGTTGGTTAGAACATCGTTTATTTTGGAAAACACGTGACGTCACTATCAAAAAACAGTCAAAACAGACAAATACAAGTCAGGCTCGCCCACACAGGCTTTGGGATGAATTAAATTTAATGGAGCCTGTGAAGTGTTCTACAAGTTCGCAAATCCCCACTCCTTGCGCCGCTGACATATCAATTAAATTAAATAAATATTTGGGACATCTTACACACTGTCTCTGACCCCAAACTAAGCAAAGCTTGTGTTATGGCTGCCAGAGACTGATATACTACATATACTTATTAAATACATACTTATATAGATAGTAACTAAATAACACCCAGACACAGAGCAAACACTTATGTTCATCACATAAATATTTGCCCTGGGTGGGGATCGAACCCACGCCTCTTTGACCCAGAAGTTAGGGCCCCTAACCACTGAGCCACCGAGGCAGTCAATTAATTGATACTGTTCCGTGATTCCGTTCCGTGTGATAGCCGTGGTGGTCTAGAGGTAATGACACCCGCCTTACAATCGTGAGGCCGTGGGTTCAAATCCCGGTCCCGTACCAATGAGTTCTTTGGGATTTATGTACGGAATTTTACACCACTGGCTTTTCGGTGAAGGAAAACATCGTGAGGCAACCTGCATATGTCCGGAGAAGAATTTCAATGGCGTATGTGAATCCATCAACCCGCACTGGGCCAGCGTGGTGGATATGGCCTAATCACCCTTCGTGGGTAGGCCTACGTCCTGCAGTGGACTATTATAAGGCTGCTACAGTACAGTACAGTACAGTTCCTACATCCTAGACCGCATATCTGCTTTACATCAGGCAGTGTGTAGTAAACGCAAACCTATTTGAAATAAAAAAAAAAAAAGTTCCGTGATTCGCCTCGTGTTTATCAAACTTAGAGGCGTCTCTAAGTTTGATTCGACCTAAACTGAGGTGGTTATTTAGGTAGGTACCTATAACCTTGTATTGTTTTTTAAGTTTATTTTCTATCAAGTAGATAGGCATGTGAAATACGTTTTATATTTATTGAATCGTTTTTGTAACTTTGCCAAAAGATTCGTAATGTTTTTCTCCATCCCCTATTTTGTGGATCGGTAAAATAGGTTCGGTGACCGAAAGTTACATGCTAAACCCTGTATACCACTATACCTACCCCTGATAATGAAAACATTACATTTAAACATATACTGCTTCGAGCAAATATCTACGGAGCCACAGTCCCTAAGCGAAAGTAGTAAAAAATGTCCGAGCGCCGTCATTTATACCGACTTAGATATGACACACAATGACTCGTTTTCTCGAATCTCGACGTTATGTCACCTAATTAGTGCTTGTAACCGAGCACTCAGGCATCGCGCGGCGTTGTAGTCGGCTTGAAATCGCTTTACGACTAACTAAAAAGCCTGCCCACTACGTAGCATGAGCAGGGTTTTGGCTCGGACACTTTTTTTGTACGATTGTGACTTTATAGAAATTTGCTCAAATATGTACTGACATCTGCACACAAATATGTATACACAATCCACGCGTCAGTAGCGACAACGAAATAATAATAGACGACGTTACGACGTTCCAACAGAGGGCTAAGTGGGAGATTTTCGCTCTAGCTCGATCGCGTTAACGTTTGATGTGATTTCTATGAAAATGGCACAGCGCCATCTTGTGTCACGTACATAAAACTGAATAGCTAAGTGTGAGTATTTATTACGGTAATGTATCGAGCGCCAAACCGATCGAACACGAGCGCGGCAACGTCTCTGATTGGCTAATTCAAGCGTGTGTGTCAATGTACTCGCGTGCACTGCGCGCTCGGTCAACGCGACGTAAAAGTAATTCGATTTGATTTGCAAATCTCCCACTTGACACTCTGATCTGACTAGACTAAGATCTTACTTATAGATTTGAGTCTATTTAATAGTCCACTGCCGGACGTAGACGTACCAAGGAAGGGTGAGGCACCACGCTGCCCTAGTGCTGGTTGGTGGATTTACATACGCCAACGAATTTCTTCCATAGACATATGCAGGTTGCCTCACGATGTTCTCCTTCACCGAAAAGCCAGTGGTGTGAAAATCCGTACATAATGATTATTATATACTACGGGACTAATCGCGCACTAAAATTACGAGATAAATAAATACCTCCTCATCCCATCATTATTTATCTCGTAATTTTAGTGCGCGATTAGTTCCGTAGTATATAATAATAATGTGTTCAAATCGCGAAAGTTTAAAAACAACATCCGTACATAAATTACAAAGAATTCATTGACGGGACGGGGATTTGAACCCCGACCTCACGATTGTAAGGCGGGTGTTATTACCACTAGACCACCACGGCTTCAGTAAGGTTGTTAGTTTATTTGTTACTCTTTCACGAAGTAACAGTACAACGGATTTGATTTTTAGTATGTAATATACTTAGTTCAAAGGTTGGAGAGCGTCATAGGTTACTTTTGATCCAGGAAAAAATAAAAAATCCCGTTGGTGTGCCACGGGTAAAGCTAGTAAATAATATACATAATTGGTTCCATTCGTCCGTCTGGTTTTTTATAGCACTAAAGAAAAAATGAGTTACCAAATTGATAACTTAATTCAGTTGCCAAGAAATATATCAGCTGGATTTCTAAGTTATTGCTATTGTCTGGTACGATCTAAGCTCATGTATAAAAGATGTTCTACGAAATACATTATTACACTTTAGTTTACTTACATCAGTTTTATTGATATTGGCGTTTTTATCGACATTAATATACGTTGAAACTACTTTAATAAAGTGCTCCGAGTCTACAGAACGATATTTCAATTATTAGAAGTGATGAGTAAAATCAAATTGATTTGAGCACTTAGTAAAACATTATTTACTTGCGGGCAGTATGCTAAGCTCGGGGTTTCACTGCGTGATCGAATCAGGAATGAGGGGATGAACTGAAGTTACCGATATATCCCAGGAGATTAGCAAGTAGAAATGGCAATGGGTAGAGCACATGGAGGAGACTGGAGAGCGCATGGGCCCCGTTTTTGTTGAAACAATAGGTCACCGATTTTAAGCGGGGGGAGAGGTAAGCTCCGCTAGCTGTAATTGGCTGACGCCAAAATGACACAATGAGAACATTTCTTGTAGTGGTGCCAAAAATGTTACTAGCAAAATATCAATATCGATATTATTGACTTGGTTCTTCTTTGAATAAAATTTCGAAACGCAACAACACATCTTTTTAACTATTGACACGGTACTGGATCAAATATCGTATCGAAACCACACAATCGTATCGTCTCAACAAATAACGGATTTAGAAAATATTATTTCTGTGTACTTTGCCACTTACAGGTTGGCCGACGTAAATAAGTATTGTTTTTGTACCTAATACAATAAACTTTGATGGTATAAAAGACAATATGTTCTATTTTTTAAAATACGATACCGGATCGATCCAAAATATCGTATCGAAACAAGCGGATCGATACACTGCGATGCGATTCATTGCAATCCAAAGTATCGATACAAACACCTGGATCGAGCATCCCTAGACGGTAGTCATCTAAAGCGCCTATCGATGGTGAGCGAGGCCGCTCCGCGCACTTTCTCCATTGGTTAATATGCTCCTTGGTAGAGCATATAGGTTCAAGGCCGTAAAGTTTTCAAAGGGAGACTACGTAGTGTTAGAATATTACTTTAGTCTGTGACTTTAGTCGCTTAATATTTAAATGGTTACATGCCTAGCTGTAAGACAGAGACGGAATGAGATGTACCTCCATCCTCCTCTTCCGTTATGGCACGATTAACAATTAGCTGTAGATTTATATTAAGCCCGATTACAAAGGCGCCATCGTAATTATAATAACTAAGTTTTGTTTCTTTTTCACTTTAGGCATTCGATAGAGAGAACGCTTTTTACGTTGCTATTAAATTTACGCTGGCGCCTCTATAATCAGGCCTATTGTGTGATTAAAATAAAAGTTTAAATATATAAAAGCCTAATTATTAATAAAGATCAAACTCAAGTTTTCATACGTAGGACGTCCACCGATGATATAATTAAGACGCACAGGGACGCGCTGGATGCAAGTCGATTCAAACAGATCTTATTTGAAATCTATAGAGCAGGCCTACGTCCAGTAGTGGATGTCCTACGGGTCATATGATGATGATGAACTCAGAAACAGCAGATAATAATCTATTGAAGCTAGTTAATAAATCACTAACTAAACTTCGAATGTCTGTTTAGCTCGGCGCAGGCTAAGTTAGCACCAGTTTAGTGTCCGTTTGTTCTAAGTTCCAACCGAGTTTTGTTCTAGATAATCTGGAATAAACAAGACAACCGGTTTCGAACTAGCTCTAAGACAAACAGACTTCCAGGAACAGAATAAAGACTATTAGAATCCTAACGCGAGTGCCAGTTGAGGGCTCTTCTCATCCATAAAGATGTATTTAAGAAGAAGTGCTATTTACGTGCATAGATTCATACCTACAGGGTTATTTTGATGCGTTACTAAGCAAAAAAAACCGGACAAGTGCGAGTCCGCCTCGCACACCGAGGGTTCCGTACAAATCCAGAAAATTTCACAAAATTGCGAAGTAAGTTGTTAAAATCTCTATACTATATCATCGACAAAAAAGTTGTTTTTTTTTTTCACTTTTCTCGTCATGCTTTAAAAATTACACATTGTTAAAATAATTAAAAATCTTCATCTAGAAGGAACTGAGAAAGCTATTCGGTTATTGGATGTCTGTGGGAGAGATCTATGTACAACAGTGAATACCCTACGGTTGAAATTCATTTATTCCAATAACTATTTAAGTATTCTGTATAAACGTACCTACTAAATTGTAGCCATCTTGGCTACAATTTAGTAGGTACGTTTATACAGAAGCATATCTATTCACATAGTACAAAGCAGGATGTTTAATTGTTTAGATACTGTTGCAATGCAAAGACTAAACATTGAATTCTATTTAAATAATATCAAACACCGTGTATACAAAACAAACACAAACTTACACGCTGTTGCTAAATAGATCTATGCGATATCAAGGGCGCGCCGTCCGTCGTCGTAAATGCAGAGGGGATTTAAATGCACCCCAACTGCACCCCGCACCCCGGCCGAATAAGAAATAGATCATGAAAAGGTGCATTTACCTTACTTCCCTTGACTAATCCTGGGGGGCTTTATATTCGTGTTCTGCGAGGGGCGAGCAAATTGCTGCAGAGTTGCATCGGGACGGGATCGCACAGCAAAATTGAACTTTCTTAAAAGGTCCACAGTGAATAACTACATTTCAGTTACTATTAAGGTCATCACTGGCAACGCTCAGTGATTAAGGACTTTGGACTTGAGGCACCGCGGAATTTCGAAAGAGAAAACATGGTGCAGTTTTTTTTCAAGCTCCAGCCGAATTGGATTCCACGATTGACCTTTTCCTTAAAGTTGGACCTGTCAAGTTAGACTATTGGTCCCACAGATTAGAGAAACAAGGGATTTTTGGAGATAGATAAGTATATGATTCAACAACTTCAAGACGCGTGTTTCCAACTAATGCTGGTGGCGGGTACAACTAGGTCATTACACAATATTTTAATGTAAACATGTCTTGACATTATGTATTAGTTCAAACAAAACAATTTTTAAACAAGATTGACTATGTAATCATATTCGTATTATTCTAAGACCTAAATTAAATATTATGTTTCGTAGGAACTCTATTGATTAAACATCTTTTGCTGTTATGTTTTCGACATTTCTGCTTGTTCAAATGGAATATTAAAACATTTTCCTTTAAGTGAATTAGGAATTGATTTCTGAAAATTCTTTTTTGATTGCTTCTGCGTCTTTTGGGCTTTATACATATTTACATATATTTAATCGTGAGACTTTTTGTATTTAAATCATAAAAGCTAAAAGGTAACGAAAATTCTCGTGGTGAATGAAGATAAGACAAAAACTTAGTAGCTTAAAGGAGGGTTCAAATTCTAGTCACGTTCCAATGTATTCTTTACCGATTATGCGCAAATAAATTTTATGAATTACTAGTTTTTACCCGCGGCTTCGCCCGCATACCCAATATATCATTATAATTTATAGCCTATGTGTTATTCTATATATAAGCTATATTATTGCAAAGTTTCATCTCAATCCGTTCAGTAGTTTTTGCGTGAAAGAGTAACAAACATCCATACATCCATCCATCCTCACAAACTTTCACGTTTATAATATTAGTAGGATAGGATAAAGCCAAAAAGGAGGTACTATGTTCGTTTGTATGTATTTTTTTTGTATGTTAATCGATATTTTCGCCAATTGTGAACTGATTCAAAAAAATCTTTTTTAGTTCGAAATAGTACTTCCGAGGTTCCTCCTTTAAATTTAATCGAAATCGGCTAAACTGTTTTTGACAAAATAACAATAATGTACATGGATGTCACATCGAATCGTGCAAACTATTGTAATTTTGTACAAGGTGGAAGTCGGTATTGCGATTTTTTGCGAAAAATAATTTATGAGAGCACTTTGGCAACGCGCGGCGTTGTAGTCGGCTTGCAATCGCCTTACGACTAAGTAAAAAGCCTGCCCACTACGTAGCTTGGGCAAAATTTTGGCTCGGACACTTTTTTTTCACGATTGGGACTCTATATTTATAATATGTATTCGAAGCGCTGGAGCTAACGTAGTGCTCGTTTCCTCGCATAATAAAACCAACTAATACTTAACACTTTTTTTACAAACTTTTGTAGCAGAGCAACAGGAATTCAACTCGCCACAGACTAGATTCAACACCATAAATTCCAGGAAAACGGCTGCTAATGCAATTATAAGACTTCGCCAGTCTGTCACGCAGTCTTAGAAGGGTCACGGCTAGCAACAAACCACCTTCCACCCTATCAGCTAAAATATAAGGTACAAAATGAATACCTACGGGTCATTGTCACTTAACCTTAATTTCGTCATTCGATTTTTGTCGGTAAATTAAATTCGGCGGCTATAGTGCTTCCATTAGATTAGTGAAGCTATCAGAGTAAATTGACACCCGATAATATCCAGCCACTTTCTGCGGACAACGGCATTGAATTAAAGCAAAACAGCGCTAAAATCTGGGGATTGTCATTTCATTTCAGAGCCTTAATAGGATATTTAAAAGGCTTCTAAGAGGGCTTAGAAAAAAAGGGGACCTACCTACAAAGATTTCATAATTTATTTAGTGCCGGCAAATTTTGGTTGCTGAGAAATTTCTATCAAAAAGGAGGGAGGGATGATACAGAGGAGGGTACGTATTTAGCCATCGTAGTCCAATGCATATCCTAATAAAACACTTTAAAATATTATTCTTCTTCTTCATCTTCATCGTATCAATGGTTCAAAAAAGTCATATTATTTTCTCCCAATATTTGGCCCCACCGGCTCAGGTGTAGTTGGACAGCGTCTAAGTGCGATTCCGTTTTACTTCATTGAAACTAATAGCGAACATGAGATTAGATTATATATTTATTTATTTATTATATATGTATATTATAAATTTAATGAGATTCCGTTTGTCCACAAGAGCAGACTTACAGTGTGTGTGGCAAACTTAGTGCCTCCACTCTGCATCGGTCTGTGTCTGGGGATCGAAAAAAAAGAGAGAGTGTTTACTTCTCCTCATTGCTTTCGTTTATTAGATGGTGGTCCATCACGTGAACGTACCGTAGACTATATATTGATGCCCCATACTAAAAAGTATCGAACGTATAAAACAGCGGATAAATTCTATATTCAGTCTTCCAAATAGTAATATATTTTACAAATAATATCTCGTAAAATGTATGCAACTCAAAATTCTTAACGAAAATATCTCTCAATCTCCTTGTACTTACAAACACCATGTATCATTAAATCTACCATCTCCATATTTCTCTAAATATATGACACAATATGTAAATGCAAATATCAATTTTATATCACAACGTGCGAGCACAATGTACTAGAGGGATGTAAACGTTTTCAGTATCGTAACTACGAATTCAAAGAAAAAAATGGAAGTATTTATTCTGATCTTCACAGTGTACATATAAAACAAGTAGATTAAACTATGAAAATATTACTTACAGTAATATATAAGCGGAACCACTGACTGCTTGTTGTAGGATAAAGGCCTCAACTTTTCTGGTTCAATGACTGTCAACCAGTTGACTTCAACTCACGACTAAAGTAACAAGTTGTTCAGCCGCGTGCCAGTTCAAGCTACTGCCATCGGTTCTGTAGACGATTCCGTCAATTTGTATGCGCTCCCCGTGTCTTACGCAAGATACGATCTAAATAGCATATTGGTCGGCTCAATAACTATCAACCAGTTTACTTCAACTCAAATTTGTTGAAAGTCAACAAGTTGTCCAGCTGTGTGCCAGTTTAAGCTACTGCCAACGGCTTCACCGACAAGGCTGCATATTTGCATGCGCTTCCCGTGCCGAGTGCGAGATATTACGATCTAAATAGCATCTAGGTCGTGTCAACCGGTTGACTTCAACTCAAACTCGTTGAAAGTCAACAAGTCGTCCAGCCGCGTGCCAGTTCAAGCTACTGGCTGCGGCTCCACAGACAATGCCGTTAATTTGCATGCGCTCTTCGTGCCGTATGCGAGAAATACTATCTAAAGAGCATCTATGTCGGCTCAATGACTGTCAACCAGTTGAGCTCAACTCGTTGAAAGTCAACAAGTTATCAAGCCGCGTGCCAGATCCAGCTACTGGCAGCGGCTCTGTAGACAATGCCGTCGATTTGCATGCGCTCCCCGTGCCGGGCGCGAGATAAATCGCCGGGACGCACGGCACGGCTGTATTACAAAGGGATGCCGCTCCGGGACAGATTAATTCTGCAGCTTATTGTTTGAGGGCTTCCGATCTTTGGGAAAAGGATTCTGTTTGTAGGGAGAAAAGAGATAAACTGTTTCACAGCTTAGTTTAGTACCATTCCAAAACACGTGTAAGGATTTTTTGGATTTATGAAATTAAAGTGCGGTAGGTACATGGTATTATAAAGCCACTAGATTAAATCTGTCTTGTCTCTGGATGATGAATCTTTTTTCCTTTATGAACTTATCACTACCCCATAATATAAGCTAATCTACGCTATGAAGATAACCGATAACCTAACAGATGATTAGGTTTACGTTTATAGTTATATTCAAGGAAAGAGGATATTATCCGTAGAAAAGCTAAAGTAACCGACATGAACAGCCCAGCGGATTACTCAGACCCAGCGGATTAGACTTATGACCGATGGGGTATTCAAGTTCTAGAGCGGAGGCTACATATTGGCAAGCGTAGCATATAGCGCAGGTGGACTTCCACCCGCAAGGTGGTCTGATGACTACATTGTATGTGTTTTGATGAATCATAGTTGTGAGAGCTGCAAGTGTAGAGTGCTATTTAGGTATTTAAGCTAAGCTACGTATGCTAGCTAAAGATGTGTATGATATTCACCAATCAGGCTCTCTCTCGTGTCAATCATCGCTCTCGTGGCGTAAGTAAATGGCGCGAGCAGGAGAAAAAGCAAAGCCGAACGTCAGAGCTGAATACGCTGGGCTGTCTATGTCGGTTACTTTGTTTTTTCTACGGATAATATCCTCTTTTCTTGAAAACAACTGTAAACGTGATGATAAGCAGCAGAAGTGGGAGAGGACGACCAATTAAGTGTGGATGAATTGCGTGAAAGATTTAGGCGAGAGAAAGGAGCAGATGATGAGATGACGTGTGATAGATTGAAGTGGCGAAAGGAAATGTGTTGTGCCGACCCCACTTGGATACGGGCAAGAATATAATGATGATCCTCTTACCTGATTCGATCTCGCAGAAAGCCTCCGAGCACATTTCTTTCCATAGCTCGTTGGGCTACTTGAATCTTATTGATAAGGCATGAATAGAAGAGACCCACATTTCAGGGGCATAATATGTCATCGCTGGTAACACACACTGTTAAACACTTATGAGGCATTGAGGTATGTCGAACGAGAAGACGTTACGCAATTTTCCGATATAGTACATTTATCATAATAGAAAAGTACCCTTCCATTTCCCTAAATCTATGTCGCGACCGAATTCGCTACTCCCGTCATAAAATAAATAAAAGTAGTATATCTCCATTACGTATGTCCATCCCAAGTCGTAACATAACAAACTACAAAAGTGAATAAGTTAGCATAGCGATCGTATACTACGCTCTGAGATTTGTGTCTCCACAACTACACAGAATAAGAAAGGAGAGAAGGAATAGTTTTAATGCATTTTTGAAGTGAAAATTTCTTTAGCGGCGTTGTGTACTTTTGCACAGAAGAAGTACTGCTGTTCTGTGACTTTTTGGGATGGGTAAAAAATATTAAACCGTGACCTGATTGAAAATTTGTAAGACGGTGCAGACGGTAAAAAATATTCGGGTGCTTGCGCGAGTGTGCGTGTGTGATATTATATTTTACCGCATAACTCCCTCGCTTGACTGCCTCGGTGGCTCAGTGGTTAGTGACCCTGACTTCTGGATCAAAGAGGCGTGGGTTCGATCCCCACCAGGGCAAATATTTGTGTGATGAACATAAGTGTTTGCTCTGTGTCTGGGTGTTATTTAGTTACTATCTATATAAGTATGTATTTAAAAAAATAAGTATATGTAGTATATCAGTCTCTGGCAGCCATAACACAAGCTATGCTTAGTTTGGGGTCAGAGACTGTGTGTAAGATGTCCCAAAATATTTATTATTATTATTTATTTATAAATGATAGTACTTTATATGTTCAAGTTTTCACTTCTTCTTCCCGAACTGCATCCCGTTGTTTTCTTTTTTATTTCGTAGCGCTCATAGCGTGCTTTGACTAGGTGTTTGTCAGCGATCACCGAAGTTCAGCAACGTTCGGCACGATCAGTCTTCGTATGGGTAGCCGCGATTTCGACTCCCATTGGAGTCGAAAAGTTCTCGAGAGAATAGAACGCACAGCGTAGGACGTCCACCCACAAGGAGGACTGACGATCTCATTAAGACCGCAGGACTGTGCTGGATGCTAGCCGCTTTTAACGGGTCTTACTGCAAATCTATACTTAGGGGTAAGACTTATGTCCAACAGTGGGCGTTCTATGGCTGAAACGGACGAGTAAGTACCTACATAATTGTTAATAATAATTGGAAGTTTTCCCTCTGCCTCGCTTTAGTTTTCAATCGCCTTGAAAACATCCCTCATCTCATCAGAAACTGAAACCGTATTCTAAGCTAGATAGAGTACAAAACAGCTTGGCATAGTAAGGCATAGCAAGTCCTACAACGATAGATTGATTTATTGCGCTATGCATAGAATCTACCGAGTCAAAGAATAGCATTGTACTCAAGTGTTCGAGCGATACCGAACATAGTTACGACCATTTGAGTTAAGTGTTTGAGATTTAATAGATGTTTTATAAAGTGACAAGCTGTCTATCCCGGCATCGCCCGGCTACAAACGAATGATAGATAATTAGCTATAAAGACGAACCTTGCGATTGTGGTTGCATTGCACTTAGATCTGGGTACAATTACTGACACACAAACAATGTGAACTTGTTTTTGACCGACGAACCACCGGAGGAGGTATACAATTCGACGCGTATATATATTTTTTTTATGTATAACCACGCATAACTTTTTTCATGGTGGTCCGATTTCAATAATTCTTTTTTTATTGGAAAGAATATACTTCGAAATTGGTCCCATTTCAATTTTATTGAAATCGGCTAAGCCATTTTTGATAAATCAACAATAATGTGAAAAATGTTACATCGATCCGTGCGAAACATTCGCAAATTCTGTACACGGGTGAAGTCGGTCATGCTAATTTTTGCAAAAAATAATCTTGTATGTAGAGACAGTGATGGCTAAGTCGGGCTCGCAAAGTGAGTCATAGTCACTAGATCTCTATGTGTATAGCACACACACATACAAGCACGCACGCACGCACACAAAAACTACTGAAATGCTAACATTAAAGTTATTTAATAAATACTTACATTGAAAACTGATCATATGGTTTTTGACTCAATAATCTCGGAAATTATTACCTGAAAAGAAAAATAAACATTAGTCAAATTATCTATATTTTTATTTACTAAGCTTTGGATTTAACAATGGTTCGAACCAAAAACCTGCAATAGGCATGATAACTAATTTTTTTTTTATTTCAAATAGGTTTGCGTTTGACTACACACTGCCTGATGTTAAGCAGATATGCGGTCTAGGGTGTAGCACGCTTACCTAGAAGATACCTATTTACTCGAGATTTGAAGACACCTACATTGTACTTTAACGGAAAGATTCAGGCAAAGCGTTCCACTTTCTGGCAGTACGTATGAGGAATGTGCCCTCAAAACGCTTGGTTCTAACGCGTGACAATATATTTAATCGTCACATAGACTATCAAAAAAGACGTTAAACACGTATTTTTTCTTTTGTCAATTAAGCAAAAATTAATGAAGATATAGCCCGTTTAAGTTCCGCGTGACGTCACAAGTGCCACTCCCAAACTTTGACAAGGTTTATCTTTCTCATTTGTTGTTTGATTAACAAAGGAAAAAATATGTTCCAATATTTTATGATAATCTAACTCCCGGACTAATTATAATAATGTTTTTTTAACCAGTCATCATGCCTATTATATTAAAGAAATAAACAACCCAACACAACAGATTTACTAACAACAAGTAAACACGATAACTATAACAAAGGTATTATAATTTTAATACAAAAACAAAATACCACAATAAAACCGTAACCTACTTAAGTACAATCATCTGCATAACTTCAAGAACTTGTGGTTGTTTTGTATTCATTTTATTTACGGCTAGCTTTTGTTCACGGCTTCGCCCGCGTGATATTTTGACTTATGTGATATCCCATAGAAACCTTTTATTTATCCGGGATAAAAAAACAGCCTATGTCGCTCTCCAACCTTATAACTTCGTCAATGCAAAAAATCAAGGAGCGTCTCCTCTATGCAAAAAATCAAGTCTTTCCGTTCCGGAGAAAGAGTAAAGCAGCGTTTACGACGGCTACTCGACCTCTACTCGCATTGTCTAAACACATAATCGGCATCCAAGTGCGCTCGAATAACGTGTTTACACAATACGAGAAGCATCCAAGTATCCATCTGAACGCACTCGGTCCGAGCCAACTCGTACTGTGAAAACCCGGCTTAACAACAAACTCACTTGCGGATTTATAATATTAGTATTGTAAGGATAAAGATAACCGATTCAGAACCGCAGGAAATAACTAATTTACATACAAACATACTAAGATACGGTCTTAGTCACATACCTATTACGTATTGTCAAGGTCTGTGGTTTTATGAATGAACAAGTCATTCCGAAGTGGAATGTATTATGAATAGTATAAAATTATGGAACTGCGGTGGTGAGGTTTTAAATGAGATTTTCGGATTATTCACTAGTAGTTCTCCGAACAGTAGATCTCGCGACACATCTCTTCATAAACATCGACTTGCTTTTGACCGATTTGGTTCCTACTCGCAAATATTGTTAGGATCTAGATAGTAAACGATCTTGCTAAATATTATCTAAATCGGCGGATAAAATAATAGCGCCACAGAAAATCAGATAGGGGGGTATTTCCGTCAAAAAGGGTTTTGAGGAAAATACTTTTAAAAATAATATCAAAAATCGCCGACCAAAAAAATCTGTTAATTTAATATAATTAAGAACCTGTGTATGTGTACCAAGTTTGGTCGTGAAGCCGTGGTGGTCTAGAGGCAGTGACACCCGCCTTACAATCGTAAGGTCGTGGTCGATCCCCGGTCCCGTACCAATGATTTCTTTGGAATTTATGTGCGGAATTTCACACCACTAGCTTTTAGGTGAAGGAAAACATCGTGAGGCAACCTGCATACGTCCGTAGAAGAAATTCGATGGCATATCTGAAACCACCAACCCGCACTGTGCCAGCGTGGTGGATATGGCCCAATCACCCTTCGTGGCTAGGCCTACGTCCTGCTGTGGACTATTAAAAGGCTGGCAGTACAGTACAGTACCAAGTTTCGTCGAGATCCGTTGAAAAATGCGACTTGTAGAGAAAAACCAACATTCGGACAGATGAAAGCAAAATTGCCGATCAATCAATTATGGAAACTGGTGATGAGATTTTAAATGACATTTATTTTTTTAAGTAAGAAGAAATTATAAGGGTTTTTCATAAAGGTCTCACTAGGACGAAAGGGGATGGTTATCACGAATCCTTTATTAAATAAACTCTCCAGGAATGCACATTTTAAAAACTAAGTCATAAAATATCAACAAGGAACAACAGCTTATTTTGGTCTTTGAGGCTGTCAGCGCTTCAAAAAACACAATGGCGAAGAAGAGACTGAAAGTTCTTTCCATATAAAACAATAGTGCAACAAACAGTAACTAAAATAAAACACAGTAAATAAAATGCCTAAAAGTAATTCTAGAAAAAGCTTGGTAAATTATTATTTTTCAGTCAGACTATATTCTTTGTTTACGCGACTTGTGTTGACACACTGGCGTTGTCCCATCTTCCTTGCACAACAGAGAAAGCTGGCGCAGCTGCTGCAGCTAAAGCTGAAAACCTCAAACGGCACAAATATGAGTCGTTGGACAGAATGTACTCGTACCATTTTGTGCCGTTTGGGGTTGAGACTTTAGGTCCGTGGGGGCCGGACGCTCACCTTTTGTACAAAGATCTGGCTAGGCGACTGGTAGAGGTGACAAGTAACCAGAAATTGTAGAAAATATAGGAAGTCAAAGTTCCGCGTGACGTCACAAGTTCCATACAAATGTATAGACTTCTGAAAGAGAGGTGACGTCACGACCCCTACTCCAAAACTTTGTCAAGGATTAGACAAAAGAAAAAATACGTGTCCAATATTTGTTGATAAACTAACTCACGGACTAATTTTTTCATGAGTTTTTTGCCCGGACATCATGTAATCATTGTGTATCCACTATTAAATGTCAAAATGACAACAGTTTAAATAATTTTTTAATACTCGTATTTCGTGTCTTCGATTGAAATCAACTCAAAAACTTTTAAAAATCACAATGTTTGTGAGACTGTTTTATTTTCTGTGTCAGTGCCAAAATAGAACACTACGATCAAACAAAATAAATTTAAACGAAATATGTACTACGAAACAATGTTTCTAATGTTATGATGTTTATTTTAAGTGCTTTGCACACTAGATTTATATCTCAAAGAGATATCTTTGTGATAAGCATTTCAAAAATCTGAAGCGAACGCAAAGCACTTAAAATAAACATCATAACATTGATTTAGCAGTGCGTCATCTCTCGTCAATCTTTAGAAGTTCTAATAACTTCTAGTTGAGTGATAACCTGTCTAATACGGGTATCACAGGTGGCGCCACCAACGCTATAAGTTGGGAAATGTAAGCACTTCGGAAATTTGAAGCTTGCGGAGGAGGCGAGCTAGCTCAGTTGGTTAGAGCGTCGGGTTAGTGATCCGAAGGGGCAAGGTTCAAATCCTGCGTTCGCTTCAGATTTTTGAAATGCTTATCACAAAGATAACTCTTTGAAATGTTTCTAATTTTTGAAATACATTCGTTTCTACTGAAATAACAGATGTTAATTGTTTACCAGATCGTTGAACAAAATAACTCTCAAAGGCAATATACATGTACACGTTTCAAAATGTCACCATTTGTTTCCGAAAAGAAGTACCTAACAAAACTCAGACCAACTAACAAATGTATTATAACTTTATAGGAGCAACTAGTAAAAGATGAGTAGCTTACAAGTAGGGTTGGCATACCTATCCGAGAACTACAATAGACAGATATATTTTACAGCGACAAAAACAAAGTTCACCAAATAACATACAATGATACCTACTATCATTGAAGTATCATACCATTAAGTACCTAACCAAAAGGAGTCGACACGCCTAAGCACCGAAGTCTGCCAAGTCAGTGGGTGGTGAAGAAACGCACACAAACCAAAATATAAGCAAGTTTACAAGCACACAAATGTAATTAACTAACACTAGCTGAAAATTAACGCAACACAAGCGCAACCAGACCGATCTTAATATATATAAATCTCGTGTCACAATGTTTGTCCTCAATGGACTCCTAAACCACTTAACCGATTATAATAAAATTCGCACACCATGTGCAGTTCGATCTAACTTGAGAGATAGGATAGTTTAAATCTCAAATTATAGTCGCTTTTTTAATTTATTTAGCCACAGCAACGCGTGGCCGGGTCAGCTAGTCTTAATATATATAAATCTCGTGTCACAATGTTTGTCCTCAATGGACTCCTAAACCACTTAACCGATTATAATAAAATTCGCACACCATGTGCAGTTCGATCCAACTTGAGAGATAGGATAGTTTAAATCTCAAATTATAGTCGTAATTTTAATATATTTAGCCACAGCAACGCGTGGCCGGGCAGCTAGTATATTTATATAAAGAGGATGACCGCCGGTCGCGTACTTTTGGCAGAGGGGACCGTTTGCAGTGTCGACTCTTTTTGGTTATGTACTTAATGTATCATACCCTACTATGAATTCAAAATGACTTTTATTTTTGTCACGAACCGGCCACACCTCAGCGTATGCATGAATTTGTTGCCAGATCTCAGATTTTTTAGGCTATTCTCAGGATTGCTTTCAGACTTTGGAAGCCGCCGCGAATCTCAGCATATAATTCGTTTATTAGCAGTAGAAGACGTAGGCACACGCAGGGCCGGGCTAAAGGGGAGATAGTGGCTAGACGGGATATCCACAGGCGAGCTTAGGCAGTTACTGCTATACTGCCTTAGCTCACCTTAGAGTCAAATTCTCTTTATTTCGTAGATACATTACGTGTTCTTGAAATCGTCCGATAATAATTATTTTTTGTCGGACGAGAAATGCACCCTGCATTTAGGCAGAAATTGCAAATAAAATCAAAATGTTGAGTGGAAATCAGACTTTTCTCCGATCTTCTCAACATTCCATCTGGAAGCTCTACACCCAAGTCGAGCCCCCATTTCGTTTTCCCTAAACCACTCGACTAACAATTTACTCATGCTTACCGGGAATGTAATACACATTTAAATCTATTACAGGCAAAATTACAACGCCATACACACGTTATATCCTTTTTATCTGCTATTTCGCGAATCCTCAAACATAGAATTCTCCCTATGTGAGAGAATTTTAGCAAACACCATAACATGGTTGAGACAGTAAGAGCAGTGTGGAGAAGCGAGTTTACTTTAAACCCCTTAGTTATATAGTTAGTTATATTTTTTATGGTGGACATCCCACGCGTTTTGAGTCCACATTCCTCATACGAACTGCCAGAATGTGGAACGCTTTGCCTGAGTCTGTCTTTCCGCTAAAGTACAATGTAGGTGTCTTCAAATCTCGAGTAAATAGGTATCTTCTAGGTAAGCGAGCTACATCCTAGACCGCGTATCTGCTTAACATCAGGCAGTGTGTAGTCAAACGCAAACCTATTTTGAAAAAAAAAATCGTGAGGGTATTTCCGAAATGGTCCTTTTTAATTTTATCGAAATCGGCTAAGCCGTTTTTGATAAATCAACAATTATCTAAGTACATAGATGAGACACATCGAGTCTTGCAAACTATTCAGATTCTGTACACGGTTGAAGTAGGTGGTGCCATTTTTGGCCAAAAATTATTTATATCATATCGACTCGCCTTCGATACGTAGGATTATTATATCTTCTTTACCTGCGATGTTTATGTGAATGGATCTTCTCGTTTATGAATGGATTTTTCTCTATATAATGGCCTAATATGGACAAAAAATAATTTAATTGAAACTAGCCATGAACAATTTTCGACAGGCAATATCATGGGCGTAGGTATTCGTAAATAGATAACATTTGATAAAAAAAAATGTCTCATCTGGTTATCACGTGGGTGATGGTCGTTTTTTACGTCTCTCCCCCTTAAATGTGATTATCCATATTTGTGTGCCTTCAGGTAGTCTAATCATGATTAGAATATCTATGATAATGTGGATGCATCTATTAATATAATACGTCACTATTATCATTATTACGTAATCGTGCTTGGGGCTCTATATTTTTTAACTGACAGCCATGGGTAAATGGTCAGAAGACCGAATAAGAGCCAAGGCGAGCATTGAAATTCTATAATAGAGAAAGCCCGGGACGAACGGGATAGTACCTACAGCAAGCTATTGTAAATGTCACTTCTTAAGGGGCGGCTGTGTATAAAATGTCAACCAGAATCAAGATTATTAGTATCAAAAAAAATATATTAGGTATTCTTGAGCATATCTTCTGTTGGCAAACTATATCAGACACGTACAATGAATAACTTCCCTCGATCAATAAAAAATATAAAGTCACCGTTTAGAACGAAGGTCTTATTTCTTGACGAGTTTATAAAAGTAGTATTTTTTAAATTATGTTTAATGTATTAAGTAGTAGCTAAAGTAATAGTAAATCACACAAAACAGTTAAAAAGTTATCTTGATAATTTGTATATGAATTTTTATTGTTAATTTCACTTAGACGCACTCCCCTCGTCCCCTCGCCGACTCACTTTGTTCGCGGAGCGCGTCTGCGCACGATACGCTCTTAACGTTTCAACAACACCTCTCCTGTACCCTTCTGTATCTCTTTGGGAGGTCTATATCCAGCAGTGGATGTTCTACGGCTGAAACGACTACCTTACCCTTACTAAAGGTATAGTGTACGTCGCATCATTTCCTTCCCCATAAAGTTTTATGTGTGCGTTAGACGGATCCATCGAAATTCTTCAGATAGGCGCGCACCAGGCGAGATTTGTTTCGACATCCCTTTACATAATTAAGTAGGATAAATGCTTCATGGCTTTGTATGCCATGTTCTTGGAGGTTTCGGCGCAGTGGAGCTGTCAGAAGGTCATTAGAATAACAGATTGTTTTCTATTGTAGATGAACAGATTTTCAGAAGTAAAATACTAAGTTTAAACTTAACGCGTTCGCTGGTGTACGCATCTTTAGATTTTGATAAACATACTATGAATTGTTCTATATTTCGTGTCAATGGCTAGTGTGTTTTGTTTTTGCTGTTGTTTTTTTATTAATATTTTTAATTTTTATGTCTTTTTCTTACTATGCCTAATTTTTTAAATGACACTACGACGATGAACATGTTGAAAAATAATTGGCCAAGTGCGAGTCTTATTCGCGCCCGAAGGGTTCCGCACCCCCTTAATATATTTTATTATAATTTACTAATTATTTTTGAAAGGAATATACCACTTAAAATTGGTGACAGACAGACGGACAGGGGGGTCTTAGTACTAGGGTCCATTTTTACCCTTTGGGTACGGAACCCTAAAAATTAGCAGTTCCATACAAAATTCATTTTCATCTACTTTCGACAAAATGTAAGGAGAACAAGTGACATGTTTTTCGCGATTTTAGGGCTGGTTCTACGTTTAATAATATCCTATATACCATTTAGAGAGAACTTGTTTAAAGGTAGATGGCGCATTTGGAAGTCCAACGTCAAAATAGAGCAAACCATAGTTAGATTGATGCATGATCGCGGTATCTAACTCGACACTCTAATATAGAGAGGCCTATATCCAGCAGCGGGATAGAGAAGGGTTTGGATGATGATTAGAAAGAAGAATATGCAGTATAAGTAAGTTCGAATAGGCGGGGTGGTTAGCCTTGGTGTCATTTTTAAAGTCGACTGAAGCCCTCTGATATGGCTAAACGGTTAAAACAACCGGGACCTATATAATTTAACTCGTTATCCGAGCCATGGTGGCGCTCAGTGGTAAATGCCACCCGCGATCACCCATCCGAAGACTGTCCGTGCTAAACATTGCTTAACTTCGATTATTGCTTACGAACACCTAGTCAAACTGGGCTATGAGCGCTACACCAATGCAAGTATAATAAATACAGACTTATTAGGTATTACTTCATTAAAACTAACGTGAGGATTCATTATTAAAATTTATATGAACACCGGATACAACTCACGATTATTTGAACGATCGAGCCGCTATGCGTCCGACCGGTTTCAGACGTTGACCGTGTGCGCGGGCGTCCGTTGTCGGGAGCGCGCGTATTCCCTGAAGAAGGAGTACTAACTACTCTGAAACCGGTAGGACGCATAGCGGCTCGACCGTTCAAATAATCGTGAGTTGTATCCGATGTTCATATATTTTTTTATTAGGTATACTGCATATTGTTTCTCTGTGACTCGATCTGAAGACCCAGCAACAACAAAGCTAAGACGTGCCCTTAACTTCTGCTCCAGAAATATTACACAGCTTGGGGGATTAGAAGGGCTCAACTTAAATGCGAATATTAATTACGACATGGTGCTTATACATGTGCGGTGAATTAAGGTTTTAGAACACTGTCTTAGGAAATTGTTGAGGGAATTTATTATACAATAAAATTAAATGAATTTGATTGTGTTTATTATTTCATCATCAACATTTAAGTTACTTCATTATATTTTTATTATGAAACGCAAATATTTTTTTAACATTATTCACAAAGGAAATACAAGGTGAAGTAAAAGGACTGTCTGAGGTGTAAGGTGTACTTTCTTACATATACGTACATGTTCATCATTAAGAACAACTTTTACTATGGTACAAACTGCGGTATTACGGAAAAAACTGCTATACCTACCACACATTTTCTCGAAAGTCAAGGAACTTTTGTATGAATCAGCTCAATATTTTTTTGCCATTTTGCATTTGGTCACATAGAAAAAGTTGTTCATAATAGTCAGCATGTCCTTGTACACATCTAAAAATCAATTAGGAAATAGCACTTTGTACTCGTATAACTAATACAATCAGCTAACCACGGAAGAAATTAAAAAAAATACATTCTAATTGAGCGCCGTCTTTTTAGAATTCGGCTAGGCTAGTCTTGTTACTTCGCTACGGAAACGTCCGTTAAAATTAATCTCAAAATTAGACGGCAAACCCGAAATAAATTATCGCGGTAAAAACCTCCTTATCGGTACCAAATTAAACAAAACTGTTAACTGGCACTCGACCTCGTTGTGGAGTACCTATTTCAATAAGGAAAAAAGGAAGAAAAAACAGAGATCGAATGTTTTAAAAACCCCAGCAACATGATTTTTCTGGAAAAAAATACACTCGGAATTAATTATAATTTTTTAAATGAAGATCAGTAGCCTCGTCCCGTTTCGTTTAATTATATTATGCTTGCTTTGAAACAAATTTTATTACAATTGGAATCATACGTACTTAATTATAATTATGCTATACTAGTTTTTACCCGCGGCTTTGCCCGCATACGCAATATAACATTATAATTTATAGCCTATGTGTTATTCTGATATATAAGCTATATTATAGCAAAGTTTCATCTCAATCCGTTCAGTAGTTTTTGCGTGAAAGAGTAACAAACATCCATACATCCATCCATCCATCCATAGTCACAAACTTTCGCGTTTATAATATTAGTAGGATTTATTTTTTTGTTTTTACTTAATCAAAAATAATTATAGTTATCGACTTAAAACATCCTTGTTATCGACCCATCAATCCTACTAATATTATAAACGTGAAAGTTTGTGAGGATGGATGGATGGATGGATGGATGTATGGATGTTTGTTACTCTTTCACGCAAAAACTACTAAACGGATTGAGATGAAACTTTGCAATAATATAGCTTATATATCAGAATAACACATAGGCTATAAATTATAATGATATATTGCGTATGCGGGCGACGCCGCGGGTGTAAACTAGGATGATATAAAAAATGCCAAATCGTTGTATCGATCATTATCGACCTACTATAAAAAAGGAGGTTGTCAATTTGACTGCAATATTTGCAAAGCTTACATAAATTATACTGGCAGATGCAGTTCCTAAGTCACTGACTTGGAGAATACGAAAATCGTACCATTCAATAGTTGCGCTACAAATATGCGTCGCGTCTACAAAGTCCTAAGTCTCAAGCTGCTCAGTTATGCTTGAAGCTGCAGTTCGCAAGTTACACCTGCGACAACCTAATTCTTGATAAATTTGTGAAAACACTATGCAACAGTTGTGTCACAAAAAGGCATGTCGCCTAAGTCTTAAGTCTCAAGCTGCTCAGTTTTGTTCGCGCATCAGTTCGTAATTATGGGAGAATACTAAAACGTACTATGCGAAATTTGCGCCACGAAAAAGCATATCATCTGAGTTCTAAGTAAAGCGGCTCAGTTTTATTCGTAGCGGCAGTCACACACACACAGTACAGTGCAGTACACCTGCGATAGTAAACCTAAACGAGTTCCAAATTCTTGAAGAATTTGTGAGTGCACTATGCAACAGCTGCGCCACAAAAGTCCTCATCTACAAGTCTCTAGCTATTCTGTTTTGCCCGCAGAAGTTACACCTGCAACAGTAAACCTAAACGATTTCCTAATTCTTAAAAAAACTGAGAGCGTACTAAGTATGCAACAGTTGTGACACAAAAGGCATCTCGTCTGAAGTCCCAAGTCTCAAGCTGCTCAGTTTCATTCGCAGCTGCAGTTCACAATTCATGTCTGCGATAGAAATCCTAAACGGCTCATTATTCTGAGAAAATACTAAAACGCATCATGCAAAGGTGCGCCACTAAAGGCATCTTGTCTAAGTCTTAAGTCTCAAGCCGCTCAGTTTTACTCGCAGCTGTAGTTCGCAAGGCACTTCCGGCATGGCAATCCCTAATAACTCATTATTCTGGAAGAATACTAAAACGTATAATGCAAAAGTTGCGCCCCAAAAGGCATCTTGTCTAAGTCTTAAGTCTCAAGCTGCTCAGTTTTGTTCGCGCTGCAGTTCGTAAGTCACTCCCGCCATGGCAATGTCTAATTACTCATTATTCTGGGGAAATGTGGCACGTTGTCGCGACTGTTACAAGCTCACACTTGGAGGTAAAGTTCTTAGCATCTAATTTCCATACTTTGTTCTAACAGAACTTGGCTTTCCCATGCGTTGATCTAAGTACTGAAACTTAAGAAAAGTTGGTACCTCGTTGATACTTGTGCCTTTTTGTTTTTAAACATCTTCTGAGTGGCTAATGTTATAGGTGAATATGTTCAAACATGTTTGAATAGATATTAAAATAAACTAAATGCTGTGCAGTTATTCAAGTAGACAAATGTTGAGGTATTGCACCTAAAAATTACCAAATTGTAAATAATTTCATACAAATATATTACATTGTTAGATTTAGCATAAACTAGTAATAAGTAATACTTATTAGTGTTATACTCTTGCAGCGTCGTAACGGGGTTTACGAGTATGGTTGACTGGTGCCACACGGGCGTTGCCGCTGCGACGCAATGCCGCAGCGACGTCGCGGCGACACCGCCGCTGCACTGCGGCGACCAGTGTTGCCGGTAGCGTCTTAGACATTAAACCTAGAGTATTCGAGTATTCTATAAATAGTAAGCGGGAAAAAAGGTTTTGACGACTACCGTTCAGTCTTAAGCTAAAGATGAGTAAAGTCATTCGAAATCGGATCGTGTGATTTGTCACGACGAGTGTCACAGTAACAGCTGTCCAAGTGACAACTGTCAAACTTCAAAGGTCAATCTCGGTTATTATCGATTATAGTAATGCATATACATCAGAATAACACATAGTAGATGAGCGTACTACACCCTAGACCGCATATCTGCTCGACATTAGGCATATGTAGTCAAACGCAAACCTATAACAAAATAAAAAATCGGAATAAAAAAAGTCTATAATTTCTAATGATGCGTGAAACGAAGGTCGCAGGGTCAGCTAGTCTTAAATAAATTCTTTGCATAATTTATGCCAACAGGGACCTTTACCTAAAGACTGCATCACTCTATATTTAAAAAAATATCATTTTTTTTTTATAAAAACTTCATTATTGCTATGGAAAACTAGACGAAGGGTGTTTGTGCCATATACACCACGCTAGCCCAGTATGGGTTGGTGGACTTTCATAAGCCATCGAATTTTTGCCCTACGAAATTTTTCTTCACTGAAATGCCAGTGGTGTAAAAATCCCATAAGAACTCATCGATACGGGACCGCGATTGAAATCCGCGACCTCACTATTGCAAAGCAAGAGTTGCTACCCCTAGAAAATCACGGTTGCAAAATAAATTTATTTTATTTAAATTAGCTTAGTATACATAGATAGTATTAAATATCGATTGTATGTCTGTTTAAATTTTTGTCATCATCATAATAATTTAAGAGCAAGGCTCTAGTCGATGGAGCAACTTTTATGTCTCGCGGTCATCTCTTTCCTTCTATCTTTCCTCTTCTGTTTTAGATTAATGATATAAGCTTCCTTTTTCCTTGACAATGTCTAGCACTTCTTGGTTAGTTTTCTTTTCTGTCCAGCTGATTTTTTCCATCCTTCTCCAACACCACATCTCGAATGTCTCAAGTCTTTCTTTCTCTTTCTTCGTTAGCGTCCACGTCTTACTTGCATATAGTGCAATGCTCCATATGTTATATTTATATTAAATTTTTGTCACAAAGAAATAATTGTCTATGCAGTCAAACTTTCCTAGAACTACTTGTCATATACTATAGTGATAACATAACATGTATAATTTGTATAACATCCAACGTATGATTAATTCTAGCAATGATTAGTTTTGGAACGTGACTGGGCATCATTTGCTGCCACCACGTGTGGACTCTACCTAATACCAACGTGCATTAATCAGTACTAATAACTCTATCACAAATAAATAATAACTAACTAGCCACAAAGACTATTTGCATACGTAAAAATGCGGTATTTCACGAGTTCCATGTATTTTTAATAGTATTTTAAAGGCTGTTTGAAAAAGTTCATTTGTTGTGCAATTGGACAAATATAATTATATTCTACTAGCTGCCTGTCCCGGCTTCGCTCGGCTACGATTGAATTAT
Source organism: Hypomecis punctinalis (assembly GCA_949316475.1). NCBI lineage: Eukaryota > Metazoa > Arthropoda > Insecta > Lepidoptera > Geometridae > Hypomecis > Hypomecis punctinalis. The sequence continues at coordinate 3,128,318 of OX438809.1, forward strand.
ATCTCTAATAACCTTCCGGAAGAAATATTCTAAAGCGTAGTGAAAACCGCATTACAATCAATTGTATGAATTAGATGATTAAGAAGATCTAAACCATCGATATGGCATTTTTTAGGGTTCCGTACCTCAAAAAGAAAAAACGGAACCCTTATAGGATCACTTTGTTGTCCGTCTGTCCGTCTGTGTGTATGTCAAGACTCTTTATCTCGGGAACGCGTAAAGATATTGAGTTGAAATTTAAACTGTATACGCAAACCTATGAATTCTTGCAGTTTTGTAAAAAAAAAGCTTCTTAGTTACCGCATAAAAGAAGTTAGAGCCGTTTATGTCGTAAAAAACGTATATTTCAACGCTCACAAAAATCAAAACCTACAAGGTACTTCCCGTTGACATAGAACTATGAAATTTGGCGAAGAGCATTGTCTCAGAGTACACATATAGGAATAAATCTGAAAACTGTACATTTTTATTTAAATCACATAAAAATAGGGCCTCAAATATCACAAAATATCGGTTAAAAATTCAAAGTGAGTAAATCATATCATGTAAGGCATCATATAAAATAACTTCATTAGCACATGCTAAAACAGGTTTTTAATTATTTTAACAATATGTTTGTACGGAACCCTCGGTGTGCGAGCACTTGTCCGGTTTTTCTGTATTATCTTAGCGGATACAATGACGAACACAAAATGGTCACTTTGGTTTATAATCACTACATGTATTTAAAGCAAAACCGCTATTTTTGTGTATTGTATATCTTCCAAACTAGACTACAGATGGCAATGCGGTTTTCATTATCTTTTAGAATATTTCTTCTGGAAGGATTATAGCTATGACGCCTATAACTCATCCGTAACCGGGCGAAGCCAGGACGGGCAACTAATATTTTGTAATTTTACATTTTATAAAATATAAATAAATAAATCAATATTTTTGGGACATCTTACACACGGTCTCTGACTCCAAACTAAGCAGCAAAGCTTGTGATATGGCTGCCAGAGACTGATATACTACATAAAATACTTATTTTTAAATACATACTTATATAGATAGTAACTAAATAACACCTAGACACAGAGCAAACATTTATGTTCATCACATAAATATTTGCCCTGGGCTGGGATCGAACCCACGCCTCTTTGATCCAGAAGTTAGGGTCACTAACCACTGAGCCACCGAGGCAGTCATATTTGTTGAATGAATTTTTTTTTTTTTAATTTCAAATAGGTTTGCGTTTGACTACACACTGCCTGATGTAAAGCAGATATGCGGTCTGGGATGTAGCACGCTTACCTAGAAGATACCTATTTACTCGAGATTTGAAGACACCTACATTGTACTTTAACGGAAAGACAGACTTAGGCAAAGCGTTCCACATTCTGGCAGTTCGAATGAGGAATGTGGACTCAAAACGCTTTGTTCTAACGCGTGGGATGTCCACCATAAAAGGGTGGCGCTTTGGAATTAAAAGAGACCTATTTTACATTAATATGAAATGGTAGTGGACAGGGCACATAGACTACCTCGGTGTTCCAGTGGTTCCTCGGTGGTGAACTGTGACTACTACGAGTATACTACGAAAGGTAAGTTCGATTCACACCCAGAGCAAGCATGTTGGTATTGAACAGTGCTCTGTGTCTGGATGTCATTATTTAAACAGGGTCATAGGTATTAAACGCAAAACCTTGTAAGGGCGGGTCTATTACATCTAGAATTCGAGACAAACAACTTTTGTTCTAGGACTTTTGAAAAATCACGAAGAAAAAATCTGCTTTTTCATAGAAAAAGTTTGTCAACGCGCGGCAAAATGTATGGCGAAGCCAATTTTTCTTTTTTGTGAATTTATACAATTCGTAGTACAAAAGTTGTTAATCTAGATGTACTAGACCCGCCCTTAAAAGGTTGAGCGTTGAATACCTATGACCCGTAAGTATTTAAAATATGTATCTACATGTAGTAGTATATCTATAACATGTATAGTATGTGTATAGCCTATGTATACCAGTCTTTGGCAGCAATAAAACAAGCTATGTTTAGTTTGGGGTCAGAGTCCGTGTGTAATATGTCCCTAATATATTTATTTACAAAGAACGCATGGCCGATGGGGCCGTAAAGTTCTCGAATGTATAATTGTATACTCCAAAATGTCTAAGTCTAAGCACTTAGACTTAGTCACGAATGAGGACAGCTGACTTGGGTAACAAATTGATACCTTCTATTGTTAACAAAATCCAATTTGGCTCGTTGGGTGAAATATGTGGAGCAAATTGTGAGTAATACTGATGTTATTTGACGTTTTGATCTATTAACAAAGAATAGGTACAATCAAATTGTGTGTTGTCTAGACGCTTTATTACATTTCATTCAAAATTTAAGAGCGCGGCTCTTGTCGGTGGAACAACTTCCATACCTCGCGGTCTTCCGCCAGTGTCAGTACTTTTATTACAAAGAATATTGATTTATTGTTTGTTTTTGAGTAACTAGAGCAAGACTTTTGTTGGTAGAATAATAATAATAATAAATAATAAAATTATTTATTTGGCACAAAAAATTAGTTCTAAACAATTGAACGATACTACCTGCAGTAGTCAGAAAGACTGTGTCGCGGGCAGCATCGCCCACCTCCGGCAAAAGAATTTTAACAACATTATAAATTTGAGTACAAATAAAAGAGAAAACTATAATCAAAACTGCATAATATAGACAACAATTATAGCCGTTAGAATATTGTGTGTGCACGCGTGTGTGTATTGTGTGTGTGTGTGTATGTATGTGTGTGCGCGCGCTTGTGTATGTGTGTGCGCGCGCGCGTGTGTGTGTGTGTGTGTGTAATAATTTCCACGCTGCTCGTTATACCATTCTATGTATTTACCTACCGAAGTATTATACTCGTATACATTTGTAAAACATAACCCAAACAAAAAGACTGACTTAAAGTAAAACGTATTGAATTTCTACAACGCTCTAGATACGAAACATCGCAAAATGAGCCAATTTTTCGTCTCAATAAATAATCACATTTGAAGTTCTTTGCTGTGGTGCCGTAGTGGTCTAGTGGTAATGACACCCGCCTTACAATAGTGAGGTCGTGGGTTTAAATCCCCGTCCCGTACCAAAAATAATACCGTTGGAATTTATGTACGGAACTTCACACCACTGGCTTTTCGGTGAAGGAAAACATCGTGAGGCAACCTGCATATTGACTGCTGTTGACTGCCTCAGTGGCTCAGTGGTAAGCGACCCTAGCTTCTGGTCGACATGGTGAAAGAGAAAGAGAACAATTCTGACAACAGTAGAAAATAGAAGGGGAAAGATGTTTGGCCACCTTGTACGACATGACAATCTAATGAAAACCATAATAGAAGGAATAGGAGAAGGAAAGAGAGGAAAAGGAAGACCACGGAGGGCGTTTTTAGATCAGATCAAAGAGAAGGTAGAGGTCATGTTGTACAGGGAGGTGAAGACACTGGCGGAAGACCGCAAGACGTGGAAGTTGCTCCACCGACAAGAGACGCGCTCTTAAATCTTGAATAAATGAATAAATATACACTTGTGGAAGTCACCTTTAACGCCTATGCACTTAAACATGTAAATGTGCGAATAAGACAGCTGTGGCCAGTTCAAAACCCGTTCAAAAAGCTTTATAAAATGCACGCCTGTGAATTTCTCAGGAAAAACGTACTTTATTCATTCCCTGCATCAGGAAAGTACGAATGAGTTTATTCGCTAAAATTGCCAATTTCCCGTCAAAGCGCGAGATCGTCGTCGAAAGCGACATGTATCCATTACAATTGTAATATTCTTTATTCCGAGTGTTTTGCCTGAAAATCGAGCCACGCTGGGGGTCGGAAATATACTCGTTACTATGCAGTATGGACAAGGCGAATATCTACAAAAGTATTTATTTCAGACGGTAAGATACATAATATTTTTCGTATACAAAAAATACAAAATATTTTTTGCCAAAATCGCAACACCGACTTCCATCGTGTACATAATATGTACGAATAATTTTCACGAATCGATGTATTATTTATCAGAAACGGCTCAGCCGATTTCGATAAAATTTAAATGGGACCACCTCGGAAGTAAATTCTTTAAAACAACAAAAAATTGTTTTAAAATCATCTCACAATCGAAAATAACGATGAACATGCACATATAAGAAAAAATACATACAGACGAACATAGTACGTACCTATCTCCTCCTTTTTGGAAGTCGGTAAAAAATCGGCCAAGCGCGAGTAGGTAAGACTAACGCACGAAGAGATCCGTACCATGGTAATTACGAGTATATATCTATATATATCACGGTATAGATATCATTACCGTGTCCGTACCATATGGGAGCCTCCCCTTGATCTATTTTTCAGGTACTATCTATATAATGGACCCGCACTGTCTAAAGCAGGAGCAAATGGCAAGAGTTGGAGGAGGCCTACATCCAAAACTGGATGATCCCAGAAGAAAAACCTGACATATCTAAATTTTGCTATGACTCAACTATTAACTAATTAAATAATAATATTTTTTTTTTGACAATATGTAATTAGTTATAATATTGAAATTTTATCGTGAACTATTTTCTGACATGTACTTGTCTTATTTAGTAATATGGGAAATAAAGGCTATTTTTATTTAAATTTTATTATAATCCTATAATTTAATTTATTATCACAACAATTTTATTTATTTATCTATATAAGTATGTATGTATTTAAAAGTGTATCAGTCTCTGGCAGCCATATCACAAGTTTGCTTAGTTTCCGGTACACACGGTGTCAGAGACCGTGTGTAAGATGTCCTCTAATATTTATTTTTTTATTATTTCTGAAGTAAATGTACGAGTGCAACTATATATTCTGTGTATATTCCAAACGACTACATGTTTCAAATTCAATTATTAATAACGAGCAAACGTATTACAGTATATCCACCAACCCGCACTGGGCCCGCGTGGTGGATATGGCCTAACCACCCTTCGTGGGTAGGCCTTAGTCCTGCAGTGGACTACTAAACAGGCTGGTACAGTACAGTATTACAGTATAGGACGTCTACCGACAAGGTGAAAGAGGCTTCCAATGAGTTTTATTGGAAATCTAACAGGAAGTGAGGTCTGCAGAAGACTTTCTATGGCTAACATGATCTTTAACTGTGTTGGGTTAATCGACTGGAAGCTTTTAGGTACCGGCTTCGTATTAAAATCATCTCAAATATACCTAATATTTGAACATTTTCGAATATATATGCAGTTATGTACTTTAAAATCAATTTAAAACGAGTATTTGATTTACCTTTAATTTTTTGTACCCTTTAACTTAATGTTATGCCCAGATTACATTATTCCAGTCCATCTATCGAATCCAGTGCTGGATTGCAACTTATGTAAACAGGCATTCCAGTACACAGAACTGACAATCCATTATATTTCAAGTAATTTAAGTCATTATATTTCTATCTCTTGATGGATGTCTTTTGGTAGTAACTTTTGGTAGTAAATTGCGTTACTGTGTACACAACCATGCCATCCCACCAAAAGGACTGGATAAATTAGATTTATTATGAAACAACATTAAAAGAAATGGGCGTCCATGAAAGGACTTTTTACTTTAAATAATTGGTGGAAAATCGTGATTCAATTGTAGTGGAAGGAGCGAATAAATGAAAATATATATCTCGGAGGAAAGCTTTTGTTGTGGACACAAAGGATGGGAAACTTCCAATCGTCGGTCGCGGAATCTGAAGGGTGGCGATTGTAGGAGCAAGTAAGTTCGTGTAGGCTGGGTGGGTACACCTGGTGTTAGAATTTCTATGCCAATTCATTCCTTAAAGCCCTGGACATGAGTGAACGGTTAATAGCGTATCATGAGTGAATGAATGGATGAAATTAATTGTTACACAGAATACAGAAAAATACACAGAAAGGAAAAAAAGCAACTTAATAATAGTGCAACAAAGGGCGGCGTTATTGCTTATAGCAATCTCTTCCAGGCATTTTTTATCTAAAGAAGAAATGACAAAGAAAGAAAAAAAACGGAGTGTAGGAGAGTAGAGTAGTGAAGGAGAGAGGACGAAAAAATAATAATAAATACAAAAGTTAAAGGAATACCTACGTTTAGTACCGTGCGTAGACGCGCTCCGCGAACAAAGTGAGACGGCGAGGGGCGAGGGGAGCGCGTCGTCGTATGGTGAAATTAACAATAAAAATTCATATAAAATTATCAACTTTAGCTACTAACAATCAAACCAGAGGTGACTGGATTTTTTTCGATCGAGCGAAGTTATTCCTTGTACTAATCAGCCCCCCTACCGCCTAAAGCAATAGCAATCGTAATAGCAATCGTTTATGACTTCATTTTAGTCATTTGGCACCGCCTATGTGACGTTAGCCATCAAAGTTGTTCATTCAACGATTGCTTTCGCAATCCGCGCAAAGCAATTGATGGCTAACGTCACATAGGCGGTGCCAAATGACTAAAATGAAGTCATAAACGATTGCTATTACGATTGCTATTGCTTAGGCGGTAGGGGGGCAGATATGGTTTTCCAACACAATATATGCTCCAAAATAAAATATATTTTTCATTTAAAAAAAAATATTTGGTTAGTACTAAAATCTTGATTCTGGTTAGATTTTATACAAAACCGCCCTTAAAATAACTTTGGCCTACAATTTATTGTGACATGCAGTAATGATGGTGTTCAGATGTAAAATATATCATTTGCAACCACCCATCTAAGGATCAGTCCTTGAACATTCCTCAACTTCAGTGATCGGTAAGAAACACTGAGTGAAGCTACGCTATAAGCGCTACATCGTTTAAAGGAGTTTTCAGCTGTCATGAGCGCTGCCGTGGCTAGGATGGCAGTTTGAATTGTGAGTGTTTAAGGCTGCTTAAGATCTATAGGACTACCTGGCCTGAAAAGGCTGTGGTACAAAAATTCACACATATATATTTTTAAGAATTGGTATGGAACCAAGATTTGAACCCACGACCTCGGGTTTGGAATGAGAGCGCTCTTCCACAAGGCTCGCAGTAAGAGCTGACAGTATAGGCCCTGGCGTCAAAGCGGTGAACCATTTTACCCCTTTTAATCCCCGCATTACCTATCAATACCCGCGTGCCAGCGATTACCTTCCAATCCCTATTATGCTCAAATTCCCAAAATGTCTTCGGAATCCACCCCCTTAATTAAGCTTTAGATACGCTATAGGTATAGCACAGTATGGAAACCTGTGACATTTACTAGATAGAACACTCACACATACCATTACTCAAAGCTATGTTATCAAACGAAGTAAGAAGTGATGTATTTTCATGTTGTATCCAAAACTCTACCTACAGGGTCACATCAACAACCTCGCAGAACCAGATATCTAATACCAAAACAAAAAAATACTAAAACAACGTGTATTTAAGTATTAAGATTCATACAAAAATAAATATTTGGTATTCTTAACTCTACGCGCATCGCATGCGAATCGGGAAGGTAGAGGTGCGACGGCGTGAGGCACTACTGCCGAAAATATTATAGACTGCAAATGTCAGACAAGGCAAAAATCTCAAGACAGGGTTAAAAACTCTATTGTATTATAAATATTTATTTTTGAACAAAGCAAGTGATGGTCTATTACATTAGGTAATAATTATGACATGTCTTATTTAAAAGCGGAAGAGACTAAATATCACAACACAGGATCACTCTAGTGTGAGATTTAGGGTTCCACTCTGAAAGTTTGTAAATTTAATCTAAATACCTACTAACACTACATTAAGCATCATCACAACATTTACTAACTCCAAACCATGTAACTTATTGAGCAAATAAACGTTATCTTATCTTATGCTTCAATACGACAATTTTGCTTTCGTCTGTCCCAATCACCCTTCGTGGGTGGCCTACGTCCTGCAGTGGACTATTAAAAAGGCTGGTACAGTAGGTACAGTAGGCAATGCTGCCAGCATGCTGGGCACGCTGACAGTGGGCTTGAGCATTTGGATTATTTTTAGACCTTCAAGGGTATTTAGATGATCTAACATGAGTTTCGCGCATGTTGATCTACTGTCACAGCCAAACGGCTTCCGTTTAAAAGACTATTAATTAGAATTACATCGCAGAATTAACGGTATTAGTTAATTGCTATTTAATTATGTGCTAACTCCAGGGTGGTGCGTCGTAATTGTTCAATTTGTACGATTAGCTTGTTTCCCAAGTTTATTATGTTGTTTGGTAAGTACACGGAAAAGTAATGGGATTTAACAATTGAGGAGTAAAATTAGTCGATTGGGAGGTCTTTGTTTGACAATTATCGCTTCGGGACCCATTTAATGTAATTACTTACTGTAAATTGACAGATTAATAGAAAAGTTACTTGGACAAGTAGTTTTTCTTTTATTCAATTAAAGCATAATTAGTTTTCGCATAAAATTGCAAAACCGTCATCAATCTTATACAAAATTCGAATATTTCGCTCGAATTGTTAACATTATTTTTGATTTTTCAAAAACGGCACAGCTTATTACTGGGAAATTTAAATGGGACCACTTCGGGAGTAGGTATACCCTTTCGAACTAAAAATAATTATTCGAATCATTTCACGATTTATCGATAAACATATACTTAAAAAATAAACATACAGACGCACATAGAACCTCCTCCTTTTTGGAAATCGGTTAAAAATGATAAAGAACGTTCAAGTTTTAAAATACATAAACGCATTACGTCACGTCTAGCGACACATTTTACAAGTTACGTCACGGGCCTCCCTTCCCGAACAAACAAACACACTTTCAGATTAACAATATTGGTAAGGATTTTAATTACTACAACGAAAGATAATAGAATTACTACGTCTTTAATTAAGATACGCATACGCCATATTTTCAACTAAAATATTCCTATTCAATTAAGTAAGTTCGTATAGCCGGGTGGCTAGCCCTGGTGTCAGAGTTTTTAGGCCGCCTGAAGGTCTCTGATATGGCTTAACGGTTAAATAGTTAATGTGTCGTCCGAGCCACGGTAGCGCTCAGTTGGAAAATTCCACCCGCGGTCACCCATCCAAATGATCTGACCGTGCGGAACGTTACGTTGTATGTAATAATATAAAGTATGAAACTTTCTAATAAATATCGTGTATATCATTTAGTACATAATACTGAAATGTCAAGGGTAACAATATATTATCATGTACCTACTTACTACATCATTATTTTTGTTCCATCAGAAAATAATCTAATAAGTTGGTACATAATAATATAACATTGCGTAGCGTCTTCTCGTCCGACATACCTCAGTGCCTCAAGATAGATAGATAGATAAACACTTTATTATTAACACTAAAATACAATTCAGAAAAAATACACAGAAAGGAAAAAAGAAGGGACATAAAATAGTGCAACAAAGGGCGGCCTTATTGCTTATAGCAATCTCTTCCAGGCAACCCTTTCTTCTGGAGAGGAATTAATAAAAAAAAATTGAAAATACGGAGTGAGTAGCAAAAGGGAGTAGACAAAAAAAATACTTATTACAAATAATAAATACTAACATAACGAGCTAAAATTTGAATACATTTAGTACCTACAGCCTAATACATAAATAAAGTCGAAAGTTTTCGACCAGTGTGTGTTGCCAGTGATGCCTTATGGCACAGAAACGTGGTCTCTCACTATGGGCCTTATTAGTAAGCTCCAAGTAGCCCAACGAGCTATGGAGAGGGCTATGCTCGGAGTCTCTCTGCGGGATCGAATCAGGAATGAGGAGATCCGTAGAAGAACCAAACCGACATAGCCCAACGGATTAGCAAGTTGAATTGGCAATGGGCAGGGCACATAGCGCGGAGGACTGATGACCGGTGGGAAAAATTCTCGAGTGGAGACCACGTACCGGCAAGCGCAGCGTAGTACGTCCACCTACAATGTGGACGGATGACCTCATTAAGACCGCAGGATCGCGCTGGATGCAAGCCGCTTCCAACCGGTCTTATTGGAGATATAGTATAGTATATAGTGGAGGCCTATGTCCAGCAGTGGAGGTCCTTTAGCTGATAGATGGATGGATGATGGATGAATATTACATCTACAGGGTTACTGGTAAGATCGTCTTTTGAATAATCTACATACCTATACAGATTATTCAAAAGAAGATATCGAAATATCCCAATTATTTTGTCTAATAATTATGCGAGAGTGGCTTAGCTGTCAATCCCTATATCTTCCTCAGTAAAATAAAACTTAAAACACATATATTTATATGCTTTTCCGCTTTACTCCGCTTTGGTAAAGTCTGCGGTCTTAATACAAAAGCTGACCAAGCTAAAACAGATAAAAAACATGAGCGAAGAGCACAGTCATAAAATGTGTAAGGAAATGAGTGATGAGCGTGGGTGACGATTTGTGAATGGTTATGGCGGGGTAGTGTGGTTGGTATGAGTGGGGAAGGGCGAACTATAAAATGTGACAACCGTTACGGCTGATAGATTCCTATGTATGATAGAGATGCACAAAGGAAGTGTAAGTTAGGGCTCTAACAGTCGGTCCACACTGTTTGTAATATCCGTACCACGATCTAATGATGCTTTATTTTTTAACGACTTCCAAAAAAGAGGAGGTACTATGTTTGTTGATTTTTTGATGTGTACGTTCATTGATATTTTCGCCAATTGTGAACCGATTTAAAAACTTCTTTTTTTATTCAAAATGGTATACTCCCGAGGTTGTTCCATTTAAATTTTAACGAAATCGCTTGAGCCGTTTTTGATAGATCAACGATAATGTACCTACATGGATGTCACATCAATTCGTGCTAACTATTCGAATTCTGTACACGGTGGAAGTCACGTTTTTGCGAAAAATAACTAAGTATTTGTTGACTTAATTTGTTTAACTAAATACACAGGTCATGTCTTCTGACACAGGTATATTTATACCTAATAGAATGCCCCAATCTACAGTAATTTAAGAAATTATTGGTTACAGAAATAAAAAACTATTTTATTTTATTTTATTTAAAAAGATGTTATTGTATTTGGCAAGATATATTAAAAAATATTATTTTTCTTTTTTTTGAATTTTGAATTTTGTACTGTACTGTACGTTACTGTACTGAATAGTGATAAAGTTCTCACATAAGTGAAATACTTAATTTCTTGTTAAGGCAGAATCAGTAACAGGTTAACTTGCTATGACTATGCACGTATTTACGTCAACAAACGCGTCCGATCCCCGGAGCAAATAAATCAGATCCGACTACAAATCTATTCCCGAATAGCGGCGATATCGTAACGGCCCTGTTACGCAACGCGCGTAGGGACTCCACAAAGGAACTATAAAGCCCTTAGATACCCATCTACAGGACACGCATGCAACAGTATGGGTAATAGTAGGTATCTAAGCAGTATTGCGACTCGGCCCTGTCCTAATAATAAATGCCTACCTACAGCACTGAGTGGCTACGCAGTACGTCGCACGCTTAAGGGCTAAGTGGGAGATTTTCGCTCGAGCTCGATCGCGTTAGCGTTTGATGTGGAAATGGCACAGCGCACAGTGTTTGATAGCACTCAAAAAATTTCCCTATGCTGTTTATTGCATTTATCGATGAAGAAATGCATTTTAAATGCAAGAGTAGAACACCCACGTGTCAATTTCCAATACTTTTTTTTATAAAAAATATTTTTAATTTTGTGACCTTGACCTAAAAAAATGATTAAATAAATTCTGTAGGCGTATTTAATCAAGATATATTTTTTTGATTAATTTAGTTTGATGAAGGACCTTTAGGTGCACATTTTCCATTTTTTAGTTTTGGAGAATCATCTCAGGTTACTAAGTTATTATTATTTTTTCAGATTTTCGTTTACATTTTTTTTCTTCCAAAAAACGCAAAAGTGCGGCTTGTGACTAGTATTAAAAGATTTATCTTAATTTGATCTATGAGTGATAAAAAAATTACGTTCCAGATTTGCCCCGTTTACGAGTTATCGAATTTCAAAGTTTTGTGTTAGGGTTGTCACCTAATGTGACCTTTCATTTTGATTAGCTTTAATTATTTTTTTCTTTAATTACAACACTGTATTTTATTAACACATAAAATATATCTCATGCATACATTATTTTTCAAATGCAATTTTACTTCTATTTACAATTCACATACACAAATAAGTTCTCAAGTTCGTGTCGAGACACGTGTATGCACAGAACAGCGAACTACTTTAATTAGAAAAGAAATCGATGACAATTTTCAATGAAAACCGCTGTCGCCAAGTATGTATTACCACTGTAAAATATCTGCACAATAACTGTGCAATTTCCACTAGCTTCGGAAATATTTTTTTTACTTTAAAATAGAGCGTAGTATACTTTCTGTCACATCACCAAGATACGTTAAAGCCCATAACATTAATTTGGTCATAATTTAAATGCCGAGTTTAAGTTATTAAATACACTTTATTTTATTAATGTTACATCACAATGGCAAATGCACCAACATGCCAAGCCAAAAAAAAAAATAATGGGCCAATCTCGAATTTGAATATGGTATCACAGTTATTTCTTGGCATTTAGCTAGTGATGAGCGATGTGATTGTGCAGTTTAATTTTATCGATAACGTGATTTTATACTTTTTGCATAATATATGGATTATGTAACTGAATCTATATAGTGTATAATTGATGACAATGATTGTGCAGTTTTATTAGTATTTAGGAAGTTTTGGAATAAACACTGAAAAATCATGTCAACGCGCCGTATTGTATTCATTTGTAAAACTTGTGTTTCTATAAGTGGTAATATGTGAAAATTTGTGCTATTTCGAAGATTATGAGCTGAATTACGTACAATAGTGTAGACAAAATAATGTAATGTGTAACGTGATTTTTTGTGTTGTTACAAAAACTCCATAAAGGGCGGCGCTATTAGTAAATTCGCTACTGCTTTACTCAGGCATGACTTAGATGTGACAGTGACCTTTTACCTACTTCCAAAAGTGAAGGTAGGTACCTACTACCTACCAGGGCTAGCCACCCGGCCTATACGAACTTACTTACTTACTACCTACTATGTTCGTCTGTATGTATGTTTTTGTATATTTTCAGCAGTATTTTCGCCAATTATGGACCGTTTTATTTTTTATTTTAATTTTGATATGGTATACAAGTACACCCTAGCTGAAATCATTTAAATGATATCAAAGTCAGCTGAGCCAAAAAAAAATGTAAAATCAACAATAGTGTTAAAAATTACTACATGGATGCCACATCAATTCCTGCGAATTATTTGGATTTTGTAAACGGTGGAAGTCGGCCAAATGCCATTGTTGGCAAAAAATAATCAATTGTATCTAGATTTTTGTGCTGCCTACGACTGTGACTATTTATAAAATGATAATATCATAATGGAAACATTTTAATAAACAACACCATAATTACATGTAACAATAGTAGTAATTATCATAACATCATAATAGAACTTACACTTGACACTGGCAAATACATATTCCATGCGACGCCAATATTTAAAAGAAGCAGAATAATTTTATTACACTCGAATTGTTCTAGTTTGGAGCTCTATAATTGAATCATTGGATTAGCTAAATGTATACGTAAATGGTTACGTGGCCGAGTGAGAGCGCGTGCTTGTGCGAGCGGGAGATTTTTCGGGGTGATTCGTTTACATCTTTTAAATTTTAGCGTCTGTTAGTCAATATAATTATAATTATAGATATCTTTTAAAAAACCGTTATACCTAGACACACTAAAATTTTTTATATGAACTATAAAATTGTATTAGGTAGGTACTTCAGAAAATGTAAATCTTTACTGAATAATAGTACGGCAAAGAAATCTTTCAACGTGTGAAAAAGTGACAGATACATACATCGCCATCACGCTGGCTCGTTCTGACACGTCGAAAGAAATATTACTTCGTAGGCATCCTAGCCCAGCTGAGCTTTTATTCATAAGTAGTATAACAGTTAGAATGTGGTGCAAATACAATTATGTATTACTAAAAAGTACACCACAATCACAAATATTTTACTAAATATGCAGATAACAATAAATGTCTAATTTCGATAATATTAACTTACTATCAAAATTTATCGATATCGATAATTTTTTTGATTATAATATGCTATAATTACAAAACATTTGAAATTAAAATAATTATATTGACATCGATATTTTTTTATTCCGACATATTATTAACTTTGTAGCAAAATTTATCGATGTCGATAAAATGTTTGTAAGTTTTGCCACCACTATCAACGAAATTCTAGGCAGTAAAAGATAACGTTTATATAAAAAAATGCCCACAATTTAGACTTGCTATTGGAAGGATATTCCTCCTTTTTGTAAACTAAAGTCTTTGCTCTGTATTCGACACGTTACAATAGCGCGAACTGGCATTTTTTGGGCAAAAATTACCTCTGAAATCACTTGAACGACTGAAACAGTAAATGTCACGATTTCACGTATCTTGAGTTATAACTCATGATAGTGGCTACAAACCCCCCTCCACATTTCCTTTCTATTTCCTTCTCTTTTCTGTGCGTGTATGATAGGCTTCCTTAGATGGTGACGATGATTATAAAAAACAATTTTTGCGATGTCTTTAGACGGTTGACTACTAGAAAAACGTAATAAAGTCTGAAATATGTTTGTGAGGTCAATGACCTTTGAGCTACGTGCATGTTTTAAAATTTTCCTTTATTACTCAAGAAGTTATGATCCTAGAGTGCTCAAAATAATTTTCAGGGATTTGGATTGGATTTGGATGATGGATTTTTTTTGTGAATCATGTGGTCTTTTATAGACCTATGGATGGATGGATCATGTGGTCTTTTATAGACCTACCTATTTATAGAATTATAGAAAATTCCTTCAGAAAGTTTGAACATTCTATCTTGGATACTTTAGAAATTGATTAGGTTTGTCGATCTATATGTCACCAAATTGCACATTTAACAAACAAATCGATTTGGAAACCTTACATTCATTTTAGAAAACCTACTGAACGATACCATGAGGCGTTGGGGTTGTAAAAAAAACACATTCACAATTTACATGTATGGGTCGATAATTGAAAATTTTAAGTATTGTAAATTGAATATACTTATAATCTAAGTATAGATCTCAATTTACAAAACTATTATATTATTAAATTTCAAATGTGTAAATATGAAAGTTATAAGGTTTTGTATTAATGGGACGGATGGAAGGACGGACGGACGAACGGATGGACGGACACAATGAAGTTATAAGGGTTCCTCGTTTTACCATGGAAACCTAAAAATAGGTGGTAACTTATTTTTTTGGCTTTGGTTATAAGTTTTCTTTCGGTGAAAGTTCACACGTAGCGTGGGAAGGGGTCCACCCTCGTTAGGCTTATGCTGAAACCCTACGCTCATACATGTGAACTGGAGAAACGGGGGTGAGGCACCATGGAGCCGCTACAGACCCATGGCGCCACTTTGCCTCGGCAGGGGCTTACCCAACCTGCCGAGGGATGTCCATCCGGGCCCCGACCGGAGGACTTAATGCTAGGGGGACATGAGGGCGCCAACCCTCATGTTGGTACACGAGTGGCCAACGATGCTGTGGACCGCGCCACAGCCGGTACTTCTCAGACTCCAGAAGTAACCGCAAATATGCAAGGAGGTTGTACGCGATTTCATATTTTTGAATGCTTTTATGCAGAGAGTAAAAAAATCAAAAAGAACGGATCACCTGATGACCTAACACCATCTGAATTGACGACCGTACTTTTCAGAGAAATGGATCAACAACTCAAAGATCTTTCGCCCAGCGAAAAAGATAGACTTATAAACAAAATTGTTTACCCATTTCTTGGAAACGCCATGTCTCTTTATAGAAAATGCCACAGAAACAAAAAAAGGTTCAAGGACAAGCATACGGTTTTCTTGAATAAAATGTTCATTGACGATATACCAGACGAATTTAAGAGGGTTTCTGCTGACTCCGAGATAACCAGTGAGATTTGCAACGCTTCACAACCTGTGGAAAGGGTTGCTGAGGACTTGGAGACACCCAGAGATGTGTGCAGTACTAGACTACCTGCTGAATCCACTGTACTAGATGTCACACAGTCCGCAGTAACGCTTTTGGATTCGAATGAGATGTTGGGATCATCTAAATCAACCAATCATCCTACTATGAGTTATAAACAAGACCTCAAAATTAGAAAACGTATCAAGGAGTCCTTAGAAGGTCAACCTCCAGATAATGTAATAAAATCTTTTGCGTCGACAATTCCTTTGGAAGATGGAAGCAAAATAACCCCAAAATCTTCAAAAGATTTAGAAGACGTAATAAAACTTTGCCTGACATCACCGAAGGAACCTTCCGTAGTTTTAAAAAAAGTTTCTACGGTTACAAAACCCTATACACCGGAGGAAGCATTAGGTTTCATTATTGACAGGAGACTAAGTGTAGAAACATATAAACTTTTGAGACAGGATTTGAAAAGTCGAGGTTATCCCGCTTATCCACCCTACCATGAAATAATAAACGCAAGAAAAGCATGTTACCCAGCAGAAGTAATAGATGTTTCAGAAATAGAAGCGTCAGTTTCGTTGCATGGACTTCTTACACATACTCTTGAACGAATTGTTCGCAGTTGTGATGATAGCTTTGTCGAATATTGTAACAGAACAGGCAAGCAAGAAGTCTTTTCTACGTTTGAAGGGTCCTGGGGTTTCGATGGAACCACAGGCCAGGCATTGTATAAACAACATTTCCCAGGATCAGACGAAGATATTTCCATTACCGAAAATAGCCTTTTTGCCACAACTTTTGTTCCGTTACGTATAGTAATGGACAAACATTATATTGCCTGGCTCAATCCTACTCCCCAGTCGTATAGATTTTGTCGGCCGCTACACATCCAATATAGAAAAGAAACCACTAATCTTATACTTGAGGAAAAAACTTTGATAGAAGAGCAAATTAAACGTTTGACTCCTATTACGACCCAAACCTCAGAAGGGCATCGTATTACATTTGTGTGTGACTTAACTTTGAGTGTGATCGACGGCAAAGTTCTGAACGTTATTACTGGAACGTCTTCACAATTAAGATGCCCATTTTGTAAACTTACTGCTAGTCAGTTTAATGATTTGGACACGTCATACAAAAAAACATCTATAAAAGCAAATATGCGGCACGGCATCAATCCACTTCATGCATGGATACGCATTTTCGAGTTCTTGTTACATCTCAGTTATAAAAACGATCCGTTAGTAAGAAAATGGAGGATCAATAAAGGTAGCAGGGAAAGTCAAATTGTTGATGAACGGAAAAAACGTATCCAGAGTGAAGTAAGAAATCGGATTGGACTGTTGGTGGACGTAGTGAAACCGAATTCAGGAACCACAAATGATGGTAACTCAGCCCGCACAGCACTATCAGATAAATACCGTGGCATATTTGGAGAGATTTTAGGTCTTGATGCATGGTTGATCGACGGGTTGCATACAATCCTTGTCGCCATATCTTGCGAATATTCTATAGACCCAAAAAAATTTGGCGTTTTTTGCCGCACGCTCGCGGAAAGGTACGTACAGTCATTTAACTGGCACCCAATGACTGTAACGGTACACAAAATTTTAGTACACGGTGAAGAGATCATAGAATCATGTTCTCTTCCTGTCGGCATGCTATCAGAGCAAGCGGCCGAATCTCGAAATAAATTTTGGCGCTCAGATAGAGAACACCATTGCCGGAAAATGAATAGGAAAAAAACTATGATTGATCTCTTTCATCGTGCACTGGAATCATCGGATCCGTATGTGTCTATGGCACACTACCGACACCGCCAAAGGTCATCCAATAGGATTTGTCTGCCAGAAGCTGTTCGTGAACTTTTGAAGCCAATTCATGAAGAAACCTTGCAGGCGGCGGAGGTAGATGACGAAATTCCAAGATTACATAGATCTTCATCATCAGATGATGATGATGATGAAGATTCATCAAATGTTGACGACTGCATGGTGATACTCGAAAATGAGAATGATTTGTATGAATCTTAAAGTTTTCTATTAATCACAAGTATTATAATATTTGTTGACCTCAGTGACAACCCTAAAATGCACCATTTGACCTTTATCCATAACTCCCAAACGGGGCGTTAGTGAAACGTGATTTTTTTATCACACATAGATCAAATTAAGATAAATCTTTTAATACTAGTCACAAGCCGCACTTTTGCGTTTTTTGGAAGAAAAAAAATGTAAACGAAAATCTGAAAAAATAATAATAACTTAGTAACCAGAGATGATTCTCCAAAACTAAAAACTGGAAAATATGCACCTAAAGGTCCTTCATCAAACTACATTAATCAAAAAAATATATCTTGATTAAATACGCCTACAGAATTTATTTAATCATTTTTTTAGGTCAAGGTCACATAATGAAAAATATTTTTTATAAAAAAAAGTATTGGAAATTGACACGTGGGTGTTCTACTCTTGCATTTAAAATGCATTTTTTCATCGATAAATGCAATAAACAGCATAGGGAAATTTTTTGAGTGCTATCAAACACTGTGCAGCGCCATCTTGTGTTACGTACAGAAAACTGAATAGCTAAGTGTGAATATTTTTACGGTAATGTAACGAGCGCCAAACCGATCGAACACGAGCGCAGCAAAGTCTGTGATTGGCTGATTCAAACGTGTTTGTCAATGTGCTCGCGGGTGTGCACGGCGCGCTCGGTCAACGCGACGTAAAAGTAATTCGATTTAATTTGCATAACATCTACTTGACACTCGGATTACAAACCCTCACATTCGTTCGTCACTACGGCGCGCCTACCATCCCCTTTTACTACGGGACAAGTAGAAAGACGCCACATTACCACCCCTACACTATCAATTTCCCTTCGATACGTACGAAGCGGTTTGTCTCAACATTTCTGATTCGTACCGCCAGGGCATGAAACAGTCTTCCTGCTTTCCTGTTTCCTAAGAGATATAATCTAGGGCTTTTCAAGATCAGAGTGAATAGGTATTTTTCTAGGTCTGCGTGCTTCATTTTCGACCACAACGGTTAAGCGCGGACTTATTCGCGATAAATAAAAGTCCATCCCATTCATGTTGGACTTTCCATGGCAGCTTTCACGAGGCGAAAAGACGGATAAGTTTGAAATTTGTTTCAGTTTGAGTTTCGTTTTTGGTACTCGTAATCATAATTTCAGCTGTTAGACCGCAACTGCTGGACATATACTTTCTCTAGAACTCCAATAGAGCAGAATCTACGGACTTGTGTTGAACTTTTTCGAAAAGGCCGGCGCCGTCGGATGAGTTGGCAACTAGCAACTACGAGCATAATAAAATAAGCAGTTATAGCCGACACTAAATAATTTCTACTCTATTTCTATTTATATTTGCTAATTTGTGTAAATAGGCATGATTACTAAATAAATATAATTAGTCCGTCAGATAGACTATCAAAAAATATTAGACACGTTTTTTTTATTTAGTCAATAAAACAAAAATTGATGAAGATACAGCCCGTCAAAGTTCCGCGTGACGTCACAAGTGCCATACAAATGTCTATACAATGTTTATCTTTTTCACTTGTTGTTTGAAGAAAAAAATACGTAATTTTTTGATAATCTAACTCACGGACAAATTATTATTTTTTTTATCCAGTCATCAGGCCTATTATAATTGGTAGTACAAAGTAGTTCCATTATTCTGTACATGTTATGACACCAGAATCGAAGGCACCTTTACTTGATTACTACAAGTATGGAAAGGCCCATACTGCCGCACCATCGGTTCCCTATCGATGAGTATCTACAGGGAGCCCTTTTGAAGCCGTGTGAACCGAATGCAATGTTTCTTTTACTCCTCTTTTAGGGAAAAAAGGAATATTCGGGAATGAATGGATTGCATGGGTGTGCGGTTCGCAATGGGTGGAAAGTTTGGAGTAACATGGGGAGTACACGTATAATGATATTGCATTTTAAGGCCTTTGTTCGTATGGCTTTGAGTTTGTACTATCTTTTGAGGAGTGGAAAGATATTTTAGTGAATGTAATGAAGGGAAGAACATAAATGGAAGGATAATTTTCTCAAGTAAGGTTTATAAGAGAATCAAGAGTTCTGTGAATTATAACTCGCCTTCAACACACGTACAATGTTTAAAAATGCAACAAAACAGTATTTTTGTTAACTAACTTACAAAAAGGAGGAGGTTCTATGTTCGTCTGTAGTTTTTTTTTTTTGTGTTTGTTCATATATATATTTTCATCAATTGTGAACAGATTAAAAAAACTGTTTTAGTTTGAAGTTATATATTCCCGAGGTAGCCCCATTCAAATGCTAATCAAATCGGTTATTTAAGCCGTTTTTGAAATCAATAATACCTAATGTATAAATACTATCCATCGATTAGAGCGAACTATTCGAATTTTGCACACGATTGAAGTTGGTTGTACCAATTTTTGCAAACAAATTTTTTTTTTATAAAATATTATTTTTGTACCTACTTAGTGCACATTATTTTTATATTCGCATGTCCAGTCTCCCTGTGACCATATTCGATGTAACTCGGTCGAATAGTTGGGTTACTGACGTACCTATTCGTATTTATCTTATAACTAGATGACAACCCGCCTTCGCTCGGGTGAAATATGACTTATAATACACACACACTCATCATAATTTTACTTGATCACCATCTTTACGAAGAGCTCTTCGCTGCATCAATTTTTTACAATCATGACAATGATTACCAAATGCAAGGAGCATAGATGAAGGAAGGATCGCTTCGCTCTGAGCGAAAACTTATCCTTCATCTATGGCAAGGAGATTAGGCTGATAACAAAATGATAAAGGTCATGCAAAACAATTATGAAAGACATACATTTTAAAAAATAGGTAATTTCGGAATGATGGGTGTAAACAATATCCCAAAGTAATTGCTCAAAACTAAATGAATAAGTTCTGAAAATGTATTAATAGATTCTGATAAAACGAAAAGAAAGGCAACGTCAACTTTAAAGATTAGGTATGGCAAGTATTATTTTTTCTATGATTATCTATCTATCAGCTGGACTTAAGGCTTATAGATTTCCAATAAGGCCGGTTGGTGATATATTATGATGTACTTTATATAGCCTGTTTCCTTTGCTTCTCCAGTGGAGTCTGATTACTACATACACAAAATTAATAGCCTACACTCCTGTCCTATTTTATGTTTCGGATCATTGAAAACATTAAGTAGGTACCTAACCTTCGGTTAGGTATTAACCTAGTATATTAGATATCTGTGGTACTAACCAAAGGTTCAAACCTTAACGTGACTACGACAGTGACTATTTTGATACAATATTATCAAAAATTATTAAAACTTAATACTTGACACTGGCAAATGCACCACAATGCGACGCCAAAACATAAAATACTTCACTGCTCAGTCAGACTCATCAGTGATGCCAATTTAGCATTTTTATGCTAAATTTAGCATATTTTCATCTTGTTTAGCATATTTATTTGCAATTTAGCATACGTCATATTTTTAGCATGTAAAATAATTGTACAATAAGTTTTTTTACCATTAAAATTACATGCAGAATTGCAGATTTATGTCAGCAATAACGTTTTTAACGCTACCACTTTCAAATGACGAAATTGAACGGATTTCTTTTAGTCAAATGAATGTATTAAAAAAAAGCTACGCAACTGTTTGTCGGTAAAAACTTTAAATGCTATTTTATACTTATAAGATTCGACTTAAAAAGGGCAAGGAAATGCTGCTAGTCTTACGCAGTTCCAGAGAACGCACTACGCTCTGTAGGTACCAAGGGGAGTTATACAGTCTGAGCAATGACTCAACCTCTTCTTCAAGCTCATTAGTGGTCGATGAAGACCAAGATACTTAGATTTTATCTGATAACATAATAATAATAAGTCATAGTCGATTAAAATACATATTTTGTTAATTAATAATATTTTTATAATTACGTTACGTTTCATTTGATATTGAAAAATGTTATCACAATTTTTAACATATTTATATAACATTATTCTGTCACAATTTTAAAACCATTTTAGCAGATTCTTTATTTGTGGTGTTGTCAACACTGCTCAAGTTATGTCATCCGTCATGCGGTGTCAATATGGAGACCGTGTTTTTGTTTGTCAGCACCGTTATAATTTATTAAAATACTCGATAATCCGAATTTTCCGGATATATGTTGTCGACTCGAAATCATTATTTATTTATGTTTTATCATTCAGATATAGTTTCAATCGAGTCTACCGTACCCCTTGACGAAATTATTAATATAGATTTCAGTGCGCGATTAGCCGTCATTGTTTCCTGACAATTACAATTTGGATATCTAGTGAATAGGTATCTTCTAGGTCTACATACTCCATCATCGGCTACAACTTCGCTTTCCATCATCTACATAAAAAATAAGTCGTGAAGTAAGAATAATTATTTGAGTAAATCAATATTTGGCATAAATTAGGGAAGAGCCTTAATAAATAAATAAATAAAAACAGCGCTTGCCTGCTTTCGGGTTTCTTCCGTATTCAATATTTGGGTATAAAAGGAAAAATAAGAAATCTGATAATGAAGGGTCCCAGGTTCGATTTCCGGCCAGTCCAATATATGAACGATGACTTACGTGTTGGTCGTGCGATGTTACTGCGTATTTTATTGTTATATAAAATTATTATTATTGTTTTATCACTTTGTTGTTTCAGTTTTACTATCATTACCATCAACATTTCTACATCAATTTTATTTTTGACCGACGAAACGGGTAGGTAACGGGTAAACTTTAAATAAGCAAATTAAATGAGGCGGTTTTTATTAAGAAGTTTTTATAAAGGTCACCGCATCTCAAAACCAACAACCCTACATTATTTAGCAGAAAAGCCTAACCTTTTTCAGGTATAGTAAAAATGTCGCTTGCGAACCTAAAGACCTGAAAGCTTAACAAATGGGGTTGGCATCATCTGCCCCCATCTATCTATCTTTATATTTCCACTTTTATGTTCACCTGTTTAATTTCTGTTAAGAAAATGTACTGTACCGGCCATTTTAATAGACTACTGCACAACATAGGCCAATCCACGAAGGGTGATTGGGCCATTTCGATCGCAAGGTCAATGCGCGTACGTCATCGAATTTCTTCTACGGGCGAATGCGTTTTGTCACAATATTTTCCTTCACCGATAAGCCAGTAAGAGAAAAAAAAACAAAAGATTTTTGATCGAATCAGGCGTTACTTTGCGGAAATTCATCTTCAAATATTTGAAACATGCACTAAATATTTATTCAAAACAAAGATACATATAAGATTTTTAAACGCAATCGTTCTGATATTGTTGTGGAAAACTGTTATGTTATTACCAGCTAATACCTTCAAAAGACTAGTTCTTGATCATTAAGTTTGAAATCAACGAAATAATTCCACACGAATAAAAATTGCAACGACCACTTTTATTTCTGAAGGGTTAACAGGTTTACACATAAATTGGTACTACAGTAGTTTCCGTGTGGCTCTATACATTTTTGTATAGAGAAAACAAAACAAGGAAAACTAACAAAAATGCATGGAGCCACACGCAAACGTGCAAGTTTAATGTAAACTATACAAAACCTGCACTAAAGGCTCTGAGGTAGGTCGTGGAATTTAAGACGAGGCATCGGGCCGAGAAACACGAAAACGAGTACTTTTGAATGCGCGATGTGAGAGGACGAATGATATTGATTCAAAT
Organism: Hypomecis punctinalis; assembly: GCA_949316475.1. Classification (NCBI taxonomy): domain Eukaryota; kingdom Metazoa; phylum Arthropoda; class Insecta; order Lepidoptera; family Geometridae; genus Hypomecis; species Hypomecis punctinalis. The sequence goes on from OX438809.1 coordinate 3,152,074, forward strand.
TTAAAAAATATCATAGACAAGGCAAAATCTTGAAAATTTAATGAACCGAACAACATATAGAAAAGTGACCGGCTTTATTTAAAAAAAAATACAAATTTCTCACCAAAAAAGTTTAATAATTCGAATGCTCAGAATTATCAGCGACAACACCCCATTATTTTTTACGAATAAAAAGCCTGATTACTTTTCTATTTTACAGACCAAGTTTTTTTTTTTTTAATGTGTACATATGAGTAATTAATTAAAACTCACTGCCGCCCGCCGCTCTGGCGCGATCCTGTCGACCGCGACCGCGTAAAATTTGTCCGAGTGAAGGGGCGCGGTACTCGATTTTTGAGAAAAAATAGTTTATCAATGCGTCACCTTAACAGTGAAAGTTTAAAACTAACACGTGGCTTCGAAATTATTAGAATTTCGTCTGAAAAGTCAAGCCAGCAAATGGGGCGAACGTCTGGCCCCATTTATCCTCTATCTCCCACATTTGTGTTGACCGCAAACAACCGCTGATAAGGGGATAGTTTGCATACAATTAGCAGTTGTCCACAATCTGCATGCAATTAGTTGTTTTGGTTTGCATTTTCGTTGGTTAGCTTACTTTTATCTTGTAATTTAAAGTTATGCTAAGTTTCAGACTGTGAGGTCGCGGCCCTTGTTCAACTATCTTGGATTATTTCGTCTACGCTATACAAGCTATCTGTTTGCCCTGTACTAACCCGAAAGTCATCATCATAAACAACTTTTACAATGGGGTTTACCCGGAATTAGAGAAAAATATCAGCTGTTCCGTACAAAATTGCAACACGGAATCGATAAAATGTTTGAAACAGCTGATATTGTTTTATCTCGAATACCAGATAGGCCTCATAGTAAAAGTTGTTCATAATGATGTTCTAAATCAACCCTTTTCATAGTAGAACGCCAGTTCTGTAAAACCCTGTATTTACAGAGTTAGATATACTAGATTATATACTCATTGACTTATACTCTGTTTTTTCGCTGGTTCTACAGAAAGCATTCTTATTCGAAAATAAAAAGACTGAGGGTCAAACACCTTCCGATTTGGTTTCAGGACAATGTGCGGTTGACTGGTTGGAACCGACCACCTAGAACCAGAATTAATAGTAATAAACTTGGCCCGACCACACGATCGAATTTGAGGTTGGTTCTAACAAAATTGGAACGTGTATGCTTCTATTTTTGAGTAGTGGTGTAAAAAATTCCTTAAGTTTCTTCGTCGTAGACCCTATACGTAGATAGTGAATAATTTTCGCGATATTTCAACCCCCAAACGTAATTTCTCTATTACCCCATCGATCCAGAAAATTCCACATGGGGTAGCAACCCCTAAGGAGTTGACTTATTGTGAGGCGCCCCATCGGAGGGAGACGCAAACCAAGGGCAGCAGATTTATCGCCTATAGGCGCGTATTTATGCCGCTCTCAAGTGTTTGAAGTGGGGATACCGACGCAAGGGATTCTATATGAATTTTACCATACAGGATGTTTGATAAATCATTGGTATCATTGGTAGAAATGATTTATTATTTGAAATTAATTCAGGAGTTTCCAAAAATTATTTGAAATATACCTTTTAACAACTTTTTATTTTATTTTAGATGATCAACTTGTACTTGACAGCAGGTACTCTCTGCCTTCGCCCTTTTCGTAGAGGTCTAAGGGATGATTTATAATAGGACGGGGCGGGCGCGGGACGGGCCGGGGACGGGCCGGGCCGCACGTTCCATACATTTCGTGTAAAAGCCCGGTCGGGCTCCGTCCGGGCGTCGTACGAGCCACTACAATATGGAACATGCGTCGTACGGGTGTCGTAGGGGCCCCGTCCGGCTCGCCCCCGGCCCGTCCCGCGCCCGCCCCGTCGTAATATAAAATCATCCCTAAGTGAAGACATACATTGTTATGAAAACTAACACGCATTTCCACTATTTTGCTTTCGCTGGCTTCACTTAGGACGAGTCTTCACGTTTTCAGTGCCTTCAGAAAGAAAAATACAGGAAAAATAAAGTACATTTTTACATCATCTTACTTTCTAAATGCAAATAAACATCAGGATTTTTTCAAGGCAATCCACTCACGCGTTGGATGCAGGCCGTTTTGAATCGGTTTTATTGGAGATCCATAGAGTAGGCCGATGTCAACCAGTGGACGTTTTATGCCTGATGGATGGATGGACGGATAAAACCCGTCACGACACTCAGTTTTCAAATTTAGCGACGTATATTTCACAAATGGAACATCGCACAAATCGGCTGATCCATTTTTGATAAATCAACAATAATGTGAAAAATGTTACATTAATTCGTTCGAAATATTCGCGAATTCTGTACACGGTTGAAGTAATTTTTGCAAAAAAGAAATATTTTAAGAACTATTCAACGATTTAATCATAATGATCGACTAGTGCCAAGTTAGAGCATTCATACTCTTTTCAATTGAACCTAAACAATTTTCCAGACCTATTTCTCTCAAGCAGATGTTATATCCCTACTCTACAACTATATGAAGCCAAGAACGCAGCCAACAAGAAATGTTCCCGCCTCTGTAAGCTCAAGTCGACGTAAGTTGCGAGCAAGAGCACTTACACCCTTGTTAGGGATTCCACGTAATGAGGAAAGGTGCTCCGTGAACCGCTGCCGGCACAACACGTGTTTAAGCATCCTCAAGTATTAGCCCGGGCGGTAAGTGCAAAAAATGCAAGTACTTTCTAAAAGCTCAATTTTTGGTATTAGGTTATCATGGTGATGACAATACCCCGGAGTCAGCCAGGGTTCTATAGCGTTTTGGTGGGGATACAGGTATGAATTTTTGAAAAATAATTGAGTGTCCTGCAACTACTAACAGCTAAAAATTGGTAGCAGATTACTAAAACGGCAGTAGGCAGGACACGGCAATGAATAGTCAATGATTTTCGAACTGGCATAAAGCTTTGCTTAGTTTGAGGTCAGAGACCGTGTGTCCCCTAATATATAATATTGATTCTGACCTGAGATAAGACCCTCGTGACTCATACGAGATCCTGCATTTTCCAAAACATTACCTTGTATTGTATGAACAATACCTACTACTGCACGTCTATTGTAACAATATATCCAAATTCGCATTTTTGCTGTTAATTCTATCCATCTATCCAATACCCTTTGTAGCTACTATTTCTTTTCCATGTTCCGTTTGTACTTCGTATTCGCCTGTATTTTTGACAAAAACATTTCATCAGGGAAGTACAAAAAAATCATTTTGCGGAGCTTTGATACCTGTTTTATACTGACGTGGTACGATACGTTCATTAACTTTGATTAACCACAAAATCCCTTTGTTGGAACAAATGATCTTTTTGTTTGATTTCAATACCAGTTGAAAATGACAAAACTTTTTCCTAGCATAATAATATTCATCATGCACCACCGACTATTCTGCCAATCCTTGAGATTTTTTTTTTTTCTCTCCACGGGTTACCTGGAAGAAATCGCTATGAGCGATAAGGTCACCCTTGTACCCTGTAAATTTACTTAGTCCTAAGAATGTTTGTATTTGTTTTTGTTTGGTGTACAATAAAGTATATTATATTATATATCCTTATTGACCGCCCACGTTGTCAATTTTTAACCGACTTCCAAAAAAGAGGAGGTTCTTGTTCGTCTGTTTGTATTTTTTTGTGTATGTTCATCGATTATTTCGCCAATTGTGAATCGAATCGAAAAAATCTTTTCTAGTTTGAAAGGGTATACTCCCGAGGTGGTCCCATTGAAATTTTACAGAAATCGGTTGAGACGTTTTTGAAAAATCAACTAATAATGTAAACGATTCGAGCGAAAAATTCGAATTTTGTACACTATGGAAGGCGGTTTTGCCATTTTTTGTGAAAAATAATTGTTGTTTTTCTTTTTCATTATTTTTAAATTATACAAAAAATCTTTAGTTAAAAAATTAAACTTAAACAAAAAATTATACTCTACAAAATTTAACTTGATCTCTGCGACAGCTGTCAGAAAAATCACGCCCATAAAGTCCTGAATTTCTTAATAGTACAGACAGTACCTGTCAATGTCATACTTTATGGGCATGCCGATTAGTGATGGGCGACGAATGATCGTGACCACAGAGTTTTAGATAGATTTTTATTTAAAATATGGATAGTTTATACTAACGGTATTTTAAATAAAACTTAATTTATTATTAATTTTATTGTATATTTTAGTATTATAACATTTTTTACATGTGTAATTAAATTAAACCCAATTATATGTTACATTAGCATCGATAATAGTGAAAAACGTCGATAAATACTATCGTTACATTATTATGAGCATTTAATTAATATCATAACATTATTTACATGTGTACATACTTGATCTTAAATAATAGTAAGTAAATAAAATCCAATTTCTCACCTACAACTTGCCTGGAAGAAATCACTTTCAGTGATAAGGCCGCCGGTTGCTTCACATGTTTTAGCATCTATTTTAACTCTATTTTCTGTTTTATGTGTGTGTGAATGTGAATCAATAAAGAGTTTATCTATCTATCTATCTATCTACAACTACTCATTCGATCTCATTACAACATTGTTTGAAAATCGATTTTTTCCACCACTATCTCAACTCTAAAAATGTCAATCTTCTGTGTCAATGTCACTGTCGCAGAGATCAAGTTAAATTTTATAGAATATAGTGAACAAATCTCATTTGTTGTCTGTGGTTAGATTTTTTGGTTATTACTATACCTCACTACTACTTTACTATACCAGCCTCCATATTTGTATTTTGTGGACGTGTCCTTTCATTTAGTAAGTTTGACATTGGCAACGCGGTCATTGACTGACATCGTTGAAAGACTTTGTAAATGAACGGCTAAAATTCTAATAAATAGAAGTAAACAAACGTCTTGAAATGCCGCGCCGTAACCGTAACCATGAATTTGAAACAGAACCCCAATACTAATCCTCACATCCAGACATTCAGAATTCAGGGCCTAAAAGCATTGAAACGCTCGCAACTCCTTTCACTTACAATTTACAATACCTAAGCCTTTGCGTCGCGAATTTCGAGATGTCATTTTACGCTTGCAACTAGTGTAATACTTTAAGCCATGTTTTGTTTGCAAAATACCAGAATTTCCAAGTCATATTACGTTGACAGGGGATATTTGTCCCGGCTTTATAATGTTGTGAGAGAAATCTGAACCATAGAGAATAAAGGACAGTGGAATTATTTTTTACAAGTGTTTTGGGATAGAGTGTGGTTGAGGTGGTTGTGGTTGGTTCTGATTATGATTTTACAATTTATTTGGCAAAATAGTGTACCTATACATAAAAGACCCGTCTAAGGATGATCGTTTTGCTAATTAAGGAAAATTATTGGGTCTTTATGGACTTGCAGGGTGGCGTTGTATGAAAACGTGCGCGATATTGCGCGTGCGTGTATAATTGACAGAAAAAAATCATTACTTGAAACAAATCACGAAAGAAAAAAAAACTTGACAAGTTATGTTACGATATATATCGATGACAATCGGGGCCCTTTTAAGTTTAAAACTTTTAAATTTTCCATTGTATTTTCGAAATGGGCAGCATGTATATTTCTGGAATGGATAGAGGAAATAATTAATTTTACCAAGGGCAATCACATCAAGCCGATACTTTTATGATAATCTGGGATAGATGGGATAGATATCATATGGTTTGAACCCCATAACTGCCTCCATGTATCGTTGTACAGATATTTATGAGGTCTCTATAGCTCTCTGTATAAATCCAGTGTTTCTGTAGTCTTCTTTCTAGTGCTACACTATCGAACTTTCCGAATTATCCGTCATTCCTGGGTACAACCAGTTGGCAGCGAGTCTGACCGCTACGTGTTCGTTATATCGCTGTACATCGCCAAATAATAGCTGTTTTGACAACATAGCAGCTATTACGCAACCAGTAGAGTCACTGCTAATTTATAACTGTTAAATAGCGCCCGCTATTATCGCTATTAATTTTGTTATTTTGGGGGAAGCGCCGTCGTCAAACAAATACGGATTTAACACTGAAATGACAAGAAGACAAATCAGTAGCATTAAATACGGTAATAATATCAACAATCATACTTGTGTCTTGTCAATAAATTTAGAAATAAATCGGTTCGAGAGAGCGTTAAGGAATTCAGTGCGTTGCAAGCGAGTTGGGAAGGTGATGTGAATATAGGACTATCCGTTCCAATGGAAAATGATAATAGATCAACTCAAAATGATAACTCTTCACTTTGTAACTATTAGGGTACCTAAAACCAGTGGACTGCGTGAGTCACCCAGGCCTTAGCTAAGATAATGATGATAATTTTTGCATACACTATTTCTGTGATAGAGCTACGTTGTCTCCCACAGATCTCTGAAAATCCTTCCCCTTTTTTGAAGTCGGTTAACAAGTAAAGGAGATCGCCGACTGTTTCCTCTAGGTTCTGTGGTGTTCCGTACCACAAACGGGGTAAACGGCTGCGGTCCCGGATCGGCCAAGTTTTTCGCCTAAATGTTTTAAGTGTCTCATTAAGACAAAGGACTTTGAGGACAGATAATGGGCCGCTTTAATATTCCCCGAAAAAGTCGGGCCCGCTGATGAAATTACAGAAATATTCTGTAAAAGCTGAATGTAAGACAGTTGGAAGACATTTTGAACGGAGTTTTCCAAGAATTGAGAATGTTTTCTACAAGTACTGTTTGACAGACTTTCAAGGCGTTTCAGGCTTCCCTTCCAGTTATCATTTTCGTTCTCTAGCTCTAGTTCTCTAGTGGTATCATGATTTCAGCCGTACGTTGTCCAATATAGCAGTTTGTGGCTAGCTCTACAGACGCTATTGAGTTTGATTCGACTTATAATATAACATCTTTTTATGCCATTCTTGAACATTACTTTATTAAAACTAGCGTGAGGATTCATTATTAAAAATTTTATATGAACACCGGATACAACTCAAGATTATTTGAACGGTCGAGCCGCTATGCGTCCGACCGGTGCGCGTGCGCGAGCGTCCGTTGTCGGGGGGGCGCGTATTCCCTGAAGAAGGAGTACTAACTACTCTGAAACCAGTCGGACGCATAGCGGCTCGGCCGTTCAAATAATCGTGAGTTGTATCCGGTGTTCATATGAAATTCTTGAACATCTCTTACTTAGAACTTTCAGAATATGATCAAACAAATCAAAGAGATGTGGTCTAACGCGAAAATATATTCAACTAGCTTTTGCTCGCGGCTCTACCTGAGTAACATTTTGATTGTTGTGCTATCCCATGGGAACATTTTATTTTTCCGGGATAAAAAGTAGCATAATTAGGTCACTTTTCGACCATTGAACTATATTCGTGCATAAAAATAATTCAATCTGCTGGTCTACTGCTGTGTAAAAGAATGACAAACCAACAAACAACGTATTTATAATATTACTAGTAAGAAGTCTAATAAATGTAACATTTATGGTAATAGCATACCGTCTTCAAGAACTCAGACTAAAGTTCATGAAAATCAAACTAGAAGCAACGAAGCTCAGACTTTGTTTCAAGATCCGGGTTTAATAAAGAAAGTAATAAGAGTTTAACGATAGCGAAGGTCATTATCAGAAGTTGTGTTGTCAATTCACTGCATAGTACGTGTTTAAAACGAGGGGTGATCCAAAAGTAATGAGAAAATTAGGTAAAAAGTAAGTTAGTATATAGGCTAGCATAGGTTAGTATGGTTAGCCCTGGTGTCAGAGTTTTTAAGCCGCCTGGAGGCCTCTGATATGGCTGAATGATTAAAACAACTGGGGCCTACAGTTTAACGCGTCATCCGAGCCACGGTAGCGCTCAGTGGGAAATGCCACCTGCAGTCACCCATCCGTAGACAGACCGTGCTGAACGTTGCTTAACTTTGGTATCGCTGACAAACACCTAGTCAAAATAAATACATTTATTAGCGCAACGCTTGTTTCGTAGATTGACTAGAAGCCCAATTTTAGAGGCGACATCGAAATATGTGTAATAGCTAATTAGACTATTTCTGTTTCTTTTTCACTTTAGACATTCGATAGAGAGCAAACTTTTACGTCGCTATTAAATTTACTATGGCGCCCCTAAAATTGGGCTTTAGGTTGTTACTCAGCGATAACCGAAGACACCTTTCGGTACGGTCGGTCTTCAGATGAGTGGCCACGATAGTTGGGTTGGTACGCTTTACTAAAAAAAAACCGGACAGGTGCGAGTCAGGCTCGCACATCGAGGGTTCCGTACAAACACATTGTTAAACTAGCCTGTAGGTTTTGAGTTTTGTGTGTGTCGAAATATGCGGTTTTTTTACGACATAAACGACTCTAACCTTTTTAAACGATAATTTCTCAGTTATCGTTTAAACACACAGACGGACAACAAAATGATCCTATAAGGGTTCCGTTTTTTTCCATTTACCCTAAAACCAAATAAAAAATTGGTTATAGGTTTAATGCCTAATAAGCTAAATAGAAAGCTAATAAGCTAACCCAGTGTATTAAAAAAACCACGACACCGACAATCGTGTCAGCAAGTGTTTCAAACAATAACCACAAAAATCACGACACGCGCACGAGCCTACACTGCTTCCAACATAATTTGAATATATTGAATATGAAGAACTTATTAATATAGAACACCTATCACGTACACAAAGACCAGGCGATATCGACCTCTGCATTTCAAACAGATGTGTGTATTTAAAAATTGGTCAAGTGCGAGTCGGGCTCGCGCATAAAGGCTGCCGTACCGTATGGGAGCTCCCTTAGCCCCATTTCAAGCCACATATCGAGCAAAACACGAAAAATAAAATGCTTCTGTTGTGGGAGCTCCTATTAATTTATTTCTTTTTAGTATTTTTGTCATAGCTGCAACAGAAATACATCATCTGTGAAATTTTCTACTCTCTATCACAGTCTGTGATAGATAGACAGACGGACGGACAAACAGACGGACAACGGTTATATGGTTTTTATCCTTTGGGTAACGAAACCTAAAAAGCGTCATTATTATCAGATGTAGGATGTCCAATGTTGGACGTAGGTCTTTAGGCTTTTTTCCGATAAACTTTGTTGAAAGCGGTCTGCATCCAGCGCGTTCCTGCGGTCTTAATTATATCGTCGGTCTACCTGGTCGGTGGACGTCCTACGCTGCGTTTGCCGGTGCGTGGTCTCCATTCGATAAAAGCATGTGCTTGGCCAAAGCAATAGTTTTTGCCCGAGACTTGCCACAGGATTCTTAATTATTTTCTGGCTAAAAAGTAACCTATGACACTGTCCCATATTTAAACTAGTAGGTACCTCGCATCTGTTTAACTGAATTTTCATAAGTCTATATCTCAATTCGTTCTTGATCGATTCCGTTCATACTCACAAATATTGTTAGAATTTAAATACGAATAGTCCAGCAGCCCTCTCCTGCGATCTTAAAGTGATTAATAACAGGCTAAATCTTATTTTTAAACTTTCGCGATTTGAACACATTATTATTTTACACCACGGGACTAATCGCGCACTAAAGGTATTTATTTATCTCGTGGTTTTAGTGCGCGATTAGTCCCGTGGTGTAAAATAATAAAGGCTAAATCTTCGTGAGCAGGTTAAGTTAGACGAGACGCTCAGATTAGTCTTATAAAAATATCCCAATCGAGGTAGTTAAATTACTGCGCAGGTGTAAAACTTGTCGATTTGGTGGGGTGTCGATATTGTCACAATAACAGAAAGTTTTTTATTTTAATATCGAGATAAATGGACGATAAACCCGGAAAACAATTGTCCTACAAAATGGACGGTATGACTGGAGCGTCCGCGTCGTCCACTCCGAATGTGTACAAGTAACGAGATCATCAAAGTTATTAATAACAAGCTGATTTTTTGTATGCAGCTTAGTAATTATGAACAATCGTACCAAATATTGTTGAAATTAATAAGGAAGGTTTACCAAATGCATCACAGTAAAAGTTATACACTAAAATTATGCACATCATTCCTAACGGATTCCTAAGACACAAGCTAAGCTTAGTTTAGTAACCTGAAGCTCAAGATAATCATAGTAGCAGGTCATTATATGTATATATTATTTAGTTTACCTTCGATTCATTTTTATGCTGCTTATCACAATATTGTTTAAATTTAATTTTTAATTTAAATTACATTTGTATTAAAAAAAAAACATAAAATATTTAAACCAACCTCTTTGTGACCTAATAGTGATTCCGAAACTTGTAAAAGCAAAACTTGTTATTCAGAAGCACGTCTGCATTATCTTTTTGGCTGCATAACCAGCAAAACATCATCGAAAACCGACCACGGGGTTTCGGTAACAAGTATCAAGTTACACTGGTCGGATGCACCGCAGAGTTAAAGCACAAAACAGTGGAAATACAGAAGATAAGCTTCATACAATACGCACTGGCACGCATCAACTTCATCGGTTTATTTCAGGCCACTGAAGGGCATAAGCCTTAGCACACATAGACATCAATTATTGTACAGTACTCAGAACAATAATCGATAAATCGATACTGAGATGGTGCGTAAACTATAAGCCAAATCAAACTTAGTGACATCTGAAAGGTAACACAAGCTGCGCAGGTCTCCTCTAGGCCTCTGCTGACATAAAATTTGCTAACACGCAATAACTCGTCTCATTTTCACAGGCACCATAAAGTTTGATTTGGCCTATACAGGGTTATTCCTAATCAATACGCATCATTTTAGGGGCTTATTCTGTACACCAAAACTAACAACTTTTGTTCTGCGACTTTTGTCAAAAATAAAAAATTGTTGTTCCATAGAAAAATATCGTTCACACGCGACAAAATGTATGGAACAGCTATTTTATTTTTATTTTCATAAAAGTTGTTAGTTTTGATGCACAGAATAAGCCCTTAAAAGCTAAATGATTAGGAATAACCCTGTGTATACCATACAAATATATAGTTGTAAGAGTACCTCGGAGGCCATATTTTTCAAGTTCGGACGACTGGGAACGTATACGGAACTTTGATAGATTGTATGAAAATACTCTATCTTCATACAAGTTCAGTATACGACCAAACCATGCGAAGTTGTAAGTCCGACCCCTGCCTGGGCGAACTTTCACAGATTCCGATAGAATTCGTCTCTTTTGTGCGTAGACTCTTATACTGTACCAAAGAAGATATAATAAACTATACAAGACGATGTGCGCTTCACTTCTGTTCTCTCCATATTTTGTGATTTAAGTATCAAAACATCGTGTACCGTTTCTTAGATCATATCTAAGTGGATTTATCCAAGTTACGAGTACCGTTTTGCAGTTAAACTTGCGGAATTCACGCTTTGACTGTGCTGTGAATTGGATTACTTTGAGTTATATTTTTTTTCTTTTTTGAAGCCCGTTATTCGTAGAAACATGGCGAAATGTTTTTGATGTAAAGAGATTTTATATACGCACAGTTCCATCTTATTTCGCTTGTGCAATTTCATATTAATAATGAGAAAAGCCGTGGTGGCCTATAGGAAGAGACCTTACAATCCTAAGTTCGTGGGTTCTAATCCCAGTCCCGTACTTACCAATGAGTTCTTTGGAATTTATGTACGGAGGAATTTATGTACGGAATTTGACACCACTGGCTTTTCGAGATTCGTGAGGCAACCTGCATATGTCCGTAGAAGAAATTCGATGGCGTATGTGAATCCACCAACCCGCACTGGGCCAGCGTGGTGGATATGGCCCTATCCCTCACCCTTCGTGGGTAGGCCTACGGCCTGCAGTGGACTATTAAAAGGCTGATACAGTACAGTACAATGAAAAAAGTCACAACAGGTATTCTAATTTAACGCATTCTTATTACCTATTCGTATGAGTGGGCTTCATATTCATCTATGAATTTATAATTATTAACTTCTCAGTTATGGGACGTGTATTGATGGACATAGCCCCCTTAGCGCGCTTGTATACGTCGGTTTTTTTCACCGGACAACCGACCGTGTTTTTCACCAGATGCGCGGTGGTATATGGTTTATAATAAATGTGTGTAGATGCATGAACAAATCAAATAATCCGTTTATTGATGGTCCGTTAAAAAAAAACGGACGTATACAAGCGCGCTTATATACTCGTATCTCCAATATGTTCAAAACGAGATCCTGCGGTTTTATGACATCTCTTGGTGGTATGATTTTATTTTGAGTGCTTTCCACACTGGATTGTATCCTGCGTTCGCTTCAGATTTTTGAAATGCTTATTATAAAGATAACTCTTAGAGATGTCTTGGTGCGTCCACAAACTTCGCGTGGCGACACGAGCACCGCATCTGTGGCTAACTTCACATCGTATACAAGCATACAAGGCGGCAATGTGAAGTTAGCTACAAAAACTTCTAAAGAAACTTCTATAGCTAACTTCACATCGCCGACTTTTATACTCGTTTTTTACGATGAGAAGTTAGCTACAGCTGCGGTGCCCTTGTCGCCTCGCGGAGTGTGTGGACGGACCATCTGATGTCATTTGTTCGTTTTGTACGTAGACATCCTACATATAGCCATATAGGATAGCCCTGGTTTTATATAGGACATAGGGATCAGTATAAATATCCAATAAATATCCGTTGTATACAATTATTTTAATGAATAAAACATTATTCCAAACGAAATCCGCAATGTTAAAAAATCACGTGTAATTCGACAAAGGATCTGGGTTCAGTAAGAACAAAAGGGATGTATTTTTTAGCTGTGCCTTAGCCAAAAGTTGGCAGAAATGGCTCTTTGCCATTTCGCACGTTTCGTATTTGCAACAACATAGAATATGAATTTATGCTAACTTCTCTGTTCGCTGAAAGTAAGTATATTATACATGCATAAATGCTACCTTTAGCTATGGGGATACAAGTTTTAGAAAAGATTATGAAAGCACAGACTGTAATAGAATAAAGAGAGTATAGAGACCGTCCACGACTTGAGTCAAAAATTGTCGTTCTCTCCCTTCAGTCTGTACCATACTGTACCAGTCTTTTCAATAGTCCACTGCAGGATGTAGGCCTACCCACAGAGGTGCTACGCTCGCGTTGGTTTCGTTTGTTAGTTATTTCCAATTTTTTCTTTATTTGAATTTGAGCATATATTATTTAACAACGTCACTTTCATGAATCATGCACTACTTATGTTATTACTGGCCAATAGCCGTATTGAAACTTAGATACTTGCTATTTTTAAACCGACTTCAAATAGAGGAAGTTCTCAATTAGACTCTATATTTTACTTTATTCATCATCATCATCGGCTTATTTCGGCCCACTGCAGGGCATAAGCCTCCTCCCTTCTACGCTAATTATGCCTGTCCTGTGCTAGTCACATCCAGTTGTTGCCGCAAAACTTTTGGATGTCATCACGCTACCGTCTACAGGGACTGCGCTTCCCGTCATGTGGACACCATTCAGTCAGAGACCTGCTCCAGCTTCTCACATCTAGCTAAATGTCCTGCTAATTTGCTAATGCTAAGTATCTTACGAGTAAAATAATAGCCTCAGAGGAAACAATTAGCTCCTAGTTTCAGGTGCTGAGTTAAATATGGTCGCACTAAGTTGTACTTCTGTAACGTCATTATTCACTGCATTTTGACTGAGACCTAGTTGGCATATCTACACAGAAAATTCATCCGCGAGGCGCAAATATAGCATTCTCATGAAAATAGTTACCATTAATGCCACGAGCAAGGCAATTTCCAGTGTTCAGCTACAAATGGGGTGCATTAGTCTTTGTACAAAGTTTTGCGAATTTAATAATAAAGGTACATTTGGGGTTTTGGGATAATGATCATAATAAATTGCTACTTTTTTGGATTCCGAAGTTTATGGGAGCAAAGCAGCCGTTACGGTGGGACTTATCAACACATGACATAGCCCAGACTCAAGATAATGTATCTTAAAAATTATTAAGAATTTGGTAGAGATTCAAAAAACAACATTAAAAATTGTATCATCTTTAGACCTTCAAGGATCTGTGGATGATCCAATTGCGTGTTATGTAGTTTATGCAGTTTAAGTATGTAGTCTATATTTTTGGTGGTTATGTAGTTTATGCAGCTTAAGTAAGTAGTCTATATTTATAGGGTGATAAAAACAAAACCACCATAAGAGTTTCGATTATTTAAAGGGGTGTTTCTTCTTATCATTATGACCAATTTTTACTGGAGGCCAAACCTGAATTAGTAAGAAAATCAGCTGTATAAGACAAAATATTCATTAAAGACTAATTAGTATAACTACTGCTTTTTTTTATCACGATCCGACCCAAATACGATATAACGAGTACTTATAAACAGTAACTCTATGATTTATTGCGTAACTCAGTTCCCATCTAACACCTACATGTCAATCGTTGTATTCAACGATTATTTCCTAGAGAATAATAAAAAAATATTTTCCTGACATTCTGACGGGATCTAATATAAAAATATTGCAGACATCCTGAATATATTGCCAAGAAAACGCGGAGGCGTATTTTTCCAAGGTTAGCATAATGTTTTTGAATTAGATGTAGGCAAACCTTTCATTTAGGTTTGTAAGAAATTTCGTGCAAACAATTAGCATCTTTTTATGGGCTTATTCTGTGCATCAAAAATAACAACTTTTGTTCTGCGACTTATGTTAAAACTCAAAAATAAATCAGCGTACATTCTCAGAGCAAATAAAAAAATCAAGAGGGAACGTCGTTGAACAGTCAAGTGAGACCGGTTTTTTATACATGTGTGAGTGCGTCGGTGTTGCGCCGCTATAGCTCGACTGTCAAGCCAAGGCGTAGTTTAGTTGTACGTGGATGTGTGTGTAATTGTCTGTACACGGCGAAGCGTAGTTTTGGTTGGCTTTACTTGTTTGTTCACAACATCCTCTTCATTACATTTGAGTACGGATAAAAGTCGTTGAACATAAGTTGTTAGTTTTGATGTACAGAATAAGCCCCTAAAAGGATGTAATTGTTTACCAATCACTCTGTATAAGCTTCGTTGCCTGTGTTGGTCTAAGAGCCGCTAAAGTTCCACTTTCACCGTTTTAGTTATTTTTTTTTTGTATTTTATACTCTACAGACACCGGGGCCTGTACCTTTTATTAACAATGATTCGACTTTTTCCTAAGAAGACAATATATTTTACTAAACTACGTTACGTATATGCACCGAGCAGTCCTGCCCCCGCAAGCAGCACCCGTTCACGAGTTGACGCACGTGCCATCCGTCGTCCTTGTCGACCACATTTTTGGGAAGAGGGCTCGCCGCCACGCATCGCCGTCGCAAGAAGAGGCGCCAATGCTAGCCTGAGTGCTCCGGGCATACACGCAATCCTTATGCTAACTTAATCTACTATTAACTATCGTCCATTCGCCTCAAGACCTCCGCAACCGCCGCGTTCCTATCTTTTATGGTTAGTAGTCTTTTATAGTTATTTATTTACAAACCCGCCTATGATAGCTCGTCTATCGAAAAGTGTTCATAGCTATTGTTTTATTCAATCTAAAATAGCAAAACATATTTTAAATTCAATAAAAAATAACCATAAACACGGCTTTTTGTAGGCAAGCCTATATGATTAAATTTGCAATTAAATTATCTTTCTCTTGATACCAATTTTGACTGGTTATCAGATCGTGTCGTACTAATATTCACATATTTGTTCTCACTTGCTTGCCAGGTGCTATAAACAAAAATAAGTAAGCAAACTTAGCAAGGCCTATTGTCTACATTGAAAACTATTACTTGAAATAAAAAAAATACCAGCTATCAAAAGAGTGAAGATCAAAAAACCATTGACAAAAAATAATCATCAAAAGAATCAACTACGAGTATAGTCATGAACACTTTTCGATAGGCAAGTATGTCTCATCTGGTCATGAGATGAGTGATAGTCGTTCTTCTACGTCTCTCCGCCTAAACAGGCCGAATTAAACTTCTTATCGGTTGTGATTAGCTACAAGCTGTAAGAAAAATTGTATAAAACAAACATTCCAGCTGCGTTGAATTAAAATTGTTATGCATATAAGGAACCGAACGGAAACGATATTCTGCAAAGAAAAGAAACGTGGAGGCGTCCAAGGAAGATCTAATTTTGTTTTTGAATGGCGTCTGGTTCTTTTCAAAAGGAATTGTGGGACAACCGCCGTCCGTTGTCCCATTTTAATAATTTCAAGCATAATAAGAGAAATGTAATAACTAGATAATTAACGATTTGAAAACTAATTGGCTTTAAAGGTGTTCGCACATTATACCGACTCTATATTAACTCATTACAAAAACTCACGTTTGTTATTAATCTATTGTAGAGCCACTGACTGTTTCGGTGGCTCAGTGGTTAGTGACCCTAACTTCTGAGTCAAAGAGGCGTGGGTTCGATTCCCACCCAGCGTAAATATTTATGTGATGAACATAAGTGTTTGCTTTGTATCTGGGTGTTATTTAGTTACTAGCTAAGTATATAAGTAGGTATATAAAAATAAGTATACGTAGTATATCAGTCTCTGGCAGCCATATCACAAGCTTTGCTTGGTTTGGGGTCAGAGGCCGTGTGCAAGATGTCCCAAAATATGTATTTATTTAATTACTGATACGCTGAATGGCTATGCTTATACTTTGAGCCGAATAAACACCAGTGTTTTGTAATCTTATGTGGTTTAATTTTCTACTTGTAAAATCTTTTCATCATCGTATCAGTCGTAGGGCTGCTCGACATAGGCTTCCCCTATAAGTTACAAGCGGCTTTCAGTTCATTGTTGCGTTTTTAATCAGATCGTCTGTCGACCTTGTTATAAGAGTAAATTAAAAACGCTAGCCTGAACTGAAAAAAATACGCCCAAATTAAACTCAGATTATACCAACATTTATAAAAATTCAATTTAGATTAAGTCGATATGATGTGCGATGACCTCAACGGCCGCGAATGGCCATAATATTATAATTAGTTCGTTTGAGTAAACGAATTTAAGGGAGTCGAGATTCTACGCCGCGCTATTCAAAGTGAAAATATTTATGTTTTCAGTTTGTTAGTTAATTTATATACGACATTAAATATTCGGGATTAATTACCCAATTTTCATCAATGCGAAATCATAATTGTGTTATTTTATTTGGGATTTTTGATAAGATTCAGGTTCAAGTGTATTTTTTAAATTTAATTTTATGAATGAAAAGTATTATACAATTTATTATACAGGGTCATAGGTATTAAACTCAAAATCTTTTAAGGGCGGGTCTAGTACATCTAGACAAACAACTTTTGTTCTAGGTTTTGGAAAATCACGAAGAAAAAATCATATTTTTTATACAAAAAGTTCGTCAACGCGCGGCGAAATGTATGGAGAAGCGATTTTTTTTGCGTATTTTCAAAAGTCGTAGTACAAAAGTTGTTTGTTTATATGTACTAGACCCGCCCTTAAAAGGTTTTGCGTTTAATACCTATGACCCTGTATACGCACTGCCAACAGTGCTAAGTGGCAGTGTGATTGAGCATTATATGTATCTAGATCTCTTAAAGTCTGCTTTATAGTCGGATTGATAACCTCTTTTTTCCAAGTCGGTGAAAAAATGACCTAGATAAATTACACTCAGTTTCATTCAATCGTGTTATCGTTATCAAAGCGTAGCCGTTATCGACAACCATTAGATACACAACACTAATAATACAGGTATAAGTAAATATATTTAATGACTTCTTTGCCTATAATTACAAATTTAACTAAATATTGGGATGTCGTCGCGCCCTGGTTTTGATTTGCTATTAGGTTAACTAGTCTAATTATGGAATGACGGCTTTGTTATGTGTTGTTGAAGCGAGAGAGAAAATGTTTATCGGTATAAAGTTTAAATATCAAAGGTCAACAGCTTCTCGTAGCGCTCATAGCGTAGGTTGACTAGGTGTTTGTCAGCGATCGCTGAAGTTAAGCAACGTTTCGCATCGCCAGTCTTCAGATGGGTGACCACGGGTGTCATTTGAAACTGAGCACTACCGTCGGATGGCGCGTTAAAATGTAAGTCCTGTATACTGAGCGCCACACAAATTGAAAGATGGGAAGTTAGCCGCAGAGAGCTGCGCAAACGCCAAAATATAGACGTTAGCGGGTGCCAGAGAGACGAGACGCCGACGCACACCCGCCCGCCTACCTCGTGCCTCCCGCGTACTCCCTACGCCCGAGCTCACTACTTCGCCATTTGTATAGGCATTGTGCACACATGCGCAATAATTAGAGAATCACGGCGAAGTGTCATCTGCGGCTAACTTCCCATCTTTCAATTTGTGTGGCGCTTAGTATATGTTTCAACCGTTTAGCCATGTCAAAGGCCTTTAGGCGGCTTAAAAACTCTGACACCAGGACTAGCCACGCGGCCTATACCAACTATCTTAGCAGGTTTTTGAATTCCAAACAAATAAGTTTGCAATTCAATACAACATTGAGTATTTTACCCCACCCTATAATATTGGGAGGATGGGAGGTGAGCGTGTTGTGCTGGACTTGATCTTTACATTACAGAATTAATTCATTCAACAATAGTGCAAATAAGCTAACTTTACCAAGGATTTGAGTTCGGGTAAAGTTTAGGTATCGAGGTGGGTTCACGGTGGCCGGGAGCTCGTCTCGTTAAAATGGTTATCTAACTGCCTGGTCAATGCGACATGTGCCCAAAACTGGCGTTTATCTGAGCATTGTATTAGCTATTCAGATATGAAATAAATAATCTGACTGCAAAAGTCCTAGAGCCGAACTGACATAGGATTTTAAAAACAGATTCTTTGCACCCACAGAGATAACGCTGTTTTCATTTGAGGCAGTTCTAAACCACAAAAATGCATGGAAAATCTTGCCTAGCTGCTGTATTGGAATTTGACGTTCCCTGCATGAAAATCCGGCATAATCCACCGAATCGAGATATTTTTCATGCCTTTTTCTAACATTTTAAATCGATGAATCTCTTTCAGAAATTATCTTTCGACCGCATTATTCCTCTAGTATCTCTGCGCTTACACCTTTTGTTTTCCAATGGTTTTTGGAATTTGTATTTGATTTCAGAGCAGATCTTGGGAAGTGCCACTGTTTTACCAGTTTTTCAACGGCTATGCATTGGTGCCCGATCGAAGAACAACATGTCAAGCGTTTCGGAGCAAAAGTTAAACCTTTTATGGGTATCTTAGAGAGAGTAACATAGTTTTATATCTAGGAAACTGGTGCGATCTCAGCCAAAGTTAAGTTTAGACCTTAAATTTTTTTCACATTTTTTTGATTTGGATTTGTCACACTGGTTGCGTTCTACGATCGGATCACGGTGGAGCGTGCCCGCATCGCCCGGTTCGCTGACCGGTTTCCCTTTTCTGACAGCTGACCGATTGCTCTAACCGACAACGTTTACATAATGCGGACTGCGTTCAATTTGACCTGACCGCAGACCGCCTCCAGTGTGCCAATTCTTTAAGACTGTAGCTGGTCACTAGCTCATCACTAAGCTCTCTCTAGCTCCAAGTTAGCGTATGGACAGATAAGTTTGAGTCGCACCGGGACGCAGACTCTGGCTCTGACACCAACTGTGGTTTGAAGTTTGAATAACAACAACAAATTGGGGTTTAATAGTTAGCTTAATGTTAACTGGCTGCATACTGTAATTCTTGAATAAATTGGACTATTGGCCGATTTACAGACTAGTCACCACTTCACTGAGTAATATGAGTAGTCACCAGCGAAATTGACGAGCCCAGCCCTTTGACACGCGCGTTAATCCAATCACCAGGTCCTTGCAAGCATTCATCTTGCCGTTACAGTCTGGAGCTACTCGTAATTAATATCAATTACCAATCTGTTCGGGATGAAGCCAGTTTGCATTTAGACAACTCGCCTTGGCAGCAGTATAATGGATTGCAGTATTTTTACTTGACCTTTTCAGGAAGGAAAAGTATTTGTCATGTTTTATTAGAGATGACATCTTCAACATGCTAGACATAGGCTAGACATAGGCTTGTTACCGTAACAGATTTCCAATGTGTTGTAAACGGCTTGCATGGAGAGCGACCCTGAAGTTCTGTTCAGATCGACATTTGTGGTATGTTGTAATAAAAATTCGTGGTCCACCAAAATCATCCCATTGAACTAAATTGGACGAATTACACGCGTGCTACGGTAGTGATACTGCAACTGAGATGACGTTAACTCGCGAACTTTGATTTACTAAGTTACATAAGAACTGTATATTTTGATCGCACTGGCCGGGCATCGATAACGCCTTGGCCACACTAAGGTGGCACACCGCAAAATCTTTCCTAAAAGTAAATCTGGCTTGCCACTACTAGCCATCTAATCCAAGCTATACAGAGATAAAGACGACAATAGATAAATAAGTTAAATTCGATCCAGACCTTTAAGAAATCTGTGAAAGGAAAAAAGTGGATGTCGTACGTCTTAAATGATGCTAGCAACTTGGACGAAACTAGCGGAAGACGGGAAAAATTGGCAAAAGAGGGAAGGGGCTTATGTCCTCCAGTGGGCTGATACAATGATGATGATGACAGAAGACAGGGAAAATTGGCGAAAGGGGGAGGAGGCACATAGCACCTCCAGTACTCTGAAATAATGATAACAGAAAAAGCCAGCCAGCAAAGCACAAAGCCAGTAATTCCACTGGCTTTTTAACCTTTGCGTCAACAGTTCGACATTCAACAGTCCCAAAGGGTCACGGCGCGTGTGGCGGTACAAGTCAGCAGATTGGGATGAGATGCGGTGTTTTTTTGCTTCTTATCCTTGGCAGCCTGTTTGTTTTTCTTCCGATGATCCTTCTGCGTGCGCGGATGCCGTGACAGATGTGCTTCGTACCGCCATGGAATACTTCATCCCATTTTCGGACGTGCCTCTGTCTAGCAAGGTTCGGCCCTGGTTTGGGCCTGAATGTGGACGCGCCGAAGCGCAAAAGCATCAGGCATACCTGGCTTGGGTCGATGCTCGAAACCGTAAGTTGAGGGACGTTCGTCTGAGGAAGAAGGCATACAATAGGGCTGCTAAGTCCTGCAAAAAGGTTATGCGGAGGGCTCGCTTTGACCACATTAGTCGAATAGGAAACAAGCTTGCTTCTTACCCTGCGGGTAGTAAGGCATTCTGGTCCCTAGCTAAATCGGTTGAAGCGAACTTCTGCCGCCCCTCATTGCCTCCGTTGCTGAAACCCAATGGTTCACTGGCCCATACCGCGGTGGAGAAAGCAAATTTATTTGCATCTCAATTTGCTGAGTCTTCGCGTCTGGACTCCGGTAGTGCGAGACCTCCAACTTTGCCAAACTGTGACACTGTAATGAGTGAAATACACATCCGGCAAAAGGAGGTCCTCAAGGTTCTCCGCAGTCTAGATGTGAACAAAGCCAGTGGCCCTGATGGTATTCCGGCCATTGTATTGAGGACTTGTGCGCCTGAGCTGTCGCCTGTGCTGACTCGCCTCTTTCGCCTATCTCTGAAGACAGGTCAAGTGCCCAAATCTTGGAAGCTTGCTAACGTGCAACCTGTACCCAAGAAGGGCAGCCGTGCCGACCCTGCCAACTACAGACCAATTTCGATCACGTCTATACTCTGTAAGAGTATGGAACGCGTTCTTAATAACAGACTCCTGGCCTACCTGGAAGCGAATGACTTACTCAGTGACCGCCAGTACGGCTTTCGCCGAAACCGGTCTACTGGGGACCTTCTAGCGTACGCCACACACATCTGGAGTGAGGTCATGGAGAAGCACGGGGAGGCGTTGGCTGTCTCTTTGGACATTTCCAAGGCTTTTGATAGGGTCTGGCACGAGAGCCTTATTGGCAAGCTTCCATCTTACGGCCTGCCTGCTGATTTCTGCACATGGATATCAGATTTCTTGAGGAATCGGTCGATACGAGTTGTCGTTGATGGCTGCTCGTCAGACCAAATGGCTATCAATGCCGGTGTTCCTCAGGGGTCTGTGCTCTCTGCGACACTCTTCCTACTGCATATCAACGATCTGCTTAAGCCCGGGATCTTTGGGTACGCAGATGACAGTACAGTCGTGGAGAGCTACACATCCGATGCAAGAACCAGCGGGCCACAGATCGAGTTATACAGAGAGGCTATGGTTGAACGGCTCAACTTGAGTCTGCAGGCGGTATCCGACTGGGGTGATGCTAACCTGGTCAAGTTTAATGCCACAAAGACTCAGGGCTGTCTGTTTTCGGCCAAAAAGAGACCCTTTCAATTGTCTCCCGCTTTCCGTGATGTCTCTGTTCCGGTAACTGACAGCTTGGAACTATTAGGCGTTTCACTCTCATCTTCTCTTAACTTTGGCTCTTACATAGAGTCCAAAGCCCAATTAGCCTCCAAAAAACTTGGTGATCTCTCTAAGGTGAGACGGTATTTCACACCTGAGCAACTGCTTTGTCTTTATAAAGCACAAGTCAGGTCTTGCATGGAATACTGCTCTCACCTTTGGGATGGCTCTGCCAAATATCAACTGGAGGCTCTGGAGTCGATTGAGAGGCGAGCCAAGAGGCTGATTGACAACGACACCTTGACTAAGACGCAGCTGCAAAGTCTTGAGCATCGTCGCAAGGTAGCGTGTTTGTCGGTCTTTTACCGGATACACTTCGGAGAGTGCGCCCAGGAGTTGCACAATCTGGTCCCCCCTGCCCCTTTTTTCTATCGTACGGCTAGACGGACGCGACCAAAGCGCCACCCTTTTATGGTGGACATTCCGCGCGTTAGAACCAAGCGTTTCGAATCCTCATTCCTCATACGAACAGCCGGAATGTGGAATGCTTTGCCTGGGTCTGTCTTTCCGTTAAAGTACAACGTGAGTGTCTTCAAATCCCGAGTAAATAGGTATCTTCTAGGTAAGCGTGCTACACCCTAGACCGCACATCTGCTTAACATCAGGCAGTGTGTAGTCAAACGCAAACCTATTCGAAATAAAAAAAAAAAAAAAAAAAAAAACATCGTCGTCCATTCATCCCAGATATACGGAACCCCGAAGTACCAACACAGTACGCAACACAGATGTACCAACTTGTTACTCTAGAAGTTAGCAACTTCGATGACGTTACACTTAAAGTTTGTGACTTGATGACTTACTCCGGAATATTTTATCTCGATTTACGTTACTGTGGTTTGGTTAGCTTTGAGTTTGACTTGTATCTATAGTGAGTATGATAATAATGTAGTTTAGACGCTTAATCACTATCACTACATAGTATAAAACAAAGTTGCTTGCCGTTTGTCTGTCCTTATGTATGCATAAAACTACGCAACGGATTTTAATGCGGTATTTTTTAAAAGATAGAGTAAGTCAAGAGGAATGTTTATACGTATACTACACCTGTGCGAAGCCGGGGCGGATCGCTAGTCTTACATATTTTATAGTAGGTACTTATTCATGTAAGGCTCGGCGCATACGGGCCACAAACCACCGCCACCAGTGACCAGCGACAAGCATTTCACACGATACAATTTCATACATTTTGTTTATAACGCGGCGTACACGTGTGTACGCTGGCGGCCACTCGCTACAATAGTGTCCGCGATATCTTCAGACATTCAGATGTAGCGATACCGGTGGCTGTGGTCAGTGGCCCGTCTGGTCCGAGCCTAAATTATACTAAGTTGAAGCTATGGTCTCACTATCAGGGAGAGCCACATCCCAGCTAGGGCAAGGCCTTTCGTTGTGCAGTCATAGAGTGGCTGCCATCTCCCATTTTCCGGTTTTGGGACCCCAGGCTCAACTGGAAGCGATGCGGAGGCAGATTATGAAAACTCGCGCAACGCGTAAGCGTATATAGTGCGTGCCACCAAAGATGAGACTTGACGAGCGTCAGTAGTGGGGGATCTTGCGCAGGTACAGTCGTGTACAAACTAATTATCCAGAATTTGTATATCTATGAAACGTTTTTTAAACGTTTGTATATCTATTATCCAGAATTTGTATTTATTACAAAACAAAGTGGTTTCTCAAGTCTAATCTTGAGTTTGAGTTACGAGTAATCTTTGTAGGCATGTATTATACGTGTATTTTAGTAGTCGGATGATTTCATACGTAAAGTTCTTCTGTCTTTACTATTCACGCTGAAGTCGAAGACATCTAGTACGGAATAAAGTTGAGTTACTGTAATGTTTAAATACTGTCTTTTACATGCATGCTCTTAGCAAGATTGTAGCTCACGGTTTAGACAACCTACTTTAAACCTAATCCAGAAGAACTAAGGACCGAATTAGAGTGGCAGCGCTGATGAATGAAGCAGATGGTCTGCAATGTTTTGGGTCCCTACTAAAACAGCTTCCCGAGTTCTAAACATTGTGGTTGGATAAGCTTGACACTAAATAAATGTAATTTGGACTGGAAGTCTAAGTGGAACTATTTATGGCATACTAAATAGCTAACTCTGGAGCCTCAATCAAAGACAATAATAAATCGTTCCAATACAACCAATAAAATTGCCATACCCTTATAGGGTCCCCTACAAGGTCTGTATTTAACTGTACAAAACATGTTAATTAAGAAGTAAGAACAGTGAAATGATTTTATCGTGCTTCACACACTAGGTGTATAGAAACTTTCTTTTTGTGATAAACATTTCAAAAATTGACGCGTTCGCAGGATTTGAACCTGCATCTCTCTGGGATTCCGGCATAGATGCGATGCACGATAAAAATCATTTCATTGATTAAGCAATACGCCATTTTCTCGTTAATGGTAGAAGTTCTAATAATTTCACATTAAGTGACTACCTGGTTTAAAGCAGTTCTCACAGGATGGCGCTTTCAACAATGTAGTAGTTGGTAAAAATGATAAACCACTTTCAATCATTCGACGTTTTCGCTGATAGCGTTCTAGCTTAATTTGGACAAAGCATCTGGGCCGGAATCTCAGAGAGATGCAGGTTCAAATCCTGCGAACGCGTCAATTTTTGAAATGTTTATCACAAAAAGAAAGTAAGAACAACTTGTAAATATCACATACGAGTATGTTGCAATAAAAGAAAGTAAGTACGCATAGCCCTGTTGTCAGGGTTTTTAAGGCGCCTGAAGGCTACCCACGGTCACCCATCCGAAGACTGACAGTGTCGAACGTTGCTTAAATTCGGTGATCGACAAACACTTAGTCAAATTACGCTATGAGCGCTACGCCACCATCCCACCGGCAGTGGACGTCCTATGGCTGATACCACCGAACTCTAAATATATCATCCGTCCATTTTTCGTTGCGGTATTCTTTCCGTACAGAGGTTGCCTGAAGAAATCGCTTCTAGCGATAATGCCGCCATTTGTTTTAACTAGGTTAAGTGATAATTGTATTGTATTGCTACTTCTATTTTTCGTGATATCACGAAAATTAACTTAAGAAAACAAATAAAATGCGAGCCTCAGCTCTGAATAGACAAGGGTGCTAAATAAACGGGCACTCAGAAGTTTCATGTTGGAATTGGGGCTAAAAAAATATTCAGAGTTTCGTCATGCGTTAAAAGTTAGCGTTTAAGCCTTACGGCTTGGTGGGTGCTTTTAATTTTGAGAATGAACTTACGGAGCCTTTAGTACAGGTTTTGCATGGGTTACTTAACCTATTCAGCGCCCAAGTATCCTGTACGCGACGTGACGGTATACGTCAACGTATAAATGTGTAATAGTTTATATAGTACATTGAAAAGATATAGTACGATAGTAAGGATGGCGGATAAAAGATAGATGGGTAAATTTTAACTTTCTTTTTAAATTACAAATATTAGTAAAAACTAACGTTTCGATTTAAGCCTCCATTAAATTTATTTATTTTATTTTGTATATAGGTAGGTTTCACATTTTTGTGCATATGTTTATACTATATATTAGGTACCTAGCTTAGAATTATATTTAATTGTTTTTTAAGTCATAAACTTTTCCGATCCTGTGCTAGCCTCATCCATGGCCTACCGACAAGTTTGATGACGTCATCATCCATTAGGCTGGTGGTCTGCATCTATGTCTTCGTCCTTCTCTTGAGTACCACTTGGTGACTGCCTTAGAGAAATAAAAATTATAGATCATAATTTCTGAACTACTTTTTCCGGGGTTTTTTTATTTATTTATTGTTTCAACTATACTTTTAATGAAATACTTTAATTTTATTAAAGTTGTAAAACAAAACAAGGTCCACGCGAAGAAAGGTTATATTCTTAGAACGCACACACTCGTATGCCTGTCAGTGACTTGACATTGACAGAATCGTTCAGAAACTCAGTGTGATTTGTTTGTGGCTGCGCTGCACTGAGCAGTGAGCGGCGAGCGCCCTCTGGCTAAAAAATAACAAATTTGTGTGAGCATCTAAGTTTAACACAAAATAATGTGTTTGCATTCTGATGCTGAAAACAGTATTTTGTATACTTTATTTTTGTTCAACAGTAAATAGTATAATTTAGTGAAAAACAGTATAATACTGTTTAAAACAGTTATAGTTGGCAACCCTATCCTTGTGTCATCTATCTCTTTTATACAGTACAACATAATAGAGCAACTATCTCTTTCCCACACGACAGATGTTACTACTGATACCTACCCGCCTTGCACCTGGCGTAGTAGAATACATGATAGTTTGTACTGCTGTCATTGTTGTAAGGACCGAATGGTGAAATCTTGCCTTTTATAATTTCCTTAGTTTACCTAAATATTTGTTTTGTAACAAAAGTAAATATTGCCTTACTATTGCTTAGCTTGTCCGACTATAGTTTATATTTTACCGACTTCCAAAAAGGAGGAGATACTATATCTGTGTGTATTTTGTTTTATGTACTCGTATGTTCATCGATATCGATATGACGATGTCAAAGATCGAGCGAAGTGGAGGAGGAAAG
Organism: Hypomecis punctinalis; assembly: GCA_949316475.1. Lineage (NCBI taxonomy): Eukaryota > Metazoa > Arthropoda > Insecta > Lepidoptera > Geometridae > Hypomecis > Hypomecis punctinalis. The sequence goes on from OX438809.1 coordinate 3,178,904, forward strand.
TGAGGAAGGCTGACCCCATCACCATGTGGGATATACTCGTATAGCCAGGAAGAGAGAGTATGTTCATCAATATTATCACAAATCGTAAACCGAGTTTCGAATAGGTTCGCGTTTGACTACACACTGCCTGATGTTAAGCAGATGTGCGATCTAGGGTGTAGCACGCTTACCTAGAAGATACCTATTTACTCGGGATTTGAAGACACCCACGTTGTACTTTAACGGGAAGACAGACCCAGGCAAAGCGTTCCACATTCCGGCTGAGTATACTCCCGAGGTGGTCCCAAATAAATTTTATCGATCTCGGCTGAGCCGTTTGAAAATCAACAATAATTTAAAAATTACTTTATGGATGACAGCGTTTCGTTTGACAGAGTTCGCACGAATGTGCGAACTATTCGAATTCTGTATACGGTGGAAGTCGGTTATTTTGGACCATTTTTGACGAAAAATAATTTTACTAGTTTTGACTATAAAGTGTAAAAATCGTATGCAAGAACAACTAACGTGGATTTGTCACGTATTTTGAATATCACTTCATAAATATTTCAAGGTTACCGGATGCGGTTAAAACCGCCTTCAAACCAGTCCTGTGTCGGTCGTACATTCTCCATGTTCCGGATCGTTCATGACCGACCAGCGAAATAACCGAATCAAATGTATCGGTCGTTCATCGGTCACGTGACCGAACCATACGGTGGCGATAAGATCCTACATACATTCACAATCTTTGACCTCTCATTAGAAAAGTTAATGAAATTCATCAAATAAATGGAACATTGTTTGCATGCATTGTAGTAATAACTATCATATCATTTAATACGTAAAGTCTAATTTAGAATTTTAATCGCGAAGTATCATTGCAAGCTATACACGTTCCGTTTGTTGGTGTGCCAGCAGTGATTCACGCCTCATTTTGGCGCGAATCGCGCGACACGGAACATGCGACGCATGGTACAAATGATCGAGATATTGAACAAGTAATGAACGATTCGATCATGCGCTGATTATGTTTCGGTCATTGGGACTCGTTCAATCACGACCGACACAGGACTACTTCAAACATAAAAGTAGTCGATATTAGACTATGGCATCATCCTCTGGGGAAACAGTGTAGATACTAACAACCTGTTCATAGTCCAAAAAAGTACGTACGGATATTGGCCAATATCAAGTATTCAAATACAAATATACAACAATTCCATAAACCCTACTTCATTAAATTAAAGATATTAACTGTGGTGTCAATATATATCTTTGAAGCGTGCAAATTCGCAAACAAATGTGAGTAGGTACCCAAAAAAAATACCCACAGTTTTTTACAAAACTATCAAGTGCACGTGTCCATCCTGCCAGATCCCAATATCAACATAATTTAATGTTACCCAAATCAAAATTATCGATACACAGCTCCGGGACATGCTCGATGGCTGTTAAAATATTTAATAAACTTCCGGTCGAAATTAAGAAAATTGAAGACGAAATCGAATTTTCAAAAGTATTGAAGAACCTACTTATCACGAAATGCTATACATTAAACGAGTACCTATTGGACAGTCATAAAATAGCAAATTGAAACAAATAAATCGCTCCGCAAATATTGCTATACTTTAATAGGGTCATATGTATAACTTATAGAATATAGATACTAAACATGATTCTTAAGAGCTACATGTAAATTATACTACATATGATGCAATAAACGATTGATTGATTGATTGATAGATACTAAACTACGTGACTGTGAGTGATACATGTGGTGACTATACCTGACTGAAACTCAACGGCTGCGCGTGGATTGGATTATCCGCAGCTTGTAACTAACATCACAACCGCCAAGTAGTTTGATTCAGCTTATAGTGACACTGATCAGCCTTTAACCCAAAAATCGTCGCATAAAACGTGTAGTCGAGCGTGTTAAAGACCTTACAAGGTATTCGAGGAAAGTAGAAGCCCTTTCTCAACGACAACAAGTTATTATGGAGGCGGTGTTACGTTCGCGGCCCAGTCACCGACATGCGACACGGGTAGCTTTACTACATGGTTACCGCCAGAAGTATAACTCTAGAAAAAACCTAATAGTATTTAAGGCGAGGCATTTTCGCGCGAACTAGGATTTTAGGAGGTGAGGTGTGGGGGGCCGCCCGCGCGTCTCACGCGTTTGAATTTATGAACGGGCGGAGAATATTTGGCTAAGGTCTAGCGTTGGCAAAAGCTCGATTGCAACTGACGGGGTAGCGGGCGGCGCGGCGTCTTGTCAAACCGCTGTCAAAGAATATATAATAATACTACGTATAGAACGGCCACTCGTTACCCCCCACCCGTTTGAGTCTTCCTCACTTCCACCCCGCGTCAGGACTCGTGAAATTCACTCGGCGCGCGGGTTGCACAGGCCGGTGATTTCGACTACAAAAAATACAGACTTACAATGGGGAAGACGTGTGCTGTTTATGGCTGTTCTACAACAATTCGCGACAAGATATCATTTCATTATTTCCCTAAAGATAAAATAAGGTACCTTATTTACTTTTAGTCGGTACGAGTAGATAATATTGTTATAAAAATTATGTCATTCAAATTTAGTTCCTTTCTCTTGATAATTTGTTTCAAATAAAATAAATCGCTTACTTTTAGTTACAGTGCTGTCAAATTATTATGAATTCATTATACTTTATAAGCACTAGAATGATATTCATTTTTGTAAATTTATTTCGCATCTAGCTCACTTCCCCATGGCGATGTATGCGAAAGTATGGCGGATCGGTCGTAAAGTACGCCAAGATAATTCTGCGCACGGCCAAAATTGGGAACTAATTCAATGCTGATAGAGAATTCGTAATGCTACCAACATAACGTACGTAGCGCCGCTACTCGCGCGCATAATCTCTCGTTCGCTCGTCGTGCTGATCACAGATAGAGTTGCCATGGGCGTGAAAATACTAGTTATCATCATCGTAACGCAACTGTTACAGAATATCGGTATCGATATGCAATGTATTGTTTCGCGTTAACACATACATACCTAGTAGATAAGTGCTAATTTGTATTTGTATATTTTCTGTAAATAAACGAACATGTATATAACATTGAGTTAATATGTACAGTCCTATAATTTGTAGTTATTTTTTCTACATAAATACTAATACTACATATTTTTTCATACATAAAGAATTAGATTTTGTTAATCTCACAATAAATGACAAAGATAAACCTTGTCAAAGTTCGGGAATAGGGAGTTATACTTTTCTTTTTTATTTTTGCTTTTCGCGGAGATGATTTACATAAGACAGACAAAATGTTTGGAACGTGCGTTGTACGGGCCCACGTCCGCGCCCGTCCTGAGCCCGCCCTGTCCTTAATCATACCTCAACGAGCTATATCATTAACAATTTTTAAATCATTGTTTTGAATAAATATTTAGTGCTACTTAATTGACATCAGAAAAAAATCGTGTCAAATATTATTTAATAATTATCTATCTAACGGACTAATTATATTTTTTTGTCATCAAGCCAATTATACCTTTTACAAAAAATCTTCTAGACATTCTCAAAAAATCTTTTTACTAAGATTTGTCTCAAAATATCAATATTTATTGAAAAAAACGACCTCTGCAAATATGCCTAAAATTCTAATATTATATTCTAAAAAGTCGACAGAGACACCGAAAAAATACCGTTTAAAATTCTGGATTCTCATCACACTGGCACAAGACATGTACTGTACGTAGTATTATTATATCTTCTTTGATACATGTTAAGCTACTAAGAATATTGTGATAAACTTTTAGAACCTCCTTTTTTGCGTCAAGGGTTAAAAATATTTTTTTGCAATTATTCGGAAACATTGCCAGAAACAGTTATAAAAACCAGAAACGATCCCGCAACCGCTATTTAACCAGTGAGGGGCCTCACTAGCGTAGGTGAATGAAATATGAAATTAGGGACTTCCCTCAGTTGGCCATCGGTCGGTGCGTTGAGCGCGTCATTTACTTAATCGTTAATTACTAAGTATATCTTTTGTTTAAATTATGGGATGATTTTACAAATATACATAATCGTTGTTCATATACGCACACACACGATTATGTATACAGGATACTTCAACAATATGTGAGAAAATTAAGGGAATTTCGTAACAGTGCCGTGTTTTGGTTATGTTCTACGTAGGTAAATGAGTGATTTCATCGAAATAAGTGTATGTACGATTGTATGTGAAACCTGCAGCGGCTAGTACATCGTATCAGTACTCACAAAACTTCTTGGTAAGTCAGAATTACAATTCATACGGTCGACATGGGTCGTTGACAACCATAGGCGTTCTACACACAAATACCCGTGTAGCGTTCGTGCGTATGTGTAGTGTCTGTGAGTAAAATGTACTGTTGTGTGCGTAAGACAGCAGATTTTGTATGAAGAATCGCGGAGTGTCCGGGCTGTGCCGCTGTGAAATATTCAAGTTTTAGGATAAATATTTAACTCAAAATTATAGGGATTTAGTTGGAACCCAAATTTTAGCAGGTTCTCTATAGTATTAAAAAATAAACATTTCCATATAAAAATGATGTGGAAAGTCAGAAATTTCATTATTAAGTAATTCGATTTAAACTTTTACATTAAGCTGTTTTTGCATTTTTTATGATCGAGTAAAGTACACCCTATCGTGTAACAAATTAGCACATTACTTAGACAATATCCTTAAGTATATCGTATATTTTTTGCAAGACCGATATTTAGTAGTAAATACCTAAAAAATTTGATCTAGCAAAACGTTTTTCTTCACTTCTTCACTAGTGGCTCGCCTTAACAGCATTCCGTCTTCATACAATCGGTGGGAAAGCCAATCATACCTACTCGTCTCGGAGCTCGGTATACACTCCTAACACAGCGGTTGCAGGGGCACGCTACAGTAACAAACGAACGTGTGGGTTTGTATCAGCGTGTGATTTAGCTACCAGGCGGACAGCCCTAGCGCGAGATACGTTTCGCGTGGCCACGCGGGGCTGTAGATATTTATTTCAAGGACAAGGCCGAGTCACAATAATATTAGACACTATTACTGAGACAAAACTATGGAGGTTTTTGACGTGATAATAATAACGTCTTATAAAACGAACGCCACCGCCGGCTGCATGCACGAAAAAGTGTCACGTTTCGCCTAAGCCGAGCGTGCCAGCGAGATCGCGGAACGAACGACAGGCGACAAGCGTTTTTTTATTCAACAATGTTCCCTTATGATGTTACACGTAGAATTATCGTCCGTAAACCGACTGTTTTAGCAAAACGTTCTTTCACTAAAGATCTTGTTACCATGTAGACTTTAAGGATTTTATAAATACGTCGTATTGTAAAGCATGTTAAAGATTTTACAAGGTAGTCGAGGAAAGTAGAAGCCCTTTCTCAACGACAAACAAGTTATTACGACGGTGTTACGTTCGCGGTCCAGTCACCGACATGTGACACGGGTAGCTTTAGACGGTTACCACCAGAAGTATAACTAGACATAACATCTAACAGCATTGTGACTCGACCCTGTCCTTTAAATAAATACCTATCAGCAGTCCCACGTGGCCACGCAGAACGTAACAAGCGCTAGGGTTGCCCGCCTGTAGGCCAATCGCGTTAATTTTAAACAGCTGCGTTCCGTCTGTATTTCAGTTAAAGTTCGGCTGCAATTGTAGTTAAGTTTCGATTCAACTTTAAATAATTCGGTATCACGCTAAACTTCATACACCAACCGTTCGTTTGACTATGGTTACGTTCCAACTCTGATTGAGTTGCGTTTCAACTTTTGTCAAAATCATTGCGCGATACGAAAATAGACAAAAAGTTGAAGTTCGGTTAAGGTTCAATTGTGGTTCTGCTGTAATTTTTTAGTGCGATTGGCCTACTGGTAGGTAAATAGCACGCTCACTGATTACAAACCCACACGTTCGTTCGTCACTATGGCGCATCTGCGACGGAGTGTACCGAGTGTATACCGAATTCCGAAGCATGTAGGTATGATTCGCGTTACCACCGTTTGTATGATGACGGAATACTGTCAGATACCATTACCGCGGCTAAAGGTACCCCTCTGCTCCTCCCAAATCTGCGATTACGATGTTATTGGAGTCATGTCTCATGTCAACTTGTTTATGTACAGTAATTTAATACGCTATTATGTCTGTAAATGAGCCATTTCTGCTTGTAATGTCTATCGATTAAAGGAAGATCTACTTGGCCAAGTTGTGTAAACTGCTTGAATTATGTCGCTGTGTGTGCATAAAATGTGCGTTAGTTGTGGCCATAAAATTATGATGCATGTCACGGGGTAGCTAGCATAGCCAATAAACGGCTTGCTCTATTGATAGGCACAATTTTAGTTTTCAAGATTAAATATTGTTGTATAAGAGTCCTGAGAGCACTAGAACAGTATATGTTAATTGAAGAACAATATCAACGGTCTGTGCATAATTCAATTGTTCTGTTTTTTGTGATACCGCTCATAGCGTAGTTTGACTGGGTATTCGTTAGCGATCATTGAAGTTAAGGAACGTTCAGCACGGTCGGATGGGTGACCGCGGGTGGCATTTACAACTGAGCGCTACCGTGGCCGTTGAAGCCGTGGTGGTCGTGGGTTCAAATCCCGGTCCCGTACCAATGAGTTCTTTGGAATTCATGTTTCACACCACTAGCTTTTCGGTGAAGGAAAACATCGTGAGGCAACCTGCATATGTCCGTAGAAGAAATTCGATGGGGTATGTGAATCCACCAACCTGCACCGGGCCAGCGTGGTGGATATGGCCCAATCACCCTTCGTGGGTAGGCCTACGTCCTGCAGTGGACTATTAAAAAGGCTGATACAGTACAGTACAGTACAGCTACCGTGGCTCGGATGACACGTTAAATTGTAGGCCCCGGTCGTTTTAACCGCTTAGCCATGTCAGAGGCCTTCAGGCAGCTTATAACTCTGACACCAGGGCTAGCCACCCGGCCTATACGAACTTACTTTTAATTGGATTTTATATATTAGTTTTGTAGTACTTGGCCGGTAAAAATAGATAACATTAACACAAAATTTGACAACCATAGACATCAGTACTATGTGTGCATCAAGAAAAAATGCCAAGTCTATGTATGTGTACAAGAACTGCAGTACTTACTGTTTAGTAAATGTGTAAGTAGGTAAGTAATATGGGGAATGATTATTTGTCTTTACGGACTGTGTCAGGGGTATGGCCACTAGTCTACAACAACCCCTAAATCTTCATAAGAAAAATACCTTAAGCCAAACTTGGAGTTTCCTGAGCAATTTTTCTTAATACAACCGAACGCCGTCCATCGTCCTTGATTAATACTACCTGTAACAGAAATATTAATGGTAAGTGACAGGATTACAAGCGGCGTTTTTATACCCACTGCGGCGGTCATTTATCAATGACACCGCGAAATTATTCTATGGAATCCATGGCATCTACTCGGTGTAGGCGGAGAGGTGGCGGCTACTTTCGTAGAGGTAGCAACGTCTGAGGCAGTGCAGACGAGTCACTGACCACAGCAACCCGTAGCGACCGCGTGTCGCGTCATGTAAAAAGAACGCTGGAGCGTCATAAGGAAATTTAGCTCCTATTGCACAGTAAATAGGAGTTATATTTCCTAATACGCAGCTTTAACTGCAGCAAGGCGATTTAATTCCTATTTCGTGTGCAATCGTTTAATTTCCTTGTGCGAGTTTGACAGCCACTGGTCGGTGGCCCGTCTGCGCCGAGGCTATGGCTTCAATTAGTTCATAAAACCATAACTATGGTCATTTTAACAAAAATATAAATGGTAAGTGACAGGATTACAACGTTTTTATACCCACTGCGGCGGTCATTTATCAACGACACCGCGGAATTATTCTATGGAATCCATGGCATCTACTCGGTGTAGGCGGAGAGGTGGTGGCTACTCGCTCAGAGGTAGCAACATCTGGCTTGTACCAGCCTTTTTAATAGTCCACTGCAGGACGAAGGCCTAAACCCGCGAAGGGTGATTGCGTCATATCCACGACGCTGACCCAGTGCGGGTTGGTGGATTCACATACGCCATCGAATTTCTTCCACGGACATAATTATGCAGGTTGCCTCACGATATTTTTCTTAACCAAAAAGCTAGTGTTTTTAAATTCACCGTCATAGTAATTACCGCTACACCACCACATCTATCTAAGTCGGCGTTGCACGTGCTGTTTATGCACTGCCGAGCGAGAGAGTGAAAGCGAATCTAAAAGAAAAAGATGGCATGATGTGTAGTTAAAAGGCTACTGTAAACAAACATAATATAACAGGTGACATGAACACGTATACACAGGCATTAAACATAATCGAATATCAGTCAACGCCTCAAAGATAAAAAAAAACTAAACACAAATAATAAACAAAACCATTTACATAAACACTATTAGTTGTAAAACTTCTCTTTCACCAAAGCGCCCGAACTTGAATCACCTGTAATTCTATAAAACTGTACTAAATAAATAAATAAATATTGGGGGACATCTTACACACGGTATCTGACCCCAAACTAAGCAAAGCTTGTGATATGGCTGCCAGAGACTGATATACTACATATACATATTTTAAATACATACTTATACAGATAGTACCTAAATAACACCCAGACACAAAGCAAACACCTATGTTCATCACATAAAATGCTTGCCCTGGGTGGGGATCTAACCCACGCCTCTTTGATCCAGAAGTCAGGGCCACTAACCACTAAGCCACTGAGGCAGTCAATCAGATTTCTCAAATGGATAAAATCAAGTGCTCGTCCATTCAGCTAAAGAAATAAAACAATGTTATCTATTACAGCCAGTTTATCAGAGCTTCCCGTGTGCTAAACCAATCTACATTCGTGTCGTTGGTTGTGACAATGTTCTGTGCCCATACGAACTAGCCACCGAGGCAGTCTCCAGAAGTTACTAAACAAATAACCCAAAAATCTTTAGTAGGCTTCACCCGCGTAAGTATCGCGGGTGAAGCCGCAACCTCTCGCACTACAACCATACTTTCAAGGGTCGGGTTCTGGCATCGGCTTCTACTACATAAATTCGATATGTCGGTGTCGATCCATAAACATGGCGGTTTTTCACTGACCGATATTATGTGATACATGGAGGGAGCACGCGAAATATATCATATTACCCGTATCGGATGGCAAGTCAAAAATGGAGGGCTCATTTCTCGTGACATAATGCCTGCGCTTTAGGGGTGAATGGGGCACATTAGTTACCACGAATACTGAGAGGAATATTCAGGCTTAAAGCTTGCACCAAGCAATATGGGTTAAGAGTATCTTCTAAATATAAATTTCTAACTACAACAACTACAGCATTTCGGGGTCTCAGACCAAATAAAAAAATAAAGAAGAATGTTGTGAACAAACAAGTGAGGCCGACCAAACTACGCTTCGCCGTGTACAGACAATCACACACACATCGAACGTACAATGAAACTACGCCTTGGCTTGTCAGTCGAACTATGGCGGCGCAATTTTGACGCATTCACTCTTCTTCTTATTCGTCCTCTTCATTGCTGAAGGTCGTGCCCGTCTTGAAATGCCTTGACGGAATCAGTGACGAATTGCTTCCACTCCGCCCTATCTTCGGCTTTCTTCAGAGCAGTGGAAACTGGAAGCCCGGTTATCAACTTAATCTGATCAGACCAACGGGTAGGTGAGCGTCCACGTGGTCTTTTGCCATCTACTTTCCCAACTACAACCAGTTTCTCAAAATTATCGGGCTGCCTACGGGCGATGTGACCAAAGTAAGTTAAGACTCGTTGATAACAAATGGTGGAAAGTCTAGTCTTAATCTTTAACTGCTCAAGAACGGACTTATTGGTGCGTTTCGCTGTCCACGGTATGCGTAACATTCTCCTCCAACACCACATTTCAAAAGATTCGATCTTTTTGCGGTCTGCCGCGCGAATTGACCATGATTCGGAGCCATACAAGAATATCGAGAATACCAGCGTTTTTACAAGTCTCATTTTGGTTGCGTTGGAGATATTCCTGTTTCGCCAGATCTTTGTCATCTTGCCCATAGCGGCTTTCCCCATCTGTGTACGTCTCCGAATTTCTTTCTCGCAGCCTCCCTGATCGCTGATCATTGAGCCCAGGTACACAAACTCCTTCACACATTCCAGATCAGCCAGTTCTCCTGTGCGTGCACTCTGTCCAGCTCGGTCAATGATCATTACTTTGGTTTTCGATTTGTTGACCGAAAGTCCGACCATTTCGCTTTCTCGCTCTACCCGGCTGAACAGTTCTGCAAGCTCGCGCTCGGAGGACGCGAACAACGTGGTGTCATCTGCATATCGTAGGTTGCTGATTTTATTGCCACCGACCGCGATGCCTCCCTCCCACCCCTCTAAGGCTCTCCTCATAATGTACTCGCCATAAATATTGAAAAGAGGGGGAGATAAAATGCATCCCTGACGAACTCCTTTTTCTGGCTTAAAAGGCGCCGACACCACATCATTCACCCTAACCATGGACTCTCCATCATCATATAAGCTCGCGATCAGTTGAACTAAGTGCGGAGGTACTCCCATTTCCTGAAGGATTGCCCATAGTGGTTCCCATCTCACACAATCAAACGCTTTCGAATAGTCAATAAAGCACATGAACATGGGAACATTAAATTCCCGGCTTTTCTCTATCAACTGCCTCATATTGACTATTTGCTCTCTAGTGCCCCGGCCTTTGACAAAACCAGCCTGTTCACTTGGTATTTGTCGGTGCAGATATGATTGCAACCGCCCATTCATTATATAGAGCATTACCTTGCTAGCGTGTGATATAAGCGCCACTGTCCTGTAGTTCTCACAGGATTTCGTGGAGCCCTTTTTGTGCAGAGGTATCAGAAGTGACTCTTTCCAGTCCTTAGGCCATTTGCCGGTTTTCCAAATCTGATTACACAAGTCCAGTAAAATTTTAATACCTGCGTCTCCTAGATGTTTAAGCTCCTCAGCAAAAATAGCGTCTGCTCCTGCTGATTTATTTGCTTTCAGCCTTTTTAAGGCATTCCTAACCTCAGATTTGATTATTTCAGGCTCTTTATGTCGGTCTTCTGACTGAAACGATGGCCCAGTATTTTTCTTAGGATCCTTATAAAGATTTTCGCAATACAGTCGCCACCTCTCCGCAACATTATCTATCTCTGTCAGCAATTTCCCCTGACTGTCCTCAATAGCCCAAGTTTTCGGCTTAAACTCTCGGGTAATGCTTTTTACTTTTAGAAACAGATCTCTTGTGTGCAAGGTTTGTGCGTGATCCTCAATATCTTGGCATATAGAATTAAGATATTGGTTGTAATCCCTGCGACATAAACGCTGTACCTTTGCTGAAAGGACTTTATACTGGGTACGTTCAGAGTCTCCTCTGGCTGCCACTAGGTCTTTCCTCTCCTTGATTACCTGCCAAGTCTCATTTGTAATCCAAGTCTTTCTCATACTATCAGTGACTTGGTTCCGGTTATGGAGTTCTTCTCGTGATTTGAGTAGCAGGTCTTTGAAACTAGTCCAATTTGTATCCACGTCCAAATTCTCATCCACCTTAAAGTTTTCCGAGTTATTCAGGAAACATTCTTCAAAAACAGCAAGCTGTCGATCTGTAGGTCGAACTTGGCGTTTTACTGAATTTCTTGAACACCTTTTAAGTTTCACAGACAGTTCCGCTACCAAGAGCTTGTGATCACTCCCGCAGTCAGCTCCAGGGTACGTTTTAGTGTTGCTGATACAGGATCTCCATCGCTTTGAAACAGTAATATAGTCAATTTGGTTCCTAAAGCGATCCCCTGGCATCACCCACGTATACAAACGTCTGGGATGATTCTCAAAACAGGTGTTCATTATAGTGAGAGAGTTTTCGGCACAAAACTGTAGCCACAGTTCGCCTCTCTCGTTCCTATCTCCCAGTCCGTATTTCCCCACCACTTCTCTTAGATGGTCATCGTGAAGTGTTGATCCGACTTTTGCGTTAAGATCTCCCATCAGTACCGTGATATCTCTACTTGGCAGTGTCTTAAGAGTGTCTTCCAACAATTTATAGAAGTCCTCGCTATCAACTTCTGAAGACTGTGACGTCGGTGCATACACTACTACTAGGTTTACGCGACATGGTTTTGTGTTTAATCTCATAGTCATAATGCGGTCGCTCACTGGGTTGTATCCGAGCACTGACTTGTTGACAAATTGAGATAAACAGATAGCAACACCATTCCTACTTTCATTTTCAGGCCCAGAAAAGTAGAGAGTATGGCCAGTAGGTATTGTATAGAAACCTGACCCCCTCATGTGTGTTTCTGTAATGCCTAGAATTTCCACATTATGGCACTTCTGCTCACTTCCTATAATTTCCACTTTCCCTGGTTGAAGCATGCCTCGTACATTCCATGTCCCAATTCTGACCTTCTTGCGGATTTGTGGACGGTTCTTAACATTATGTACGTTGTTAGCACCAGTAACATCTTGTGCGCACTGAGCCTGATGTGTCACTTCAGTGGACCCAGTAGCATACTTCACACCATGCGACCTGGAATCAGCATGGCGCCGGGTGGTAGCCGGATTGCATGCCATCGTTCTCTCATTTCCTTGCACTTTCATGACGGGTTTCTTGGGAAAAATAGTGCAGTGGTTTCCCCTTGCCTTCTGCACCGCAGTTATGTTGTAGTAGACTTCAGAACGCCCTGCTGCCGACGCCTGATATCCGGACTTAGTGACTTCAAGGTCCGGACCCCCTTCTCCCTAGCTGCTTGTCGACCTATATCTCCAAAGGGGTTGGCTACCGCAATCTCGATTATAGGTTACCCGACGTAACAGGGTTCGCCGCGGGTAGGCTGGGAGTGGAGTTGGTGGAGAGAGGCTGAGTGACTTATTCTCATTTAGTGCTATATTGCGCATCATCCACCCTTGAACCCCACACACGTATTACGCATTCACACATGTATTAAAAACCGGCCTCACTTGACTGTTCAACGATGTTCTCTCTTGATTTTTTTATTTGCTCAGAGTTCGGGGTGAATGATTTATGATGAAATGATAGTAGCGCTTACAGCGTAGTTTGACTAATTACTACTTATTCATCATATGCTTAATAAGCCACATTTGGTAGTCTTCGGATGGGTGACACCGAGGGTGGCATTTCAAACTGAGCGCTACCGTGACTTGGATGACACGTTACATTGTGGGTTTCGGTTTTTTAACCGTTTAGCCATGTCAGAAACCTTCAGGCGGCTTAAAAACATACATCAGGGCTAGTCACCCGCCTACACAAACTTACTTAACAGCTACTTAGCTGCTGCTGCTGCTGTCTTAGTAAGACATGACGTTTCTACTTGTTTGGAATTCAATACAATATTGAGTATTTTACCCCAGCCCATGATTGGGGGTGGACGTGCTCTGCAGGACTTGATCTCTCCAGTACAGTATTCATCCAGTCAACAATTGCGCAAATTAGCTAACTTTACGAAGGTTTTAAGAACGGGTAGTAGGTAGTTTTATTTTTATTTCGTATAGCTTTGCGTTTGACTACATACTGCTTGATGTTAAGCAGATATGCGGTCTAGAGTGTAGCACACTTACCTAGAAGATAACCTATGTACTCTAAATTTGAAGACACCCAGGTTGTAGGTACTTTAGCGGGAAGACAGACGACGGGAAGGCGAATGTTGTGTGAAATATAGAGCCAGAACTGGACATCACACGTTCATCACGCTGGCAACATTACGTCTATTCAGAAGCATCGTCAGTGGGAGCCTTTAGCACATAAAAACGATAGCATTCCCGCGGCAGATTCCCCGCATTTCTGAGAGCCAGCGAACTAGCATCATTCGATATTTGACGTCGAATCGATGGAGCAATCTCTACCAGAGATATAACGAATAAAGATATTCGATCGAATAAAGATATTGCGAAAGGAAGTCATATTCGATATCTAGCAATGATGAGGCCGTTTGAATTCAATAAGAAGTTGTCGAGGTTAGACTGTAGTCTACAGTGCAATATATGGCGACCGCTGTGTCCAATGCTCTATGTACTGTCGGAAAAAAAAAATCAGCGAGATAATTTATCCTTTCCTTACTTATATTAAACCAAATGTGTTTTTATTACTCTTTCACGCAGCAACATAGCAACGGATCGACTTGATTTTTTTTTTCATGGATATACATATGTACCTACATAGTTCAAGGGACACACTGACATTGGGGCTACTTTTATCCCGAAAAAATAAAACGGTTATATTGGATATCTATCACAAAAATCAAAATACCACGCAGGTGAAGCCGCGGATAAAAGCTAGTTGTTAATAATCGGCCCCCATTGGGTACGGAACCTTAGTGCGCGAGTCCTGCTCGCAGTTGGCCGATGTTTTTAGAGAGACGAGCAAAATTAATTTGTTTACCGCCATACAATAAACGCTTAATCCAGATTTAATGTCACATGATTTTAACGAATTTATGCTAATTATGAAATGGGAAAACGACCTGACAAACCCCAAATAACAGAGACTACTGTGGTTTGCATAGTAAGCTGAAACTTTTATCGTTTTCGTATATGTTTGTAAGTATTTTCTCGTTTTCGCCACTGTATAAAATAAAATACAAACACTGTACAAAAATGCATAGATCCGCACAGAAACTATTTTAGTTTTCGTATAGGTATAAACTCCTGATAACCCCTCTGTAAACAATTAAAAGATTCGAACCCCATTATGTAAACAAGTTGTGAAACTTAGTGACTTTTTTTTCTAACCCTACGCAATTGTTTTGTATATCTTGATTATTATTTCTAGCAAGTCTGGAATAAATAAGCGTTCGTAAGCAAATGTTGTTTTACCCGTTATGTGTCTAACCCACTGCCAGCCTTATTATGTACTCGTAACAAGTAGAGCTTGTTATTAGTACGGTACGATTTTATCCGTATCCTTGGAAATCGCGAAGAAAATGAGAAAATACCGAAACCTTTGTTTATTTTCAATGAATTCATGTTAGTCGCTATTGTTCTCATTTTTTCTACAAAATTAGAGACTAGCTGCTGACCTACTTATATGCAACTAGCGGCCCGCCCCGGCTTCGAACAGATGAATCCTGAATCACTCTATCTATAAAAAAAAAACCGCATCAAAATCCGTTGTGTAGTTTTAAAGATATAAGCATACATGGGGACGGACAGCGGGCAGCGACTTTGTTTTATACTATTATCATGCAAAGACAATAATTATAATGAGGACTTTATAAGAACCAACGTGTTCTAACTGCATTTTTGTTCCTATCATGTAAGGTCACTATCATTTTTAGGGTTCTGTACCCAAAGGGCAAAAACGGGACTTTATTAGGACTAAGACTCCGTTGTCCCTCTATCCGTCTCACTAGGCTGCATCTCATGAACCATGATAGCTAGACAGTTAAAATTTTCACAATAATTTATTATCATTTAGATTTAGTGATGAGAAATTTATTAAATTAAAAGGAATAGATTATGTTGTTTTTAAACTTTAGCGATTTGAACAGATTATTATGTACTACGGGACTAAACGCGCACTAACATTACGAGATTTAAATAAAAAGGTACCTCATTATCCTGACGTTTCGACCGAGTTGCATCGATCATGGTCACGGGTAGACTGATGCAACTAGGTCGAAACGTCTAGACATTTTAGTGCGCGATTAGTCCCGTAGTACATACCTAATAATAAGGAACAGAATATTTCAGATTTCTTCAGTAAAACAACAACTGTATTTCAAGGAGATAATCAGCATACTTAATTATTTTTTGCAAAAAATAGCACGACCAACTTTAACCGTGTACAGAATTTACGAATATTTCGCACGGGTCGATGTAGCATTTTTCACATTATTGTTGATTTATCAAAAATGGCCCAGCCGATTTCGATAAAAATTAAATTAGACCAATTTCAAAGTATACTCTTTCCAATAAAAAAGAATTATCGAAATCGGACTACTACGTATATATAATATACGAGTCGAATTGAGAAATATGTTAAGAAGACGGCAAATTTCACTAAAATACTTTAATTTACTTAATTCATAATTCAAATTAACCACATAACATTTCATCTGCATGTTACTTTATCGAATTCCCGCGACCTCGATACGCAAATGTGCTCATTTAATTGAGTGCTTGATACATCCAGATTTTTTATTCGGATTCACTTGTGAATTTAGTAAATTATTTCAGGAAAAAACGGAACAGTGATGTAGAATTTTTTATTTGCAGTAGTATGTAGTATGTGCAAAAAGAGAACCGTCGTGGCGTTACAATGAACTAACAATAAGATTTTAATCAGCAGCCAAGGTATCGAGTATACTTGGTAGACGTGAGTACTGATGTAAGCCGAATTGGTGTCTACAAAGTAACAAACACTTTTAGTTGTACTAGCAATGACAGAGCGGTGTTGTCAACGTAACAAAATTAGTAAAATGTCACACGGGCGACCTCGCCTACGACGCTTCCATTTTTGCACAAACCCTAGCGGTTACTTTGTTGAACTCGCGTGTACGTTCGTTGACCGAAGCAAAAGCAAAGCTCGATGATTTTGCTTTCGTCTGTCCAGATGTTATTTTTTTCTTTACAGGTTGCATTTTTCAACGTATATCGACGAAACTTGGTACACAGGTTCTATAAATTAACGTTTTTTTGTCGTCGGTGATTTTTGATAACGGGGTGTTTCTCTCAGTAAGGGGGTTTGCTGCCGAACTATTTATCAGCCAATTTCGATAATATTTGGCAAGACTGTTCAGGTTGTGTGTTTAGTAGGTAGGTAAATCATATTTTCAAAGTCGGGAATTCGAATAACATTACTCCGACAAATAGTACCTCCGATGTGCGCTACTCCAAAAGCACGTTATACCGAAACGAAACATCCTAACTTTCGCATATTTATGTTAGTAGGATTCGACATTTAGGCGTGAAAATCGTTCCCCAGTGACAAATTTATTTCAAAGGTTTTGTAATTTGTTGGCTTTTTGCCATGTTAAAGGTATTTGAGGTGATGGTGGTGGAAGGTTTTGCAAAACGAATTAAAAATCACCAAACATGTGCAATATAGGCCTTATTAGTAAACCAAACTAACTATACCTTGTTAAAAATAGTTTGACACGCGAGACATTGACTTAAGCGTAATAACTCACGCACATCAAGTATCATAATTTTTATAGTCAAAACGTGTGTTGGGTACACAATGTTCGGTACTTCTTGCTCGTGAATCTCGATCATACATTGTGTACCGAACATTTTGACTACAAAATATGGTACTTGATGTGCGTGAGTCATTACGCGTATGTCAATGTCTCGCGTATCAAACTATTTTAACAAGGTACAGCTATGGACAGGACTGTGTCTCGAGTCTCTCTGAGAGATCGATTCAGAAATGAGAATCTTACAAAGAGATCCGTCGTCCTAAAGTTACAGACATAGCACAGCGAATGAGCAAGTTGAAATGGCAGTAGGCGGGGACACAACCCTAAAATATTATTGTATCTCAACATAGCTTAAATAAAATTTTTGAAAGTTTCTAAAATGTATTTTACCTTCAATTATTCGCTGCTCCGAAAAGTCCATGAAACTTTTTAATAACCCACTTTCAGGCACACTGCACGGCAGCGCTTGCACCGCTTTTTGCCTGCGGTAGTTTCACCATATATTATATTATGCAGCGCTTTACGCTTTATTGTAGTCCTTTGTTGAGGAAATCCTCTGAGAGGATTATCGTAAAGTGCTTATAGAATAAAGTATCTCTCAACGGCGGAGGAAGCTTTAGGCCCAGACTCCACCAAAACGGAGCGAAGAAGGGCGGACATGGGAGAGCTTTTTAGACCGTTATGTTTTCCTAGGATAGCTGTGCCGTCATACAGCAGCCATAATATTCGCTTTCTATTACGTTATATTAATATATACTAATTATAAATAATTTTAAATATTTTTGGGACATCTTACACACGGCCTCTGACCCCAAACTAAGCAAAGCTTGTGATATGACTGCCAGAGACTGATATACTACATATACTTATTTTTAAATACATACTTATATAGGTAGTAACTAAATAACACCCAGACACAGAGCAAACACTTATGTTCATCACATAAATATTTGCCCTAGGTGGGGATCGAACCCACGCCTCTTTGATCCAGAAGTTAGGGTCACTAACCACTGAGCCACCGAGGCAGTCGCATTAATGGCATAACAATATGCTTACATGCTTGTCGTTTGTTCGCTATATCACGGCCGTTATATTACGGACAGCGCCTTCCAGGAAAACAGAACTTAATCCCATTGGTGAAATGCTTTATTTGCTTTGCGAATAACAAAACAAGAACTTCGCTCCTACACGATTATATTTTGTTTCTCTATAGGCAAAAATAGCATCCAGAAATATATAACCCTTAAAAAGGCTAGTACAGTACAGCAGTAAATATAGCATGTATGCCGTGGACTTATGGACTATAATGACCTAATTTAGGAAAGCAGAAATAGCAGAATGTTGCAGTTCGTGACTCCATCGCATAGAATGCAATATTTGCGATGCAGGAAACAAAGCACAGTTATAAGCGAAGCGTAAGTTTTGTTTTTCGCCATCGACTTAGCATTTTTACCAACTTCCAAAAAAGAGCAGATACCTACTACATAATATGTTCGTCTGTAAGTATTTTTTTTGGAAGTTGGTAAAAATGCTAAGTCGATGGCGAAAAACAAAACTTACGCTTCGCTTATAACTGTGCTATTACTACGATATTTTCTACAATTGTGAACCGATTTTGATTTTTTAGTTCGAAAGAGTATACTTCCGAGGTGGCCCCATTTAAATTTTATCGAGATGGGCTGAGCCGTTTTTGATAAGTCAACAATAATGAACATGGATGTCACATCGATTTGTGCAAATTATTTGAATTCTGTACACGGTGGAAGACGGTGTTGCGATTTTTTGCGAAAAATAGTTATTTCATATTGATGTTCTTCGCTAATCATTGTAATCCACAAGCCCATCGCATGTCTGCAATGGGCTTATGGATTACAATTTACAATGCTCCGCTCAGCTTCGCCCATTTCCGTTTTAGTGCGGTCCGGACTTGTGTGGGAAACCAGCTTGGATCACCTTCGCTTTGGTGTGGTCCGGACTTTAAATGGCAAGGCAGGTTTGATGCATACCAAGTTGCTAAGCAAACATTGCTGTGTTTGGTAGCTGCAGCGAAATTGTTGGATAAAATGGGATACTATAATACCTATAAAATGGATGACAGAACTTTTTAGGATGTTTATGCGATCATTTCCATAGAAAAAATAATAATAAATAAGTAATACTAGAAGTGTCCTGAACAGTAGACCTCGCGATATATATATATATATATATATATATATATATATATATATATATATAAAAAATAAAATCGATCAAGAAAGAGTGCAAATATAGGTTAATGAAGTTATAATTATGTTATATATATATATTATATATTATAACTTTATTAACCTATATATATATATATATATACATAATTATAACTTCATTAACCTATATTTGCACTCTTTCTTGATCGATTTTATTTTTTATCATTATTTTGTACAGTTCTGATTACCGCAAATTTTCGCCCCTTTGATGGAAATTTTTGTCGTCGGCGATTTTTTTATTATTTGGGGGACCCAAATAATAAAAAATCGCCCACGACGAATTAATATATTAATATAACCTGTGTACCCAGTTTCGTCGAGATTCACTGAAAAATGCGACCTATATAGGGAAATCAACATCCGGACAGACGAAAGCAAAATCGTCGAGTTGAAGCGGAGACCTTCGCTTCGCTTCGGCTAATAAACAGGAAACAAACTCGTCGCCACAATCGCATAGCCGATCTGTCAAAATTATAGTGTCACTTTATCGCCGCGGGCATCGACTTGGCATTTTTATTAAATGGTTTTATTGAACATGACTTTTGACAGATCCCGTGGACAGATTGATATGATATTTAATACACTGTTTTAGTTTCGATGACCATATTTTTTATTATTCAGTATTGACGTAATTACAAGATGGGCACCGCCACAACATGGCGGATTCCATTTTTTACACAATCCCCTCAATATGGGTATCAAATGAAAGGGCTTGAAAGGGTTTTTCATGTAGAACACAGTTTTTAGTAACAAAATATAAACTAAAAATAAAAAAATAAAATTGGTAAAAAAACTCTTTTAAATTAAACTGTTTTATATACTAAAAATTAAAAAATAATAACTAAGAAATAAAATCGTGGGCGCAACGTAGTTACATAATGAAATCTTCCAGGGTAAGGCCCCACGATTTATTTTTGAGTTATTATTTTTTAGATTTTAGTACATAAAACAGTTTAATTTAAAAAAATTGTTTACCAAGTATTAAGGCCGCGGGACTATTTTCTTTGTAGCTTTCGCATTTAAGGAATAAATAGTGAAATAACTATGAATCTCGGTAATATTTTTGTTTGAATATACAGGGTATCTCGGTAAATTTTTGTTTTTTAGATTTGATAACAAAAGTCGTAGAACAACAGTTGTTGGTTTTGATGTAAGTACAGAATAAGCCCCTAAAAGGATGTTAATTGATTAGAAATAACCCTATATATTATGCATTAATGTATCTTTTGTAATCAGAGACTGCAAAGCGTCGCTATATTGTGAGATTTCGACGAGAAACCAGAAAAGATCTTTATTATTTTCGGATTGTTTTCCTTGTTGTTTCGGAACTTGTGGATATACAGTAAACGTTCACTAAATCAGTACTAACTCCAGAGAGATTTGAGCAAAGCAGCATTAAATATATCCTGTTTTCCCCATTTTTCTTCTACGTTTTAGAGGTTGTCAATCCCGGGGCCTTCGGGCTGCTTCTAATATAACCATAGAATGGTTATATTAGAAGTAACAGCAGCACGGAAGAAACCAGCTATGTGCTAAGTTCCTATATTTTTTTTTTTTTTATTTATTAATGTAGGTATAGGTAATGCTTTTCAAAGTATGAGTAAAGTAAGTTCGTATAGGCCGGGTGGCTAGCCCTGGTGTCAGAGCCTGTAGGCCGCCTTAAGGCCTCTGTATATCCAAAAGTCTGGGGAAAAAGGTATCTTCTAAGTCTGCGTGCTTCATCTTCGACCACAACGTCGCTTACCACCACGCTAGTCGGTGGTCAAGCGGGGTAAGTAAAGTTGTATTGTATACAAAAGTTGTAGATATTTTTACTACCTATTAACTTTGCCATTTAACTTATTTATAGTTTTGCCGGAAAACGAGATAAACCGTTTTTTACCCTTAAAACCTTCCCCCCTACTTCCCGAGCTCAGATCGCCAGGAATTAATTTTCCCTTTCATTTTTGTTATATTCTCTTCCTTTTACAATGGGTTTAATCCTACTATTATTTTCGCTGAAGCACTGTTTTTTTTTTCTATATTCGAATTTGAAGTGCCGTACAATCTTCTCTATTTTAGTTCCTTAAGCACTTTTTGAGCGCAAAACTCCTTCTACTTTTTTCCATGTTCAAAGCTTATAACTTGAAGTTCCAAAGTAACAAAATAAAGTAACCTGTAAGCCAAAGTCCCAACTTCGATACTAATAAAAAGTTGTTTGCAAACTTTCATCTATCTCCATAAGTTGAACAAAGCCTGTCGATTTTGAACTTCCTTCGCTTCCGATTAGTTGGGAACCTCTTAAAACTTGCATAAATAATGCACATTCTTTGTGAGATGAAAAGGGGTGGGAGGGATATTAAATTCTTGAGACTTTGCCTTAAACCTTGCGAGGTTTTACGAGTGCGTATTACGAATTTTTGTATCACCTTTCTTGCTTTTTTGGTTGCCTGGAAGAAATCGCTTTAAACGGTAAGGCCGCCGATTTTATTACTAGTTTTGATATATATTATTATTGACATAATGACAGACGCACAACAAAGTGATCTTATATGGGGTTCCGATTTTTTCTTTTGAGGTACGGATTACTGAACCCTTAAAACAAATGTATAATTATTAATATAGACCTTTGATAGTGTCTGCCCTTTGCAAAAAGTTCACACAGACAATTATCTGTATCTGATACTGTTTTGGTCGTCCCCTGTTGTTGGGAAAGAAACTTCAAAAGCCTGCCCTAGACCAGCTATATTATAAGCCTTAACAGTTCCAGCTTCACAGTTGCTTACGAGATGGGGAAAGTTTTAAAATAAAACAGCAGCACAACAGACAAGGCAACCTTCGAGCTCAGTTAAGAAGCAGTCACACTACCAGGCGAAGATCTGATTTGACGAACCGCGTTCAGATGGTTCAAGTTATTTCTTAAGTGTGAATTTCACATGTGCACGCGGTCTGTGAGTTTTTTGAAGTTGTACCTACTTTTGTTTTGGTTTTACAACAAATGTGACGATCATTGCTTCATTTGGTAGATTATCGTTATTCTACAATATTTCGATCGCATTTATATTATTATTCGTGTTATATATTTTAAAAATGTACAAAAACCACGATAGTTTCCATCGTCAAAATGTTGATGAGTTTTGCAGTAGGTATCCAAAAATAATATCTACCAACCACGGAAGACCAGCGCTGGTTGGTTCACAACACGCTAAGGTAAAGATAGTTTGAAGCAAAGATACAAGAAATTAAGATAAAGCAAGCATTTATTTATTTAATTCGGAACGCAGAGCTCCATCTGTGCGTGATAAGTGCGTTGATATTGTATAATCCCCATAGAGGAATGTCTCTAGAGTCTAGACGGATTACCTTTTTATTACTTAACTGAGTTTTAGTTAACTAATCTAAATTTAAAAAATCGTGGAGTCTGACACATCTCATAATTATAATATTGAACAAAACTGACAGCGAAAACAGAACTAAAAATACCAACCATGTTTTAATTTTATTTTGTCGAACTCTACAACTCTAACCGCAGATTCCGGTATGAGTTTGAGTACGGTACGGAAGTCGAAAGTCGAAACGCAGAGCTCCGCCAGTGTGGCTGGCGCTCTAAACTTCATATTGCCGGCCAAATTGAATTCTCAGGTAGAGTTGAGAAGATTCCTCGGATGCCTTGATATTATAACTGGCGTCCCCGACATTCCTAGACGGATTGCCTTTTTATTACCTGCGAAACAATGACTAACTTCAACTTGATACCTTTGTCTAGTTGTGAAAATTTTGCTTTAGAAAGAGTGTCTTTAAAGAATGTGGTATTACTTTTATTACACGCATTTTTTTCGGCTAAGGACCTATTTAGTTTTATTAGTTACGATAAAAAACAATACTCTAACTATTGTATATTTCTGTGTGATATATATTTTATGTTTTTTTTGTGAAATGAAGCGATTTTCAGTGGCGTATGAACTCATCATTGTAAACAACATTTACTGCGGGACTAATGGGACCAACTGCAAAATAATAAAGAGAAAATAAGCTGATTTATTTGTCGCGATTACGCAGTTGGCCCCATAGTAAAACTTGTTCGTAATTATGAACATGTGCACCTCTAGAAGTGCCGGCGGTTTGCAAAACAACAACCTGTTTATGTAAGTTAAAGCATTACGTATTATTATCTTTTAGCCTGTATCCATCAGGTGAGTTAGTGGCAACAAACGCAGTCTTTTAGTGAGTGTTAAAATAATAAATAATGTAACAGGGCAAATGCCTTTATTAACTACGAAAAAATACAATACCACTTACTTAAGCTCAAACTACATAAAAGTAATAGGATCACCCACAGACCTTTCAAGGCCTAAAGATAATCCAAATGCTTTAAGCCTACTTACTGCCAGTAATTAGCAGCGTGCCCATCATGCTGGCAGCATTGCCATTCAGCGTGACAATGCTACACAATGACAATAGACAATGGGTCCGTGGGGGCCGGGAAATCAGGACCACGCTGAATGGCGATGCTTAGACGTTGAGCCAGATAAACATCAGCATTTTGGTCACGCGTCGCGTCCACCAGACGCTCAGAAAGATTTTTGAAACCAAGATGATTTCCCGGCCCCCACGGGCCACACAGTCTCAACCCCAAATGGCAAAACATAATTACAAATTATACAATGACATACATACCATTTCCCGTCAATCAACTAAAAAAACATGACCCATGCCACGGTAACGATACGAGTATCTAACAGTATTCCGTCTTCACATAAACGGTCGGAACGCGAATCATACCTACGCGCCTCAGAGCGGGGTATGCTCTCGGTATGCTAGTCAGCCGCGGCGCGCCGTAGTGCAAACGGTGTGAGTCTTGTGGGTTTGTAACTAAGAAGCGTGCGATTTAAGTTTATATGGCTCCTTGTTTTACTACGGAACCATAAAAACATCAAAAATGAACACTTCCTTTTTAATTCACAACGAAGTTCTTTTTTGTAATGAATATAAATAATTTTACATCAAAGGTAAAAAAAAAAAAATGCTTTATTCTTTAGACTTATGGAAATGCGCTTAAAATCGTCTTTTTACAAAGGTTTTCGATAACATAATTACTAATTACAATTGAATTAATTAGGTACATAAAATAATCTATTACAAATCAGAACACCCTAACATAAAATAATCTAAAAAAAATATAATAGGTATCTGCAATACAATATAATAGGTAATAAGGTTCAAAACTAAAAAGAAACTCAAGTAGGTAAAAAGTAGATGAAATTAAAATACTGTAGGGTTGCCCCTAGCGCGTGAGACGTGCTGCTTGGCCACGTGGCGCTGTAAGTACATATTTCAAGGACAGGGCCGAGTCGCAATACTGTTAGGTACCATCACCGTGCCCATACAAAGACTCCTAAGCAAATTGCGTCCAAATTACCACCTTCATTTCAAAAAATAATAAATGAATATTAATTTGGCGCGCCGTCTGAAAACATCAGTTCTTTCATCTGTTTCCTGTTGAATTATTCAGAATTCTTGTTTATGCCTCGTTTCACAGTTTACTAAGAAACTTTTATGAAAACTCCGGAGTCTTGAAGTAAAATTTGCCCAGTCGCGTTTAGGGTTGCTCCTGTTCTGTTTAAGGCGGTAACTGGCCGGATTGGTCTAAAGTAGAGTAGAACCGATAAAGTCCAGCTTGGCAAATTGGCAAGTTGAAATGGCGGTGGGCAGGACACAAACCACGGGCCGCGGAGGAGTGCGAAAGCGTGCACATGGCGCAGTGGCGGAAACACCCCAGGTTTTTGGTGGGTTTGCAATCGACTAGCGGTGAAGACTCCCACATAACCACCGGCCTGCCCAGGTTTGGTGGTATCAATAAACGATTTTCCTGGGTAAAAAAAAAGGACACAAACCACGGAGGATTTCGTATTCAACTTCCGTGGGGAGGACTAATAACCGATGGGGTCGGTGTCGTTGGTGTGGGTAGCTTTTTCCTTATAATTTTAAATACATATGTAGAATAATAAATGAATTTATAATATATATGTAGTTTTGCTATGATCTCAAAAGATAATATAGGTACTCTACAAGTGTATGTACTTTATTTTGATAATGAAAAGATATAGGTAAGAGATTATATTTTAATGCCATTCTTTGAATCAGTAACAATACCATGCGGGTACTACATTAGAACAATAGGTTTACGTAACCGGTAACGTGTGTGAGAAATTATGATGAATGTTCCAAAACATTATGTAAGAAAGGATTTTTCATTTAAATAAATCAACGAAGTGAGGCCGCGGTTGGCGCGGTCCGGTTTCGGATGGGTGACCGCGGGTGGCGTTTACAAAAGTAACTGAGTATTACATGTTATTAAGCTCCAATTATTTTAATCGCTAAGCTATATCAGTAACCGCGCGGAACCCCATCCCTCACCCCCGCTAACCTATAAATTTGTTACTGTGCAACAACTTTACCCGTGTTCACCGCTCATGTCAAACCGTGGAGGGAGAATGGGTGGAGAAGATACTATGGGTGCGAGAAAAAAGATGTGCTATACATACTTAGCCTGGCAGAGATCGCTGTTAGCGATAAGGCCGCCCTTTGTTATACTGTTTTGTATCTTTATTTCTTCTTATTATGGTTATTTCTTGGTGTGCAATAAAGCGTTTATCTATCTATCTAACTTAGATAGCTATATACAAGATGTTATAATTTTATCATATTTAGACTCTAGATAATAGTAAAAACCTGCATAATACTAATAGAAATGATAGAAAATATGTAATAGTTCATAAATATGTTAATTTACTTAAGCATCTCATCAAAAATTCAACAGTAGTTTTTGGCGCGAAAAATTTGCCTGACTTACGTCTAGGCAGTGCAACAAAGAAACGTATACGCAAATAGAGGCAAAAGATATTACTTTCGTCCTGTTCACTCGTTATACTTGCACATCTCGACTTCTCTTACTTTTGTAATTATTATTTAGCGCCTGGTCTAGTTATACTTTGACTGTGTCAAACGTATTATATCAAATATCTAAATTCCAATAACTCTATTGTAAGAAGGCGCGAGTCTTCAAAAATTTTGGGTTCTTCTCATCTCTAATCGTTAACTTACTCGAAATTTTCCTTTTATCCCCAGTTCCCGTAAAAATATATAGTTTTAATAAAACCGAGAACTGAAAATTACTATACTTAACTTAACATTAATAAAAGCAATTTAATACTCAGACGGCTATAAAAATGGTGTAGTTTCATTGCAAAGATCCTTTAGCCACCTTCCAGCTCCATCATCAGTTCAGCACCATGTCATCATAATATTGCATTGTCACGAAATTTACACATGTATGCAAAATTTCAGCTCAATCGGAAAGCGGGAAGTGGATCAAATTGAACTTGCAAGATTTGATTACAGACCTACAGACAGACAACTGCTGGCCAATCGCACTAAAAAATTACAGCTGAACTACAATTGAACTTTAACCGAACTTTGACTTTTTGTCTATTTTCGTATCGCACTAATGATTCTGACAAAAGTTGAAACGCAACTCGATCAGAACGTAACGTAACTGTAGTCAAACGAACGGTTGGTGTATGATGTTTAGCTAATTACGTAGCCTTTTTTGTTTGTAAAAACAAACATGCTTCTCTTTGTAGTCCTTAAAATTTTAGTAATTTGTTGTAAAAATTCGATTCCCGAAGAATGTGAAATTGTAAATAGATCTGATTGATTGCGACTCGCGTCACGTCATGGTCGGGGTGCGTCACTGTCAATTTTCAGCTAATGTCAGTTGACATGTCGCATCGGGTTTTGGCGTGGCGCGAACATCATATTTTCTAAAATCGATAATGTTATGTTTTATTTTAATTATGTTTGCACGCTGTTGCTACAACAATAGCCTTATTGTTTTTTAATTTTCGCATGAGACGTCACCTGCCGGTCCTTCCGGAAGATCAGCGCTGGTTGGTCCACAACCAGCATATGCTGAGGTGGGACCGGGTTGTGACAAAAATAAAATTAAGTAATTAAGTAGGATATCATTGTAGAATAATTAAGAGTAATTGCTTATGATGTTTATTTTGTTTTGTTTTGCTGTGTTGTTTGCTTTGTATTTGATTTTATTTTTGTCTTAATAAAGAACTGTCTATTGTCTATTGTCTAATTACCGAATTTCTTGAAGCTGAATCGAAACTTAGCTACAATTGCAACCGAACTTTAACTGAATTACAGATGGAACGCAGCTGTTTAAAATTACGGCGATTGACCTGCTGGACGGGTGAAACTAAATAAAAGCTTGTAAAAAGTAAAAAAATCCTACTTCCTACTATATATCCTACTAATATCATAAACGCGAAAGTTTGTGAGGATGGATGTATGAATGTTTGTTACTCTTTCATGCAAAAACTACTGAACGGATTGAGATGAAACTTTGCAATAATATAGCTTATATATCAGAATAACACATCTAGGCTATAAATTATAATGATATATAGCGTATGCGGGCGAAGCCGCGGGTAGAAACTAGTAATATTATAAACGCGAAAGTTTGTGAGGATGGATGGATGTTTGTTACTCTTTCACGCAAAAACTACTGAACGGATTGAGATGAAACTTTGCAATATTATAGCTTATATATAAAAATAACACATAAGCTATAAATTATAATGATATATAGCGTATGCGGGCGAAGCCGCGGGTAGAAACTAGTAATATTATAAACGCGAAAGTTTGTGAGGATGGATGGATGTTTGTTACTCTTTCACGCTAAAACTACTGAACGGATTGAGATGAAACTTTGCAATATTATAGCTTATATATCATAATAACACATAGGCTATAAATTATAATGATATTGCGTTAAAAATCAAAATATCATACGGGCGAAGCCGCGGGTAAAAACTAGTTTAGCATAATTTCCGTGATCAGCAGCCCCCCTACCGCCTAAAGCAATAGCAATCGTAATAGCAATCGTTAATGACTTCATTTTAGTCATTTGGCACCGCCTATGTGACGTTAGCCATCAAAGTTGTTCATTCAACGATTGCTTTCGCAATCCGCGCAAAGCAATTGATGGCTAACGTCACATAGGCGGTGCCAAATGACTAAAATGAAGTCATAAACGATTGCTATTACGATTGCTATTGCTTAGGCGGTAGGGGGGCTGGTGCCCTTGCGTTGCGCTCGGCTCGTCTTGGTGGGGCACTGTTGTGTCCCCAGATTAGATCCAAGTCTCCACTAATGTATCTTTTAGTTTAGATACTTTCTTTTAAAATCCTTTCTGTTTTAAGAATTTCAAGTGAGCGCAAATAATATTTATTCTCTCATAACTTGATATTGACGTTAGCTATATCAATAGCACAACTTGAGTGACAATAGTCAGTTATAATAGTTATTTTCGACCTCTCCTGTTAAATCATATAATTTTTGCTAAAAATGGCATGACGGACTCCAACCGTGTACAAAATTCGCGAATATTTCGCACCGATCGATGTAGCATAGTTCATATTATTGTTGATTTATCAAAAATGGCTCAGCCGATTTCGATAAAATTTACATGCTATGTCTCTTTCCAATAAAAAAAGAATTATCGAAATCGGACGACTATGTAAAAAGTTATGCGTGGTATACATAAAAAAATATATATGCGTCGAATTGAGTACCTCCTCCGGTTCGGCGGTCAAAAAGGTTCCGTACCAAACCAACTATATTATCGTTCGTTACTATTATAGTAAATTCGAAAGTGTCTTTCTTGGTTTGTTACTGCCGCTGCCTATGCTAGTACGATTGATAAGTGCTTAATAGGGATTTTAGAAATTCAAAACCTATGTACTCAAACTTGCTGGCGCCAGTGAGACAGTAGCGGCTGGTTGAAAAGTTTGTTAATTTTGAGTAAGCAAACGATTTTTACTTTTCTTTGATCACGTCTCGAGCACAAGTTAGGCAAGAGTAACTACTTCAACATAATAGATTCCGAGCCAATGAGCAGCGATCGGATGATGAGTCGGTTCTTTACAAGTCAAATCAATAACGACTAGAGATGATCGGCCTGGAATCGAGATGACTCACGAACTTACGAGCAATTCGATCGGACGAATAGGCATGATGACAAAAAAAAGCGGACAAGTGCGAGTCAGGCGCGCACATTGAGGGCTCCGTATAAACACGTTGTTAAAATAATTAAAAACCTGTTTTAGCATGTGCTAATGAAGTACTTTTATATGATACCTTACATGATACGATTTACTCACTTTGAATTTTGAACTCATATTTTGTGAATCCAGGCCCTATTTTTTTGTGATTTAAATAAAAATGTACAGTTTTCAGATTTATTCCTATATGTGTACTCTGAGACAATGCTTCTCGCTAAATTTCATAGTTCTATGTCAACGGGAAGTACCCTGTAGGTTTTGATTGTGCGAAATATGCGATTTTTACGACATAAACTAACTTTTTTAAACGATAACTGAAAAGTTTTTCTTTTACACAACTGCAAGCGATCATAGATATACGTATACAGATTAAATTTCAACTCGGTATCTTTACGCGTTCCTGAGATAAAGAGTCTTGACATATACACAGACGGACAGACGGACAACAAAGTGATCCTATAAGGGTTCCGTTTGAGGTACGGAACCATAAAAATAGTTAGTCGGGTTAATAGATATTAGACACGTATTTATTGTCAATTAAACAAAAATTGATGAATAAATAGCTCGTTACATTTCGGCATGACGTCACGAGTGTACTACAAATGTACAGACTACGTTGCACTAGTGACATCACGAGCCCCCGCTCCCAAACTTTCACAAGGTTTATCTTTGTCATTTAATGTTTGATTGTCAAAATAAAAAATACGTTACCGATATTTTTTAATAATCTAACGGACTAAATATAATAATGATTTTACTCGTATTACCCAGTCATCATGCCTATTCTCGGATCGAATGATAAGTCAATGTTACTTAGAATGGGCATTCGATTTTATCCAAGTTAGCCGAGATGACGTGGTGATTGATATTGGTGGTAGTGGAGAACGCTTTATAATCGCGTGGGTCATGGGTTTAATTCATATTACCAATTTATTTGGTATAACGTAAAATTACTCGTACCTATATATACAATTTTTCATACTACTGGCCTTTCGGTCGGTTTTGGAAAACATTTTAACTTTTTTCGTAGTAGTCCGATTTCATTAATTCTTTTTTTATTGGAAAGAGTATACTTCGAAATTGGTCCCATTTAAAATTTATCGAAATTAGATAAGCCATTTTTGATAAATCAACAATAATGTGAAAAATGCTGAAGTCGGTATTGCTATTTTTTGCAAAAAATAATCTTACAAATACATACCGTGTACAGAATTCGCGAATATTTCGCACCGATCGATGTAGCATTGTCCACATTATTGTTGATTTATCAAAAACTGCTCAGCTGATTTCGATAAAATTGAATCGGGACCTGTGAAGTATGATCTGCTAAACAAAAAAGAATTATTGAAATGGGACTACTCTGTAAAAAGTGCGTATACATAAAACATTTATAAATATGCGTCGACTTGAATAACCTCCTCCGTTTCGTCGGTTAATAATTCTCGATGGCGTATGTGAATCCACAAACCCGTAATAGCCTATTCGATCTTCGCAGGTTCAGTCATTCGTAGAACATGCAATGTTGAACATAGGTTTTCCTAATCGATTTCAGAAAATGGTAGTTGGAAAAAGTTTTTAGTTTTGAATTTGCCCATCTCTACTTCTATGATAAGGAGCCTCACAACTTTTCATACTTCAGTAAACCCATAACTCAAAAGCCAATGAACTGATAGCAAAGAGGATCGCAGCCAAGCCACGAGCGGAAATTTAATTCCCGTCAAACTGGGCTCAGTTTCCGTCAAATACGTTGAGGTCTGACCACTGCATAAACAGCGAGAGATGGCTCTTGAAGTTGTTTGTCGGGTCTCGGTTTGGCTAAAGCCGTTGATCGACGTGTCAAACCTCTTCGACTTTAAAACCGCGGTTTTAAAATCGACGACTTTTTCACGTTCCATTTGACGGTTTCCTTTTTAGAGGTTTACCTTTTCGTTTAGAATAGCTATGTTTAGTACCTATTATAGCGTTGCGTGAAATTGATCATTTTAATTATATTTGAAAGTATTATCTTTTTCACGCAACACTGGACATGTCTATTTTAAAAGAAAAGGTAAACTGCAAAAGAGGATAGCGCAAATGGAACGTCAAAAAGTCGTCGATCTCAAAACCGCGGTTTAAAGTTCAAGGTTTATTTACGTCAATCAGCGGCTGAAGAATAATGGCAACATTTATTCCCAGAGGAATACGTGGACACGTCAATTAAAACAGAATACAGTAGCCGCCTTATTAATAAACGCAGAATTACTTCGGCACCTATATGTACGTTAGTACGTGTTAAAGATTATTTTTCTTTTTCGATCTTAACTCACTAGTAGTAGTTCACAAAAAGTAATTTGAATAAAAATGATTTATTTATAAACAGAAATGCCATAATTAATTGTAAAATGCCTAGGTTAAACCCGTGAATGAGTTGAATGGAGGATCATTGTCGAGTCAATGATCGATAACTTTATTCAAACAGTTTTCTTATAGTATTTGGCTTTAACCCCTTACCGCATACCGGGACAAATTTGGAACATTTTCAAAAATCGCTAATAACAAACTATGTATGCCATCTATGTATCTAGTTTTGCATTATTTGCCAAGCCAATGCACGTATGAACCCAGAAAAATACAGATCGCGTTTATAACTAGTCATGTGAGTACGAAATTTCGTCGGTAAAGCAGTGTGTTCCGCCATTTTGGTCGAGCATGAGGTTGAGAGTTTTCGATGAGATATTTTTAATTGTTTTGGGCTAAATATCATTAAAAAAAGTGTCTAGGAGTGAAGAACTATGGACCCACGACGATTTTATGGCAAAAAACGTAAGTTTCAACTTTTAAATTGTGATTAATTTGTTATTTAAACTTTGTGCTAAATTCGGAACATCATGCAGTCAAGTTTCAATTTACCCGTCAAATTTGGAACATCATGCAGTAGAAGGACAAAACAAATTTGGCACACTATGCAGTGTGGTACAAGTAGCCTATGATAAAGTACATGTTTTATTTTACAATTCTCTATATATTATGTATGTATGTTTGGCTAACTAACCTTGCAAACAAAATTAGACCCTCCTTCTGATTAATGTACATATATATACATCTGATGATGGCAATGAAAGGTGGCCACGGCATCTCTGTGATAAAACAACAAGCTTCCTAAGTTTGAGATCATTAGATGATGGGCGGCATTGTTATTTATGAAATATAAACTTTAGATAAATTGCTGTACAAGAAGATACCTATTATTGATTATTTTTTTGTTTGTTCTAGATGCAATTTCCCCTCGAAATCGATGTACTGCAATTATACCAGACATCTGTGAAGATGAGAATATTACAGACGACGAATTTCGAAATAAAAACTTAAGCTTATAAAAAAAAATGTTTTTTATACGACTACTAAGTACTGCTGCATATTGTGACGAATTCGGAACACATGTTTTTATAAACTAGAGTGCATGTTGTGCCGAAATTGGAACTTTTTATTTTTTGTTAAT
This sequence comes from Hypomecis punctinalis, assembly GCA_949316475.1. Classification (NCBI taxonomy): domain Eukaryota; kingdom Metazoa; phylum Arthropoda; class Insecta; order Lepidoptera; family Geometridae; genus Hypomecis; species Hypomecis punctinalis. The sequence goes on from OX438809.1 coordinate 3,211,930, forward strand.
TTTTAGATAACTATGAATTTTTAATTTTTTTTATTATTTTTATACCCCTGAGGCACAGGAACATCATAAATTAAAATTATTGAAATCTAAAAATCCATGCGGTAAGGGGTTAAGCGCAGCGTAAGACGTCTAGCGACTAGGTGGATCTATGACCGTTTTATTTTCAAAGCGGTGTTACTGAAAATATAAAAGGGATCCAGTCTAGCAGTAGATGTTTTAGTAAACTACACTATCAGTTTTTCTACGAGTAAATTGTAGCAAAACATATTAGTAAACAAACACGCAGTTTCATCAATAACGTCAAACAACAATACAACTCAAATTACATTTACAAATTATATAGCGTCTTCAAACCAGAGAAATACTCGTAGAAAACTCGTATAGGTACTAATTTGAGTGGCACACAAGAGTCACGACCGTCAGACGTCGAAAATCTGGAGCAAAAACATGAGCCTCGACAACACCATAAATAAATCATAGCTACAATGGCACAATATGACGTGAAACATGTCTACGTCGTTAGTATTTGTATGATCTGCACGTAGTTTCTTCAAGCGGACATTTGGGAGGTCGTGTCCTTTATAATCTGTGGCACTCGGAGAAAATCCTACATTTTGGGTACATTGTTGGTAGGAACCGGTCTCCAGGGCCATATTGCCGGCGCCTGCCGCATACAGAGTATGAATCATAGAAAACTCGTGGATTTTTGAGCCTAGCGCTCGCCCAGAACGGGAATATTTGATGTACGAAGTCAGATCGACTAGAAAAAGATGCTCTATTGATCTCCGGGCCCTCAGAATAATGACAAGTAATAGAAACCTTGCTAAATTTTAGTCAAATAAAAACTACGTTACAGCTGTATTATTCATATCCGGGCCTGATTCTCTATCGACAAAACGTAACGTAACGCGGTAAGTAAGTATATTTTTATTTCCTTGAATTTTATTTGGAGTACTGTTTGATAAATGTAAAATTACGTTAAAATAAATTATAAACCGAGTTGAAGTGATGCTATTTGAAAAATAAGTAATTTTCATACTAATTTCTTAAAAACAAAGAGCACGTTAGAGCGCGTTACGTGCTTGTTTTCATACAGAATTATACAAAATACGCGAGGGTGAGTGAAACAAAATAAACGCATTGTCTGTCGGCATACGTTGGAATGTCAAAATGGTTGAAATTTGGTCCACTTTGTCTTTGCGATATGATCTGAAATTTTAACCCTCTAGTTCCAGCAGAAGGTTCAAATCTCTGATCATTTTACCTTCCTACTTTTTATCTTTTTAAGTTTAGACAGCCGAGATAGCTCAGTGCTAGTTTGTAAAAGCCTTCGAAATTTTACACACCTTTACACATATATTTAAAATGGGACAACGTTATGTAGTCTATCTCTTGCTATTAGGTACGTACGGTTTCTATTACTTTAGTCCTTATTCTGAGCCCAAGCCAAAACAAGATGAAAAGTTCAACGATGCAACTGCCAAATAACATACATTCACACTTTGAATGAGTAAATAAATCTCGTTGCATTTACACACAAACTGTGTACAATGCCCATTTGTTAAACGCAAAGACGGAAATCCCAACGAAACAGACTGTCAGCAAGACACAAAACTGTCCACCAGTATAATTTTTTACGGCTCGGTACGAGTATTCCGCCATTCCCGGCTATAAAAGTATACTAGGGCTTTTAAACTTGGCAAATTTTCATGCATAAGTCAGCGGAAGGTCTTTCACACAAATTTCAGAACGTGCGCTAAAATGCCAGTTAAAACATCAAATTTTGAAACAGTAAGGCCGGTACTCCACTAAAGCGGAGATGTATGCGGTGTGCTGTGTGCTGTGCGAGAAGAGATGTTATTCAGCTCGGGTGCGAGACGTTGAGTGCTCAGTACGCATTCTGCGGGTTGCTGGCGGGCGAGAGGGGGGAGGGTGACATCGCTCACTGCACGCCGCTCATATCTCTCGTCTCCACTGCGCGTCGTCTGCGCACAGCTCACATCTTCCATCGCGCCATACAAATATTACACATCTCCGCACAGAGATCTCCAATTAAGCTGAGCGGAGAGGAGATGTGTCAATAACATAATTCTATTGGTTGTTTAAAAAGCATCTCCTCTCCGCTCGTCTCGTCTCCGCTTTTGTGGAATCCACGAACGCAGCAGTTGAGAACAAAGGGCAGCTCATTTTTGTTCCGCGGCTATGTAATAGAAAACAAAAGGTCCGCAATTTGCAAACTACACATCGGTTTTTGCTGCGAACTCGAAATAGACGTACCATGCCGCAGCGAGAAAAGCCTGCGGCCAGCAATCACCATCGTACCGATTGCACGACTTCGCTTTCACGGGAAAACCACCCTTGCACCTTCAGCTTTACATCTTACAATCGTATATTTGAAAACTAGTCCCGTTCTTTTGGCAACATTATTCGAGTATGAACCTTTAGTCCGCGGCTCAAGAATGGCTTTAGCCTACGTGCCGGAAGGTCGTAGGATGTTTTAGTAATGGCGGACCAAAACCGGTACAACCAGTGTCTGCCCGGGCAGTTGCTCTGCATAGCAAAAAATAACCACAATGCTTGGATCAGGATAATGGTGGGATGTGATTTTAGACCTTGTTAAAGTGACGAGATATTCCCAGTTACAGTTTGATTTATTTAATTTAAAAATACGTGTTCTTAAGTTCGTATTGTGTGACTAACCCTGATATTGGTTTTTAACCCGCTGATAGTGATATGGCTAAGCCGTTAAATAAAATTAATTATTTTTTGCAATAAATAGCATGACCGACTTCACCCGTGTATCACATAGTATAAAACGAAGTCGCTTCCCGCTGTCTATCCTCATGTATACTTATATCTTTAAAACGACGCAATGATGCAGATTTTGATGCAGTTTTTTTTTAATAGATAGAGTAATTCAAGAGAATGGTTTATAATTATGTATAATACAGCGGGTCGCTAGTTCGCAAATATTTCGCACGGATCGATGTAGAATTTATCACATTTAATAGTGTACGACCTGTCCTTTCTATAAGTGACTCCGCTCTTTTTCCATGTTCTGGATATTTTTTGCTGGCAATTTATGTATTTTTGTTATTTTTTATTTTTTTTATTTTATTTTTGTGTTATTCTTTTTCGTTACATAAGTTTGTAGATTAATTATCATCATAATTATCACTGTTGTTTATTACATTGATTATTACCTAATTTTAATTTATTGATTTAATTTCAAATTGTAAGCCTCTATACAGCCTGCAATTTGTATTTGTAATATTTTTTTGGTAGATTTTACATATTAACAATAAGTATATTTTGTCAATTAATTAAATATTTTTTTTTGTAGTATTTTTGGATAACACTGCATTTCTGCATCTGGTATCATTATTAAGAAAAATGTGAAAATATGTTTAACTGGACGAGCATGTTCATGAATCTATATTATTTAATATTATTTTTTGTAATATTAGGTTCCATGAATATCAATAAAGTTATCTTATCTTATCTTATCTTATTGTGTTTGTATGTGAAAATATATATTTATTGCGTTTATTTCATGTTCCTTAACCTTAACGTTATTTTGTTTGATTTTCCCTTGTCTTAGCTTTGCACTGTTTGTCAAATAACTTTTCACTTATTTCTTATTTTATGTTTTTTTTTTGTTCCTACCCTCAAAAAGGGCTAACCTGAAAACCAGCGCTGAGTGTGCGGTTCCTACCTGCATTCAGCATAATGCTGAGGTGAGCCCTTTTCGACATTTCTAATTCTTTATTTGTATATCATTATTGTTTTTTTTGTCTCTTGTATTTGTAATGTCGAATAAAGTTTTTTCAATTTCAATTTCAACATTATTAATGATTTATCAAAAATTGCTCAGCCGATTTCGATAAAATTTAAATGGGACCAATTTCGAAGTATACTCTTTCCAATAAAAAAATAATTATTGAAATTGGACTACTATGAAAAAGTCATGTGTTGTTATACATTAAAAAAATATATACATAAGCGTCGAATTGACTACCTCCGTTGGTTCGTCGGTCAAAAACCGGAGCCTCTTTTGTAACTTATAATCCGAACCACGTGAACGCTCAGTTTTTAGTAAAAAGTAATAAAATTAATATATTATTTAAATGAAAAGCTTAAACCACTTTATTTAACCACGATAACTCAAGCTATGTTCCTTTGTTAAACATTTCGCAATTTCAGAGGTTGGTATACGCCAGGTGGCTAGCCCTGGTGTCAGAGCACCTGGCGTTTTAAGACGCCTAAAGGCCTCTGACATGGCTAAACGGTTAAATCGGGCCCTATAATTTAACGTATTATCCGAGTCACGGTAGCGCTCAGTTGTAAATGCCAGCCGCTGTCACTCGTCCAAACACTGACCTTGCAGAACGTTGATTAACTTCGATGATCGCTAACGAACATCTAGTCAAACTACGCTATGAGCGCTGCATATTACAGAAGTAAGATTGTATGAAGTCCAAAACCGGAAAGTTTAAAACATCTGGCATAAGTAAGAGGTCTCGAATATTTCCCGAACTTAAAACGATAAGTTGATAGACCTTGAAAGCCCCGTAAAGTTTTCAAAGCATACTTTAACGTGTTCAAAATTGGCTGCCATATTTCATCGTCATTGTTTCGAAGACAATGCCATAGTTTAGAAGATTTCTAAAGGAGGGTAAGCGTACCTGTTCACAGGTGTTGGCAAATTGGCACTTTGTTGTTAGCACTTTTTAGGGTTCCGTACCCGAAGGGTACAAACGGAGAAGACTCCTCTGTCCGTCCGTCTGTGTGTCTGTCTGTCACCAGGCTGCATCTCATAAACCGTGATGGCTAGACAGTTAAAATTTTCACAGATTTTGTATTTTTGTTGCCACTATAACAACAAATACTAAAAACAGAATAAAATAAATAACTTAGGGTTCCCATACAACAATCCTGAATGATTTGCCGTTTTTCGCTTGATGTTAATAACGGTAACAGGAAGACGCTTGAAATATTCACAGAATATTTAGTTGTATATTAACTTTAAAAATGTAGTAATACATAATAGTTAAATTAAAATAAATTATAATAAGGGGGGCCTTAATATACGGTACGGAGTCACATACGGTAAGAAAGCGGAACCCATCGTGCGCGAGTCCGACTCGCATTTGGCCAATTATTATATTGGTTTTTGAAAGAGCCTGCTTTTGAATTAGTATTTTATGATTCGACAATACAATAGAGTGTATAGCGGCGCAAATATGCTAACCTCGGGAGTGGTTACATATTTGAGCCATTTGGAGTTGAGACTTTGGGTCCGTGGGGGCCGGGAGCTCATCTTGTTTTCAAAAGTCTTTCTGAGCGTCTGGTGGACGCGACGCGTGACCAAAATGCTGGTGTTTATTTGGCTCAACGTATAAGCATTGCCATTCAGCGTGGCAATGCTGCCAGCATGCTGGGCACGCTGCCAACTGGCAGTGGGCTTGAGCACTTGGATTATCTTTAGACCTTCAAGGGTCTGTGGATGATCCAATTGCTTTCTATGTAGTAGTGTAGTATTGTCATTATATTTAAAAAAAAAATAGAGTATTGATAATACAATAGACTACACATAACTCGGTATTTTCGATCAGGGATGCCCCTAAACAAAAATGCCAGGTAAGTACCTACGCTCTTTTATGCAATTTTTTTTACAACCCAACTGCAATTATTAAGCTGACAATAGGTTATAGTTGTTAATTACTTTTTAATCTAATTTGTATTTAATTTTTTGTTGCCTTTTAATTTTTTCTTATGATCTTAATTATTTAATTTATTTTTGTGTACTGTTTATTATAAATAATTATTTTTCGCAAAAATTGGCACCACCCACTTTCACAGTGTGCAGAATTCGAATCAATGTGACATCCACTTATGTTATTGATGATTTATCAAAAACGGGTCAGCCGATTTCGATAAAATTTAATCGGTACCACCTCGGAAATATACCCTTTCGAAGTAAAAAATATGTTTATTTTTAATCGGTTCATAATTGGCGAAAACATCCATGAACAAACACAATATATATTATATATACAGGTGTCATTTTTTCAGTGCACATATTTTGCATACGGAAAGTATAATAAACAAACAATTAAACTCCTACATTGGTTTTAGTCACTTTAGTACAAAAATATTGAAATAACTTCAAGAAATAGTATACAGATAAACTGAGTATCAATGTCACCCTACGTCGGGAGGTACGAGTACCGTGGTCGCGTCGTACTTACGCCCGAGACCTTAGAGAATAAAATAACTAAAGTAGTTATTAATACTTTAAGCCCGAGACATTTTGGTAGCTAGTTATTGTCTGGAGTGTAGGGTGCATGCAATATAATTTTCTTTGGAATAGTCTGACAAAAAATTGATGAAAAAAGTCGATCTTTTTATGGGCGAAATATGTTCTATTAATGATATCTATTGCGCGATAAAAAATTGTGCACTGAATAAAGTCATGCTTTATACAGACGAACATAGCACTTCCTCGTTTTTGGAAGTTGAAAAGAATCAAACTTTCTTTCACTAGGGGGATTACCCCCCTTTATTGGATTCTTCCCTAAATGAATTGTTATTAATTTTTTAATAATAAACAATTTTTATCTAATAACATTTATTTTCATTATAATAAGATTAATCATATTATTTTTTTATATCCGAATTATTTATTCCTCTTTAATAATAAAAAATAGGTTTCATATGTAGTAAAGAATATCATAAAAGCATCTTGAAAATATATATAAAACTGACATGTTAAAAAAGCTTAAAGTGAAGCACAAGCTAAGTGCTTGCTAGTTAGTTTCCTGTGTGTGGAGCGACCAAAAAAGGTGACAGGACGAAATGTGGCGTAACAAAAACTCATGTAAACAGTAGAGTAAACAGTTAGAGGGTAACAGTAGGTAAACTTCCGAAATAACCGAGGCCCGGCATGCGAGGCAATTAACTCCTCAATGGTATTGGAGATAAAATATTGGGAACGTGAGATAGGGAGCCTCTTATATTGATGGGGAGCGCTGCGTTCAAAACAGTAGAAGAACAGAAGTTAAGCTCGTGTATGTATGTGGATCGTGGATATCGACTGCCTCGGTGGCTCAGTGGTTAGTGACTTTGCCTCGTGGACCAAAGGGGCGTGGGTTCGATTCCCATCCAGGGCAAGCATTTTTGCGATGAACGTTGGTATTTGCTGTGTTTGGATGTCATATTATCTATTAAAATATGTATTTCAAAATATGTACTCGTATATGTAGCATATGACAAGCTTTGTTTAGTTTGGGGTCAGAGACCGTGTGTATGATGTCCCATAATATTTATTTATACTTACTAAAATTTAGATATGAAACTTATATGTTTTAAGTAATACGGCGTAGCCTATCTTTAGTAAATTGATTTTCTATTGAATAATTAAATTTATCTATCAATGGACTACATTTATTGCACACGCGACGGTTTACTAACTTTGGGTTATGCAAAAGGATGCAGAAGGATGCTGAAGCTTTGCGGATGTGGAAGGAGGTGATGCAGAAATAAATAAAAGGGAGCGTGGTGGTGGTACATAGGTATACATAGATATCTGTACATGTACAGTCTAGTAATTACATCTTATTATATCACAAGCTCAACAACGGCGTCTTTTCTAGGGCGCTAGGACGTATGCCCAAATGGTCACGAAACTGAGTAAGAGCAGGAGGGGGCCTATTGAAATCTATATTAGTGCAAACGGGAAAGCGCAACATGCGATTATTAAATTCATTTTCTAACACTTCAAGCAAACTCTGCGCTCCTTCTCACACAACATTTTTCCAGAGTGTTTCGAGATGACGTGTCCGCGAACGACGTCTATGTATGCGTGCCCCGAACGCGCATTGTATGAATCTTATCTTCTGTGCTCTCGATGTTTCGTGTTACTAAGAATGGGGGTTTAGGAATACAAGCTATGGTTCGTAAGTCCGTTAATTGGGTAAAGATTATGTTTACGTCGGGTTGGTCGGATTAGGAGCCGATTGACGGTCTACTTGAGCACTCCAAATACGGGTCCCAATATTAGGAGGTTGCGATTAACGATGTGCTTCGTCAATCTCACTCGAGAACCAATTTGCACTATAAGGCGCATATTACCGCATATACTTCTAACTAACCTAAGAATAATATAAGCATTTAATTTGTAGCATAAGTTTAGCGCGAGCGTAGCGAGTGCAAATAATTTTTTGATGCCTTTTTCAATAAAGCTCAAAATGAAGTGAATTAAAGCTTTACCTTTACTAATCAGGAGCTCAAATGAGGTATACGCCTGATTAGACGTTTCACGGTCAAACGACGTAATTTTTTATCATATTTTGCCCTCATAATATATCTTATATTATGATTATCTGATGTATTATGAGCACAGACGACAAAAGCAAAGAGGCGCTGTATGCAAGCCGCTTTATGTCTATCCTATGATTCTACATCATCTAGATCCCCGTTATAGCTGAGCTGATGATGATAATCGAACAGCAATTCTGTACTTACCTGTTCAATATGCGCTTTACTGACTTTTACGCAATACGTAAATATGCAGTTATGAAATAGTACCTGAAACAACAAAATATGACACATATTAGTTTGATGTAGGTAGGTATGTACCAATTTTATGGGAGATTCACTAAAAGTATACATCTATTACCTACAGATCAATTTGTATATCCGTTTGTGTAATGCAGATGTTAATGAACATTGATTTGATTTTAATTTTAATGAACAGTATTTTCGTAAAAATCATATGAATTTCGCGAACACAGGGATAATTGGACATTCATCATCATCATTATCAGCCGTAGGACGTTCACTGCTGGACATAGGCCTCCCCTATGAATTTCTTTTTTTTATTCCGTGTAGGTTTGCGTTTGACTACATACTGCCTGATGTTGAGCAGATATGCGGTCTAGGGAGTAGCAAGCTTTACTAAATTAGACGTTATGAAAAAAAAAAATGTCTAGCCATTGACACGAGATGAATGAATGAATTAGTCATTGGCGATGATATTTCTCAAAGTTACTGAAAAAGCTTCTAAACAGTTTCCTTCTTTATCTACAAAAAATCAATTCAAATATCAAACACATTTAGCAAATTACCAAATAAAATACACCGAAAAATCAGTACCGCTAAAAAGTTTCACCAAATTAATGACTCCCTAAATGGAAAAACTTCACGAATGTGGGCGCCCAGCCTTCCGACAAAACAAATCAATTTGTAGATAAAAATAAACTTTAAGCCGATCCAATAAGTGCTAAATCTATTTCTCGTATTCGAGGATTTGGAGCAAATCTTTGTGCGAAGAGCTGAAAGTGGACCGATGTCATTTGTCGTGTGGACTGCTGGAAAATGCATTTGGAAGCTAGTTCTAAAATAGTGCTTATTTCGATAAAGGTAGAGTAGTAGAACTAGCAGAGATAGTTCCATTCTGTGAGAACGTATTTTAAAACCACAAGCGAGAAATTAAACTTTTTGAATTATATATTTTGAATTCATGTGTCATGTGTTGAATTTACGTGTGTGAGGACTGCCCGCACCGACCGTTGCGTTACTTCAGTGATTGGTCAGGAACAAAAAATAAAACCGGACAAGTGCGAGTCATACTCGCACACCGAGGGTTCCGTACAAATCCAGAAAATTTCACAAAATTGAGAAGTAAGTTGTTAAAATCTCTATACTATAACCATCGACAAAAAAGTTTTTTTTTTCACTTTTCTCGTCAACCATCGAAAATTACTGAAAATATTAAAATAATTAAAAACCTGTTTTAGCATGTACTAATGAAGTTCTTTTATATGATACCTTACATGATACGATTTACTCACTTTGAATTTTTAACCTATATTTTGTGAATTTCGAGGCCCTCTTTTTTGTGATTTAAATAAAAATGTACAGTTTTCAGATTTATTCCTATATGTGTACTCTGAGACTATGCTTCTCGCCAAATTTCATAGTAAGTACTATGTCAACGGCAAGTACCCTGTAGGTTTTGATTTTTGTGAGTGCGAAAATGCGTTTTTTTACGACATAAACGGCTCTAACTTTTTTAAACGATAACTGAGAAGTTTTTCTTTTACACAACTGCAAGAGTTCATCGATATACGTATACCGTTTAAATTTTAACTCGATATCTTTACGTGTTCCCGAGATAAAGAGTCTTGACATACACACATACGGACAGACGGACAACAAAGTGATCCTATAAGGGTTCCGTTTTTTCCTTTTGAGGTAAGGAACCCTAAAAACAACCTAGCAAACCTAACACGATGAGCCGGTCAATCTAACACAGAGTTATTTAGAAAGGGTGCACTAAGTCGAAAAGGGTGATTCGGACCATTATTATGAATAACTTTTGCTATGGGACCAATACGAAAAAAAAAATAGCTGTCAAAAACAAAACTTGGAATGGACAAAATGTTAAATTCTGGGTTCTGACTCACCCCCTACATACTTCATCATCATCATCAGCTTATTTCGGCCCACGCATAAGCCTCCTCTCCCCTGACCATTCAGTCAGAGACCTGCTCCATCTGCCATCATCACATCTGGCTAAATCTCCTGCCCAACGCCACTTAAGATTGATTATACGGGATCCGATATCTGCCACCTTACTTAGTGTAAAGTAATTTATTATCAGTGAAGATATAACACCATTACTCTAGCTAGTCTATCCTCATTGTTGGATGGACATCCTACGCTGCGCTTGCCGGCTGCTATATTGATACATGGAAAGTAATTTTACTTCTATAGTAACACCACAATCAAGTAGTAGCCTCTAGTAGTTTTAACCGTTTAGCCATGTCAGAGGCCATCCGGCGACATAATAACTCTGACACTAGGGCTATCCACCCGGTCTACACAAACGTACTTTTTACCCCAAACAAACAAATACATATTTTCAAAGAATTTCATTACTACAAACCGTTCTACATTCACGAAAAAATCTTATAGGAAAATCAATTCCTCTCCGCCATAAAGGGTAACTTTATACCACGGAACAATGATATTGGTATGAATTTTATTGAAACTCTGACCGTAATAAAGTAGGCATCGCATGATGCAGAAATAAGAAACCACACCTGCGAGTAAGTGCCCAAATAAGCGTTTTCCTGAGATAACTTGTTCGGAGGAGGGTGTGGGCACAGAATAATTAGGAAAGCAGATGGACTTGTCAAGGTAACGCCGACATTTCAAAGTCGCAAAGTCGTTAAATATTGTGACGCAGTAGGCCGCGGTAATGACAGCGAGTTGTTTACACCTAAGTGCGAGATTTATGGTTTTATGACTCGAGCGGGATCAGTCTTTGTCTGCCGTCTATTGTGTTTAGTTTTTTTTTGGGTGTTTACGTATTTGAGAACAATAAGGAAGTCTCGAACTTTTAAGTTGTTTACTTATGAACACAATAGCGTTTATTAGATCGAGTAATGTCGCGAATTATCTCGTAGGTTCCAGACTGTAGGTAATAACGGATATAAATACGCCGGCCGACCCTTGGGGACCAGTTTTTCGTGTTCAAGCGCGGTACCAGTGATTGTGAAGTGACTAGTTTGTGTGAATATCAGTGCCAGTGTGAAGTGTTTGTGCGAACAGTAGTGTCGTGTGTATTGTGATTTTGTGCAATAAAGTGCAAAGTGAATAATCGGCGTTTTAACTGATTATCCAAGAACCCATTTCGTAACAATATGTATTGTTTTATGACCTAGTATCGCACTGTATGCTAACCGCACGAATATTATTACAAATTATTTTAACTAAGTATAAAATTTCGGATAAAAATATTCTAAAACTAAAAGATAGTGAAGTCGCGTTGAAACCTTTGATTTAGCAAAAATAACCAAATACATAGGAAAAGGTGACTTTTTTCTACCAACTACTGGATGCGACCACAGATTTAGCGAAATGGAACATGATTATAGATGTCGATTTAGCAGGAAACCAAGATAATAATTACTATTCACAGGACACAAAAAATACTGAAATATTCATGTAGTATGTTTTATATGTATGTATACATACGTACATGCATTTTGTGCATGATTATTAACGTTTCAGTGTCTTTAGTAAACTGTCTCTCTGTCTTTATAATCCGTACCGGAGTTTTCGCACCTGATACACGAGGGTGGAATACCGAAGTCGAAATAAAAAAAACATGACAATGATCTGCCCTGAGGGCTGCGGGTAAGGCAGATAATAGGGCCGCAATTCCGCCACCTTTTTACGGACTGTGAATTTCTGACCTCCAGAATAGATACTCTAGTACCGTTGCTCCACGATTGAATAGAAATAACAATCATAATGCTATTTAGGAAAGGTCTCCATTTTGATATAAATAAAAGCTAAGGACGAGTGAACATTAAAAATGGAAGCGACACAATGATGTGCATTGGCATACGGCACCCTATTTAGTTTAGAGAGTTTAGTTGCGGTTGGCTTGCGTTGGAACACGGAACTCTTATGCTGCGCGCATATTGATCGATTTATGTGCGAGGCTTATCAAAGTGCACGAATATTTATTTTACTCCAAAAAATGACATAACCCACTTCAACCCTGTAAATAATTCGAATAGTTCGCGTGGATCGATGTGTCATCGACGTATTCTCACATTATTGTTGATTTTTCAAAAACAACACAGCCGATTTCGATAAAATTTAAACGGGACCTCTTCTGATGTATGATCTAGCAAATAAAAAAATAATCATCAAAATCGGTTTATAACTGGCAGAACATTCGCGTAACATACAGTGCGACACGAAAGAGATTAAATAAAATATTCGGTAACTACGAGTAAATTATCACTTTTGCTAGAACCACAATCTTAGTTATCAATCATTGTTAACATCCGCGCATTTTTCTCGTTTTACGTTATTTTGTGGATTTTGAACAGGGAAACAGTATCATTATGCAAAAAATAATGCAAAATATGCTACAAAGCAATGGTGGCGACCTCATTTATTTTCAAGTAATTTATGTCGCACTGTACAACTTGCAAAAAAAAACATACAGACGAATTGAGAACCTCCGTTTTTGAAGTTGGCTACAAAGATCAAAAAATAGATGATCCTCCATCTGATGGAAATATAGGTTACCTTTTAAGAAAGGCTGTATCTATCGGCAAAGGAAGTACATATCATAGGTGTCTTTTCATTCTTTCCAGTTGAGTTTTGTTTACGATTAGGAAGAGATATAGAGATTAGTTATCTTTTACGAACTTCACCTTTGACCACAACGTCCCTTTCCATCGGGCGAGTAGGAGGTCCAACGAAGACTGCGATAAAGAAAAAAAAGGCAATCAAGGCCCAAAGTTATTTTTCCATTTTCACGAAATTTGCCTTTACCAGTTTACCTTTACAACTTTAAAATTGCATGACCTACAAAGTATTTAAGAGTGCCTCCGAGACCTACTTTCTAAAACATGCGACACGAGTTCCTTTGGGCGACGGCGAGTTGAGAATTTAGTGCGGGTAGTTGGAAAGTCCAAAGTTTTGGCAGAACTAGACTTGAGAACTGTTTAGACGTGCGAAAGTTCTGTAATTAGGCTATGTAGCAGATAGGGGTTTGAATGCTGTTGGTTTTAATTGGTCAGATAAACGAGATAGAGATGGGTCTTTTATAACCCGTAATACACGACAAGCTACCTGTAGTTCAAGGATTTTTATCGTGAACTAGCTTTGGCCCGCGCTTTCCAGTGACGGCCATTTTGATATTTTGAGTTTTGTGCTATCCTGTGGGTATCTTTTATTTTTGCGAGATAAAAAGTAAAATTACTCGAAACACAATTCAAAAAACTTCGCTCGATGGCAAATAAATGCAAAAAAAACAGCTTTTTTAGAACAAATTCGTGTTTTCTAAGAAAGTTTATTGCATTTTTGGGCACTTTCCTACGCGTTTACAGTTTTTTTGAAATTTGTTATTTATGCACTTGGATTGAACTATAGCTCTCATTCATAAAATTTAAGCAAAAATTGGTGATACCAATTTGATATTGATTTTCGAATGCAAAAATCCGGCTAAACCGGGGGCGTATTGCTTTCACTCCCTCGCATGAAAAATTACGCTAACCAATTCCAAAGGACCTTGAATAGATATACCTATAATAAACATATAAATACTAAAATCAAGATTAGTCTAAGCATTCCAGAAAAAAGACTTCCATCTACTAGGTACTTGCGCAGATAAAATTGCTTTTGTGATAAGACAGGTGGCTCTAGTCTGTCTCTGACAGCAAACTGGAATCGTGCTAGAAATGGGCTTTTAAAACATTCCACGGTCTTTACGCAGAATCCGAGCTCAAAAGATTCCTAGGTTTTATGTCACGGATTCCACGCCGCCATTTGACACTCTGGTGTGATTACATTTCTCGATACGCAATGCCTACAAGAGCCAAAGCTACAATCTCAAAGTTGAAAGGTCTTAACCTATGCCATGCTTAGTAAAAGACACGTCCACGAAATGTATGGGGGCTGGTATAATATCTATCTATATGACATGATATAATAATAATCAAACAATCTAACCACAGCACTCGTAACATCTCGAGAAAGTACATGTTTTTCCTAATCTATTACATCAGTTAAAAACAAAAAAGAGACCTCCGGTCCTTTTTAAATTAATTTTGTTTTTTTTTAGGATTAGTTAATATATTTAACAGAATAGGTAGATTATTTCTGGCAACCCTGATTAAGTAACCTTAAAATGATAATTAAATAAAGCATTTTTACCAATTGGACAAACTTTGCATGCATTTTCTAGACACATAGTAAATTATTATTATTTAATTTTAGGAAAATAAGAGATTAATGTAGAAGGTTCAGGTAAAAATGTAAGTAAAAGAACGACAGAAGCACATTATTATTGCTTAACTAGAAAACATAGAAAGCTGTATTTCTATTTTTCATACTATTTATTTTTATCACTTAAAAAAATGGAGGGATAAAAAAATATATATTAAATATTTTTGAAAAGTCCATAAAGCAAGCTTTCAAACGATTCATATATTATCTTGGTTAGATTTTTCTCTGAATAATATATCACTTGTGGACATCTCCTTTGCCGAATATCGATTTCGGTATTCGGCAAATCGCCATTTCTAAAAGTAGAACAAAAGGTGACCAAATACCGAAATTCCCAGTATTTCAGTCGTCGAATTCGGCGGCTAAATTATGACGTAGGTATAGTTTACTAGCAGATTATTTGAATAATTCTGAAATGTGCGGCAGACTTCAGGAATATTTATTTCATTTGTGATTGATTAGTTTGTCCACCAAAAGCTCTACAAAATAGCACTGCAATAAATCTAATAACAACAATCTTTTACTTGATAATTTTTCACGATCATTTAACCGTCTCTTATCATTTTTGAAGTCGAAGCTAACTAACGGAATCGAATATTGAAAAAGCCGAAAATTCGCATCTCTACCCTGCCCTGTCATCGTCAATTTTTTGAGCTTTACCAATATCGATGGCCCATGTCTGGAATCTATACTACACCACGTAACGGAGCCCAATTCATCTTAATTAATCCAACTACAATAGGGGCGAAACAATGGTAGTCAATAGATACCTTTGAAGGTTAAGGTACCTATTCTTAGAGGTCTTTCTTAGCATTTCTTTGTTCTTATCAAAAGTTACATACTTAGTACTTTTTTGTATAAGTGAGACAGCCATAGAGGTGCCTATTAACTAGTGTGGTAGTCGTAATAGGTTTCGTAAGTTTAAGGCTACGGTTAAGGGCTCAGCGGAGCGGCATACGGCAGCGGAAGCGGAGAGATGCTGACTTAACGTCGGTATTTGAACGGAAAGCATTATAGATTGGAAACGGCTAAAACGACTTGTGTCTAGCGTACACAAGTCGTAGCTAGCACTAGCTTAGTCTAAGCGAATATTTTAATAGAATTCAAATTAAAGTTTACTCTTTGATACGACATTTAAACAACACAAAACAACGGATTTTATACAAACCGATATCATCTTCATCTCGATAACATTAAATTTCAAACAAAGCAAAAACTGTATCAAAATCGCTCCATTCGTTTGTAAGCTATAATACACTATTTTAAACATACATACGAGTACATAACAAAGTTCTAGGCCATATTTTCGAATCAGGTTAATCAAAAAGAGCCACTTCACCCGCCCGCTAAAATCAAACGCTCAACCTTAGATTTCTCCACTACACTAACTCGGTATCTCTTTGATTTATTTACTAGACAAATAGTTGTTATGAAAAACAACCCCTAATACCGCAACTAAAGAGACTTTTCTTCCGTATACAACACGTAACTATAATTCGAGGAAAAATCTACCTTAGAAGAGTCATATCGTCACGAAGCTGCCAAGGTCACAGATAAAATAATAGGTACTAGCAGTGTGCACAGATCTATCAAGAGATTTCTTTACACAGTGCGCGAGACACATAAATGTGGCAAATAAACTGCAAGTTTAATGATTCATTCATCAATGGCTAGACTTTTTTCTGACAAGTGTTGCAAGTTTATGAAACATAGATTGGTGAATAACGTGTTGTGTGAGCCCATGTGCATAAGTGATTTGTTGTCAGTAATAATTTACAGTTAATAATTGACTTATTTTATTTATTGACGTTACGAGTAGTTACGATTAGTAATTGTGAGAGAGAGAAAGAAACCTTACTGATTCCAGTGGGATACCAACCCTGGTTGGTTCACAACCAGCATACGTATGCGGGGCCGATTTGCGACAAAGATAAAATTTATAAAAAGGATAAAATTAAAATTCAATGTATTTTGTAGGTAGTTTGTTTAATTTTTTACCCGCCAAAAAATGAAGCAGTTCTACACGGCTTAACATTTGTTTTAACACGCTTTAGTTAGTTTCACCTGTACGTGTGCTTGCTTGTAACCAACCCCTTTGAGCTCGATTTTGACCTACTTTGGGCGAACAGATTTTCTTTAAACTTTGCATACCTATCAAAGACCGATGACAATGCACTTATAAAAAAAATTAATGGTCCCATATAAATAAATGGGACCATCAATTTTTCATATTCATATTTCACATATTTATGGCACGATATAACGCAGTCACATTAACTCGACGCATCGCATTAATTTTTAAGCATTTTTTTACTCGATCTTAATAAATAGGTAGAAACTTATCTTTATAGAAGATGGTTTGGAACCTTTCGAGAATCTTTCCGACTCGCAATTGGCCGGTTTTTTTTGCAAACCGTACTTGAGCGCCAAAATAACGTCACATGGTCAAGCGTCTAGTTAATGTGACCGCGTTGTTTTTTTATTGTAGGTATGATTCCGAACTCCGCTGCAGGTAGCAACAACACCGCAACAGTGCTGCCGCAGCACTACTGGTCCCCATATAATATGTAATCTCTATGAGTTTGTATGAGATTACATTCCGAGCTAAGCAGCATTGTCTCGGCAGCAATATGAGGAAAAGTAGCGCTGCGGCAGCACTGCTGCCTGCAGCGGAGTTCGGAATCATACCTTAAATAACTGCCTATTGTCTAAATACTAGGTTCACCGTTACCCGTTAGATCGAGACATGTTCCATCCCGAGTTCTGCGGTACTAAACACTGCTACTTTTATATATTCTGTGACCGAAGTGATATTTTTGCATGGATATAGGTACCTCGAGCCAGGTTACTGCTCTCCTGAAATTCGCGGGCTCTGGGAATGATATAAAAGAAGGAATCCACGGAATAATGTACTTTAGTGAGAGCTCTCAGAGGTGATTTTTAGATCAAATTCTGAGGACTTCTGAACAGGTAATGAATTATAAGTAGAGGTTTACGATATTATGCAGGTTTAAATAACAGAAGATTACGACTTTTTTTATAAGGTTAGCCAAATTATGGTTTTTAAAGATAGCATTTTTTTTAAGCGCATTCCAAAAAGGTGGTTTTAGAGATCCCATTTCAATTTTAGCGAAATCAGCTGAACAGTTTTCAAAAATCAACTATAGTCAAAAAATTATATGCAACGGTTTGAGCGAACTATTCTAATTAACTACACGATTAAAGTAGGTTGTGCCATTTTTGGTGAAAAATAATTATTTACAGATGATTAGAGGTCTTCTTAGGAAGATTTGATTTCATCTAGACCACAGGATCGCGCTGGATACAAGCCGCTCCCAACCGGTGTTATTGGAGTTATATTTGAAAAATATATGGGGAAAACGATGAACGACTGTTAGAAGACACTTGCATTCATACTCGTATCTCATCTCATAATATATTAGATCCTCTCCAACACCTGGTTTATCTGCATGGGCTGAATAATAAATCATCATTTTATCATATCAGCTGTAGGACGTCCACTGCTGGACCTATGTCCAGCAGCGAATGGAGACCACGAAACGTCCGGCGCAACGTATCATCCAAGTCATCCACCAAGGTGTACTGACGGCCTGAGGAACGCGTTTAAAGGGCGCTTTCAACCGATCGGCTCACTGCTGGACATAAATAAGTCCTGGACATAGGAAGCTCATCGAAAACTTTAGGGTTGCATCGGCCTACGAACTCAGGCCCAATGAGCTCACTAGAAAAGAAAGTACTTAGTACACAAATACCATCAAACTTTTTGCCATCCCAACCAGAATAATACTTGGCAATTCCAGTCTCTCTTCCATATTTCGTGTAACTTAATGTTCCAGAACTTTCCCAGCAAGTCCCGTACATCCCCGTTATCAGCGGGTCCCACAAAATACTACAAATAACATGCCACCCTAAATCTATGCAGGAAGGGCAAAGAAACGCTGGCTCCATCTCGATATGGCGCTTAAAAGACTAAAGAAAAGGTTTCGGTTAAACGCTTTCCAAGACGATTTAGGGTTCCATGTCTTTCGGGTAAAGAAAAAGCCATTAGTTTTAGGCCGAATTAAACTTAACGGCGTCTGTAAACACGAGGCGAAATTGTAACTGTCAGCTGCGCAGAGGAGTGGGAATTAGCGCTGCTTGTAGCTTATTTCACAGATGACATAAAGTTTGATAGGGTCTACGAGTATATCCTTAAACTAAGCTTAAAAAGCTCATTTTGGGTTGGGTTGCTGGCGGTTGCGTGGACTTCGTACCAGAGCAGGCGTAAAACCAGTGAATAAAAATAAGTTTGTACAGAATAGCTGTTTACTTATCCCCACCAATATCAATTTCCGCAATTGCCCGCACGCTGCCCACGACCAGAACACACATTCGCCGAAGAAATAAATAAGTATCCACTACAAAGAGTTTCACACTCGCTTTATTCAAGTATAGCCGGAAACATACTATCGGACGCGGCTGACGGACGCGACTGACAGCCGCGACTTAGCAATGTGCACAGTCTTAAAACATCCGGTGTGCCAGATCGCTCTCGGACGTCCGAACGCTCAAGGTCGTCCGAAGGTGACGTCCGCTTATGTCCGATAGTGTGCACGGCTCAGTATACTTTCATAGTCTAGGTCGCGGCTGTCAGTCACGTCCGTGAGCCGCGTCCGATAGTATGTTTCGAGCTTTAGTTGGTTTTCGCAGTTACGAAACCGCGGCATCACCGGCGGAAAACCGGATGGTCAGAAACCAGCCTTATAGGATCACATCCATTTTTGGTTGTTCGTCTGTCAGAGCCAGTTTGGTTCGATTTACTATTTACAACACTTACTTTTATGTATTATTTTTATACTTATTACATTATGTATTATTTATTTCTGTATGGGTTGGAATGTACACAACCGATAAAGTATGATGATACACACATTATGAATTACTTAGAAGGCGAACGTACGTATGACACACTAATACGCAAGATATACGCATTTAACAATAATATACAAATAAATATTTTATAATATTAATTATTTAATTACATACTTATATAGATAGTACCTAAATAACAACAGATTAAGACACATGGCAAACACCTACGAGTATGTTCATCACAATTTGCCCTGAGTGGGGATCGAACCCATGCCTCTTTGATCGAGAGGTCAGGGTCGCTAACCACTTAACCACCGAGGTAGTCGAAAGATATTTATAAATTGATCAAAAGATATTTATAAATTGGTTTTAAAGTAGCCTATTTTGAACCGCAATTTCACCATAACGCTATTTACCTCTTCAACTCAATAAAATTTGAACTTCGAAATGCTGGCGGGGTTTCACGGAAGGCACAATTTTTAAATTTATTCCCATCCTTTTGACTCCTCTTGAGAAATTCTAAAAATACAGTATCAAAGCGGAAACTTTGAATTATTATCCGCCAGCAGGAGAAAAACAGAAAATGACATAATTTACGACACGGAAAAGGTAAATAAAATGGTCGAACATTGTGAAGGCGATATTGTGAAAGAAAGAAACGGAAAGGCTACCGGGGGCTTAGAGGAAAAGAGATGGAAAAAAAGATACAACAGAACTAATATCTCGACAGGCTGCTATGATGTACATTCCGCAAGTTATGAGAATATCACCAATGGACATAGATCAAAATATGACTCGAGTGAGATAGTACAAAAATCTTATTGCGACAAATAATTCAAAAGTATTGTGACAGCAGAACTTATCGCTTTACTAGATTTATCCCAAAACAACTCAATATAAAATATGCTCAAAATAAACAATAAACAATTAAACTCTTTCGAGATAAATCTAGTGTAGAAAAATTATAAATAAAATAGTTTCACAGATCAGTCAGTGATTGTCTGTACAGAAGATCCAAAAGTAATCATAAAAGACTAGTTCTTTCTGCGTGTCCGCTTATATTTTCCAAACTACACAACAGATTTCAATGCGGTTTTCACTATTTAAATATACTAATATATTTCTTCCGGAAAGTTTACAGTTAAAATTCATTTGTATCTGGGCGAAGCCGGGATATCAATATAAATTATTACATTTCATAGCATCTTTATAGAGCTTTTCGCTGTCAATTTTACGTTTTTTTTTTCTAATTTATTTTCTCTCTTATATTTTATAATACGTATTTCTCGAACCAATTTACCCGTACCCACATAAAAGTAATAGTGTTGCCATGAAAACAGTAATAACTCCTCCCGAGCATTACCACAATAAGCGACACTACAAGTCCAACATTCACAACAATGTGCCCAGTTTTTTCCCGACTCCCACTATTTATTATCTATTGTACTCTGTAAAGCGCAATGTACAAAGAGACAGTTGATAATCTGGCAACGTATAAAGGATGTTGAAGGTAGCAACAGCAGACGTTTTTGAGTTTGGAGCGTTGTCTTCCATCTCATTAGAAGTTCGATCGATAGAAGTTGGAGGAGAATACCAAAAAAGTGTAAAACGTGTGAAAGATGATATGCCAGAAAAAGGACCTGATGATGAGATGACGTATGACAGAGTGAAGTGGCGAAAGGAAACGTGCTGTGCCGACCCCATCTAGTGGAACAAGGTCAAGAAGATGATGACAAACTTCATATAAAGAACCACTTAAAACGGTACAAGTAAGTAAGTCAAACCGGGTTTCGTAACGTATCAAGGTATCCGAGGTTCAGCAGGGCCAGCTGCTTAGGAAGCAATGCTTCTTTGTGGACCTTTATAAAGCGCGTGATTTCAAAAACAATACTCTATTGGTTTAATGCTCGAGGTCAGAAAATAAAACTCTTCACGATTTCATTGATCAAAGATTTGTTAGTTAGGTTAGGTTAGGTTCTTTGGGGAGATATTGTGCGACTTTACTTAATATCTCCCGAAAGAGTCTTACATAAATTAATGGACACATTCTTCATCTCTAGTTTTCTGTCTAATAAAGTTGATTCACTGACAAGCCAGTACAATGTTGCCAGCATTTCTATATGGTCACTGTAGCGGTTCTTTTGTTGTAGATATTGGACCAATAATTCAGTTGTGCGCTTAATATCTTTTGTCTAGTACGTAAAGGATGGGTAAAGGGGTGGTGCCGGGACCTCTGCTGTTTATAATATTCGGTAAATATTATATTGAGATTGTAAGAACAGAATGTACTTAATACGAGTGGGTAGTAATAGGCTTTCGCCATTGTCTGAAGAAAAACCCTCCTCGATACATAATTATATGCTGTGACTGGGAAGTGGTTTTAACATTGGAACATGTCTATCTATGTTAGTTTGTAGTTTGTATTACGTAAATCAATGACAAGACCCTACAATCCAGAATTTCAAAAAATACTAACACTAAAAACCACCGAAAGAAACAGCTATAGCTCTCGCCAGTCAAAATGATTAAGACTTCATAGATCCTATTCGCTGCTTCAATGCTATTCGAGACATAAATTTCATCATCCATAGCTCAGTAAAGCTTGCATACTACTGCTTGCTGCTAGATTTAGCAGAGTAGGGCGAGTCCTGCGTCGTTTCGCCCCGCAAGGGCAGACTCCGCGCCTCCACTGAAGTCCGACGGCAATATGGGAACTAATTACTGTAGAAACTAAAAATCAAAGAATTAAGCGACAGAGGCGCCACGTCTATCAGGATTTTACCAAGGCTTCTGCAAGACTCCTGCCACTACAGACAACTATTTCTGAAGAAAAGGGAAAAAGGTTCTTTAAATAAAGATGGCCTACGCCGAAATAACACAAAAAGACCTTGTAAACAAGCAAGATAATTGAAAACCCAGAACAGGACCTACACAAACAATTATAGAGGACAGAACAAACCAATTAATTTGAGACCACACCAATTGGGACAAACAAACAATAGCCAAGGGAAGGTGAAACGGGGACAAGTATGAAATGAGAAAGAAACTCATAACAGATGTAAGTAATATTAAGCCAATTCAATGTTTTACCCTCAGGTTTTACCATATTTTATTTGAATGCGCAATCTGTGCGCATACACACACGCATTTTTAGGGACCCGTACCCAAAGGGTAAAAACTGGATCCTATTACTCCTACATAAGACTCCGTTGTCCGTCCGCCTGTCTCTCTCTAGGCTGTATCTCATAAACCGTGTCAGCTGGACAGTTGAAATTTTCACTGGCGATGTATTTCTATTGCCGCTATAACAATAAATAACTAATATAAATATGTATTTATGGGGGCTCCCATAAAACAAACATGATGTTTTTTTTCTGTTTTAACACGCTTTAATTAGTTTCACCTGTATGTTTGCTTGCTTGTAACCAACCCCCTTTGAGCTCGATTTTGACGTACTTTGAGCGATAAGATTTTTTTTTAAACTTTGCACACCTATCGACTATTAAGACCGATGACAATGCATGTATAAAAAAAATGATGACTCCTAAGCGTGTTTTTTAGTTATTTTTTAAACTATATTTTTATTATTTGCTAGATATTCCTAACGACAACAGGACGTAGACGCTTGAAATGTAGCTAAGGGTGGATCCCATACAGAACCCTTCGTGTGCGAATCCGACTCGCACTTGGCCGATTTAGGACCCTTAAGATCATATGGGCCGTATAGCCTGGTGTCAGAGTTTTTGAGGCCTCTGACATGGCTGAACGTGTCATCAGAACCACAAGCGCTCCGTTGTAAATGCCACCCGCAGTCACCCATCTGATGACTGACCCACCCGAACGTTGCGTAACTTCGGTGATCGTTAAAAACACCTAGTCAAACTAAGCTATGAGCGGAAATCTTTTTGTTTCAAAAAAATGCTGCCGTTTTGAGAACCTTTTATGGAAGTCGGTTAAAACAGTAAATAGGGGTAAAAAAAACAAAGATAAACATCTCCTAATAAAGTTTCACCCCAAAAAACAAATCGCAATTTTCCGGCTTCGCGACGTCGCCGCTGGGAATCGAATCTACGAACTCCTAAACACCTGGACTGATTTAACTTAGTAACGAGCGCAGTTTACTTAAACGTACTTTAAGTGGTTTCTAAGTTCATTTAAAAGCTTTATAAGTTAGGCGTTTTGGGAAAGCGACAAGCGTGACATTTCTACCAATGCCAGTGGTAGAAAGTTAGAAAACATTTTCGAGATAGTTAATGGAAAAATCACGAAAAATAAACTTCGTTGTGGCGCTCAAAGTGTAGCAAGACTAGGTGTTTGGCACCGAAGTTAAGCAAAGTTCGGCGCGTTCCGTCTTCGAATGGGTGACCGCGAGTGGCATTAAAATTTACAACATTACTACACAGCGTTACACAAGTTTTACAGCGTTACTGTAGCTCGAATGACACGTTAAATGAGAACTTTCCGGTTTCATAGATCAATATCTTCGAGCAAATATCTAGATATATGCTCGAAGATTAATATGCTATGTGCCTTGTCCACTGCTATTTAAAACTTTGGTTTTGCCTAACCACAATTGAGCGTTTAGCAAATCATTTCGCCTTCTACATGTAAACATCCCGTCAAAAGTTAAAAGTACATAAACGAACAAAATCAAAGCCACTGGAACTCCAAAAAGTCCCAAATTAACTTGATGATCACGTCTGAAGTTCTGTGCAAACAAACCGCCAAAACTGAATCACAATGTCAAAGCTACCGAGAAAGTACTCTTTGTGGCAATCCACAAATTTATTCCTAAGGGAGTTTGTCCACCGCCGCCGTCACCGGACCGTCACCGAGAACGAGACGACGCGTGTCCATCACACGTCCGTCACCCGAGCGCCGTCATCTCGGCCGCCGAGATTTCGAGTAGATCAGCGTGACCGCTAGAACGGGCCCGAGATTTTGAAGGCAATACAAAACACGTTTGAACTTATCCACACACTGCCGTCGCACCGTACACGTTAGCTCGTTTATTATTTTGTCTGACATTACTGATTTATCATCACATAATTGTAATAAAAATGGCCAAGAAATTTAGATACAATATTTATTCATTAATAGAAGTTATAAAGTAGTAGTAGTCGTCGGTTTAACCTAGTTATCAACTTTATATCTTCGAAAACGCGACTACCACGCGTGACAGCTGGAACAAACTAAACCAGCGAGATCGGTTGCTATGGACAAACGATCGTCGTCACGTCATTTTAAGCTCGGCCCGAAATAATCTCGTTCCCAGTGACGGCCCGACAAAGGCGGCGGTGGACAAATGGCCTTATTTCTTATTATCATAAGGATACGAAGTTCCTCGAAGAAGAGTACTTTTAAAAACTTGGAGCAGAAAAGTCTCTGTCCTTAAAATTGAATAACTTTAACTTGCCAGGTAGGAGGAATAATTAATAACGTGCTACTCCTTGAAACTGGGCAAAAATTGTAATTTAATTTATGTCAGAGTAATTAATAGTGTTTTTCTTTCTCGTGCTCGTGAAATTATAATGTGCCTATGTAAAGTAACGGACGGAGCGGACGTGTTTTAGGATAATAGGTTTTGTTTTTACGTAATTCGAGTTTAGGTTAAGTAAAGAACTGCCCATTAAACAGTCTGAAAGCCGTGGTCGTAGTAGTAGTGTAACACCAGCCTTACAATCGTGAGGTCGTGGGTTCAAATCCCGGTCCCGTCAATTAGTTTGATGGAAATTATACACGAAATTTCACTCTACTGGCTTTTCGGTGAAGAAAAACATCGTGTGGTTGCCACACGATGTTTTTCTTGCATACGTCCGTAGAAGCAATTTGATGGCGTATGTGAATCCACCAACCTGCACTGGGCCAGTGTGGTGGATATGGCCTAATCACCCTTCGTGGGTAGGCCTACGTCCTGCAGTGGGCTGTTATTAAAAAGGCTGGTACAGTTCAGTAAGCACAAGTAACTAGTATTTAAATTTTACAAGACAGGTGACGGAAGCCAGATGTGATGATGGCAGGTGGAGCAGGTCTCTGACTGAACGGTGGCCCCGTGACGGGAAGCGCAGTCCCGGTAGACCCTTACAACGGTGGCGTGATGACATCCAAAAGTTTTGCGGCAACACCTGGATGAGACTGGCACAGGACAGGGATAGTTGGCGTAAAGGGGAGGAGGCTTATGCCCTGCAGTGGGCCGAAATAAGCTGATGATGATGATGATGATGAGGTGACGGAAGAAGATTTTTTTTAAATGCGTTTAACTGCATTCTTCCTAATGTTACGCCTAAGATCCAGGGTGGAGCATGCTTTCTTAGAAGACAAATATTTACTAGAGATTTAAAGACACCTTTGTACGACTTTACTCTGGTCTGGTCGAACCGTCGGAAAGCGGATTAAGTCGAGGTACCTAAAAACTACGAAACCAATTAAAACAAGCAAAGTTTATTAACTTGATCATTTAGTAAAATGCGGCGTGTTTTAACTTTGCGAAAACTGGTGAAATTAACGAAGTTTATCGCGTAAAGTTGGCTTTTCTAGAAATTTAATTGCTGTTTAGTAATATTTACGTAAATACTAACGAGAAAATAGTTAAGGGCACGCGTATTAATGGTCTCTAGCTGGGTTTAAACAAGGGAAACACCCATATTCGTTAGGTAATCCTTATCTTTTGGTCCATCATTATATACTAATATGAACAGTTTTTACTATGAGACCAACACTGAATTTGTGAAATAAAAATCAGCTGTTCCATACAAAATTGCAACTCGGAATCAACAAAATGTATGAAAGAGCTTTTTTGTTTCTCAAATTTAGGATTGGCCCCATAGTAAAAGTTGTTCATAATGATGGTCTCAATCACATCTTTCCGATTTAGTACACCAGTTCTGGATAACCCTGTACATACGCATACGTCTACGGACTATCGATTCAAAAATAGAGGCCCTGATTGCAAACAGGTTTTCAAGTTGAAATGGCGGTAGGGTGCATATTTATATTACGCAGATATTTTGTATTTGGTAAAAGCTCAGCTTTCCTAGGATAACGGTGTCCGTCATATAGCGGTTGTCTACCGATGCAAACAAAATGGTGCTGTTAAAGAGCGACAAATGACACCGATAAGCGAGAGAACAACTTATAACGCCAGTAATACTACGCCAGAAACCAGAGCTTAAAAAAACTGACGGCTGACAAAATCGCAAGTAGTAGTCTATTTCAAGTTATTCCGCATCAAACACTGTTAAAACCGTAAACCCGAGTACGGATACTGTAACGTAACATGCAATGTAACACGCAATGGAATAATTTGCTGTCCACATCGGCGCAATGTATCATGCAATGTAACAGGATTCTTATAATATGGACTCCTTGCGCGCACGAACCGTACACAGGCACACTACGAGTACTAACAGAGTATTTCAACACGTGCGCGCCGCAATCCTCCATTCGTTGTTTTCTTCGCCGAACATCTTTCCACCTCATGACAAGACGTCCTACGCCGATACGTGGTCTCCACTTGAGAACTTTTCGATATCAAGCTTAAAAATTCGTAATTTGTTTAACCAAACATAATCTAAAACTGCTCCCGCGTAGTTAGTTCCATACTTCTTAAATATTTATAAGACAAAAATGTGTGCTCAGTCTGTTGATTCGTTCTGAAAGTTCCCGAACAGATTTAATTACATTCAACTTTTAATGCCGCTCTCACAAGTCAAACGTCCAAAATTTTACTTCAGGCTGACTCCTGTTCTAACCAAGGAACATCACATGGTATGGAAATGCCATGGGTTAGAAAAAGCAGCGCCCGATGGGCCGAGAATCTTGAATAGGGAGAAGCAAGCGGAGGTACCAACCAACCAACCAAGCTCGAGTCCGATCGTGTTTGGAGTACTGCAGCCACCTTTTTGATGGATCAGCTGAATACCAGCTCGAAGCTTTAGATTCGATTAAACGTCGTGCCGTGCGGATAATCGGGGATAGTAAGCTTGTCGCTTCCAAACTGAAAAGCCTGGAACACAGGCGTAAAGTAGCGTTTTTGGCAATTTTCTATAGGCTCCATTTCGGCGAGTGTGCGCTCGAACTCCACGACCTGATTCCTTCATCTCCTTTTCACAACAGAACAAGCCGGAAGTCGCATAAATACCTTCCCTACATAGCCGACGTACCACCTGCTCGTACTAAGCGATTCGCTACTTCCTTCATAATGCAGACCGCCAGGGATTGGAATGTCCTGCCTCTGTCATTGTTTCCTAATAATTACAATTTGGAAATCTTCAAGTCAAGAGTGAATAGGTATCTTCCAGGTCTAAAAAGTCTGACGATAGAGATTACGAGATGTCTCTTTCATTCAGCTGTTTGTAATTAGATTATAATTACATACAGTCATACATACTTACATCATGACACCCTTATACTTTCTCCACAGTTAAATTTAATTGCAATTAAAGCCAATTCCATTTGGCCAACGTCCTGGAGTTCCATTACTGAACATGGCCCCTTCTCGATATAAGAAGAGGCGCGATAATTTATCATAAAAGCGATTTTAGCAACTCTAACATTGTATTGTTCTAACGACATCTCCAATGTTACATTATATCAGCAAGTTGTTCTGAGTAATTACGTTTACATTGGGTTTTAATAGGTACTTGATTTTCGCACAATGTTGGTTGACTTTCAACCATTCCCTTATCCAGAGAGCAGTATTTAGATAGGTAATGATTATGTGTCACTTTAAAACGCTAAGTCCATCCTATCACATTAGAGTCACTGCTACTTAAATGCATTTTAGAATGGTTATTTTGGAGACACTTTCAATACGTTGTGTCTATTCTATCACTTTGTGTAGTCTATCCATTGACCGATGTTGTTGGCATTAAAAAGACACTTCTAAAACATTTTGTCTATTCCATCACTTTCTGTAATCTACTCCATTAAACGATGTTCCAGGCATTAAACTGTTTGGCATAATTTTGGAGGATTATTTGACTTAGGTGGTGTACTCGGATTATTTCGTTTCAGGAATCGCTTCAACTCGCTTATTGCTTAATCTGAAAGTTCACAAAGTTAAAGGGATCAGATAAAACAAAAGATATTGTTAGAAGATTATTGGCTCTCGGTTCGCAATACTTGGAAACTTCTTTGGAATAGAAAATATTTCTCAAACGCCTACACAGGTTTGGAGCCTGACCAACTGAAAGGAACGTGAGGAGATTCGTTATAGAATTAAGGGTAGAAACATATCTCAGCGGTAGTAATCATCGACTTGAAATTATTTATTTGTTATAAATTCTATATTGATGGTTGTAATAGCTTAGGCTATGTGTTGACGGCAGGTGGCGTAGGTCTGACTGAGTGGTGGACCCGTGACGTACACCCATTCAACATGCGAATTGCGGGAAATTTGCGTTCGCGACATTCAAATTTCTTAGAGTCTGTGAAGGTGCACAAGCTGCGCAGATCCCCTCCCCTTGCGCAGTTGGCATAACGAATTTGCTACTCCGCAACTACTCGCCTCGTGTTCACAGATGCCAAGAAGTTTTTTGCTTTCAGTCGATATTGCGTAGCAGTCGGAGTTTTCATACTTACTTTTGTTAGGGAATGAGCTGAGAGTCTTTTGGTATGTATTAGGCATCGATTTTTAAATGATTAATTTATCAATTTGGCTGGTAAATACTCATCTTTATTAACATCGGTCAGGACGTGGTCATACGCAAACCTACCCTAATAGAAATAAAGTTAGCGTAAGTTTAGCGCTGACCCAAGCTTGGAGAGGATGGCTGCGCATGGGTTTAGTATAGCGGTCACTGCGCGCAGGCCCACTACCCTCAGCGCTAAACTTTCGTGCCGCTACCTGTAGTATAAAGTTGTTTTTGTTGTGCTGCTACGCCGAGAAAAACCCCAGACTTTACAACAGCGGACCGGAGAAGGTCAGAACGCGCTATGTGTCATGTTTGCTTAGCAAAATGCAACACATTACTGAAATGTTTTGTTATTCAGAGCGAGGTTTTTGTTTCGTAGCCTAGTAGGTGTTCCTATTCTAAGCCTCATAAAGGTGTAACATAAACCACAGTCAAAAACACGAGTCTCTTAGAACAAAGTGTTATAATAAAACAGTGAGATGAGACGGCACGATCCATTTACAAGGTAATGGAGTATGTCGCAGGTCTAATTAGGCTCTCGGCTGTAATTACTATTATTTATTCTGGAGCTGCCTGAGGGAAGGGAGATAGCCGGATTTGGCAACTTAATAACGCAGGTAGGTACTTATTCGTCTTAGTTTTTAACCGAATTCCAAAAAGTAGGAGGTTTTATGTTCGTCTGTATGTATTTTTTTGTGTATATTCATAGACATTTTCGCCAATTGCGAACCGATTTAAAAAAAATCTTTTTATTTCGAAAGAGTATACTTTCTACCGAGGTAGCCCTTTTTAAATTTTATCGTAATCGGCTAAGCCGTTTTAGAAAAATCAACGATAATTCAAAAATTACTACACGGAATTCGAATAGTTCGCAAGAAAAACTATTCGAATTCTGTACATAGTGGAAGTAGGTTATGTCATTTTCCGGTTATTTCCGCGCTCTCGCTTGCACGCTCAGCTCAGGCGAAACGTGACACTTTTTCGTGCGTACAACCGGCATTCATAGATTCATAAGACGCTATCATATCAAGAACAGTTTCAACTAGCTTGCAAAAGCATATTTCTTAGATTCAATTTAACCAGCTATATTTAGAGCAGTGTCCCAATACAACTAGTACAAGCATCACGACTGATAGCAACGATAGGGTATCACTGATAACAATGTTTACTCTAGATACGGGTAGGGCGCGGCAACCTGTATATTGCAAAACTGAGTTTACATTGCAATGCAGCCGGCTTCCACTGATAATCCTATAAGCTGGGTAAACCTGCCTTTTCTGGGTAAAATGGTACAAGTCAAAAATCACAACTAAAGAAAAAAAAATATATAAATTACAAGCTTTTTAGTGTATATGTTACAGTCAAAGTGATTAGTCCGTTATTACGTAGATTAGCTGGTTATTATACATAAGAGGAGCTGGAGAGATAGGTACCTACAAAAGCCGATTTTACCTTGGCACTGTTTCACCACTGACAATTTAGAATTAAACCAGTGAAAAAATGTATTGTTCTAGTCACTCTGAGATTTGACTGTCTAAAATCTCAAGTTACCTTGAAACTTCGTTGGAAACATTGCCCTTCAATTCGGAACACTAATTCTTCTCGATTGAATACATAGTGATACTTCCCCAGGCCTTTACGTAGTATATCTTCTATTATATATATTCTTTGCCCAGGCTTTGTAAAAGAGTTGTTTCACTAGAAAATAGATAAAAATAGTTTTTAAGCCTTTAGGCGGCCTAAAAACTGACACCAGGGCTAGCCACCCGTTCTATACGAATTTACTTACTAGAAAATTGATTTTTTGTTTTAAATTATTAAAATGCTATTTTGATAAAATTGAGTTATGACATTTTGCCCAGTAAACGCAGAGACATGATTGGGGCTGGGAGGGGCGATATTGCACGCTGATTTGTTTTCATTTTGTGTTATTGGAAATCAGTTGTAAATCGTATGAACCGTAATTTACTCGAATTGTGCATATTAGATAGATATATATGAACTCTATTGTTCACACCAATATAAATTAAAAATACATATTGGGTGTTGCTTGGCGAAGTGCAGGGTCTTTCAGAGATACACTCGCTCATGATTATAAATAGGTAACTTTTACTATTGGATCAACTGTTGCCATATATAGGGTCAGTCCGCGGTGACGGGTGTGACATTTCAACTTTTGTTTTGAAGTATAACTTTTATATGAAAATAAATTTTACCGTTAGTTATAGCATAATCCTGCATATCCTAATGTTATGTATATTTATAACAAAAAATGAAATTTATAGGGCTATTAAAAATGAAGATATCCATTTTTAAAGGCCTGTGTCGGGTGTGACCTCAACT
Source organism: Hypomecis punctinalis (assembly GCA_949316475.1). Classification (NCBI taxonomy): domain Eukaryota; kingdom Metazoa; phylum Arthropoda; class Insecta; order Lepidoptera; family Geometridae; genus Hypomecis; species Hypomecis punctinalis. Next base: position 3,243,600 of record OX438809.1, read on the forward strand.
ATTGCATGACTTGTTACCTTATAAATAGGTAACTTTTACTATTGGATCAACTGTTGTCTATATAGTTGAAAAAATATCAGCTATTCCATACATACAAACAAACAACAAACAAACAACAACACTTTATTAGACAACCACATTACATAAAAAACAGATTATAAGGACAAAACAAAACAATAGGTCTCTAATTGGCGGCCTTATCGCTTTAAGCGATTTCTACATATGTAATAATTATTATTACTAAAAGTTATTTATAATGTTGAACTATTTGAACATAATAGGCATGATTACTGGGTAAAAAAATCATTAATATAATTAGTCAGTGAGTTAGATTATCAAAAAATATTGGACACGTATTTTTTCTTTTGTCAATCAAACAACAAATGACAAAGTTTGGGAGTGGGCGTCGTGACGTCACCTCTCTTACGAAAGCCTATACATTTGTATGGCACTTGTGACGTCACGGGGAACTTTGACGGGCTATATCTTCATCAATTTATGTTTAATTGACAAAAGAAAAAAAACGTGGCTAATATTTTTTGATAGTGTATTTGATGAATGGATATTTTTTGATGCCTGTTATACACTCCTGAAAGTTCCTACACTTCGCAGAGTTACGCTTAGTATTTATTTTTAGTGTATTGGTTGTTCACTGTGCCGGTTGATTTTATTGTTTAGCCATGTCAAGGGTCTACAGACGGCTTCAAAACTGACACCAGGGTTATCCAAATGGCCTATTCGAAATTACTAAATATACTTAGGTAGTAAATCTATCACAATCATGAAAGACAATGAAATGCATTGAATTAGGTGATGTTATCAAGTCCGGTATCATTGGATAAGAACTACGCCCAATTAAATCATTAATTGATTATTTCTGATAAGCCACGCCCTTTGCAATATTTTAGAGTTAATTTTTGAACCGAGTCTCGAAAACAAGGAGGATAGTACTTCTATCAGGCAAGATAGTAACACATGCGTTATCTGCTGATCGTTAAAGTTAAGCAACGTTCGGCACGGTCAGTCTTCGGATGGGTGACCGCGGGTGGCATTCACAACTGAGCGCTACCGCAGTTTGGAAGTAAATCGGTTCATAACTGGTAAAAATACAGAAAAAATACGTACAGAAGGACATGGTACCCCCTCCTTTTTGGAAGTCGGTTAACAAACGAATTAGCACAATCTATATTTAAGTACATTACTACTACATTTTTTAGAGTTCCGTATCTAAAGGGTAAAAACAGGACCCTATTACTAAGACTCCGTTGTTCGTCCGTCCGTCTCTCTGTCATCAGGCTATATCTCATGAACCGTGATAGCTAGACAGGTGAAATTTTCACAGATAATGTATATATGTTGTTGTAGCGGCAACATATATACACTAAAAACAGAATAAAATAAATATTAAAGGGTCCCTTCAATACAACAAACGTAATTTTTTGACGTTTATTGCTCGAGATTAATAACTGCAACAAGCAGACGCTTGAAATATACATGGAACATTTAATTGTTTATAAAAATTACACAAAAATAAAATGTATATTCACATCAAAAACAATTAATTGATAAAATAAATTAAGAGGCCAAGCAAAAGTGGAGATGGGCAGGACACTTGGCTAGACGGGATTACAAAAGGTGGACCAAGGCAGCCACCGAGTGGTGCCCAAGAGAAGGACGAAGACATAGAGGCAGACCACCAGCACGATGGTCAAATGACGTCATCAAACTTGTCGGGAGGCAATGGATGAGGCTAGCACAGGACCGGAAAGAATGGCGAGAAAGAGAGGAGGCCTATATTCAACAGTGGGTGGAACAGGCTGAATAGATAGATAAACTTGAAACTTAATAAAAATTGTTCACGTGCGGCGTAGGCACTGAAACACACTTGAACTTACAAAGAAAACTTGAAGTCAAAGGAATAATATTTTTTCGTTTAAACAGCTTTTCGTTGAAGCGCTAAGAAATTTTAATTGGTCTGGAAATCCATATTGATTTTGATTTCTGAGAAACAAGAGCTGCCATGACCAGGCGTTGTTTGTAGAAACTTTCTATAACGTCCAATATCCTTACTATTTTTTATGTTTTTTGGTAGAGTATGTGCAAAACGAGAACCGTCGTGGCGTTACTGTGGACTAACAATAAGATTTTAATCAGCAGCCAAGGTACCGACTTCAGGTACTTGGTAGACGCGAGTACTGATGAAAAGCGAATTGGTGTCTACCAAGTATCTAACACTTGTACTTGCAATGACAGAGCAGTGTTGTCAACGTAACAAAATTAGTAAATGGCAGACGGGCAACCCTACCTACGACGCTTCTTTGGATATACTCTAAGCGACGTTGAGGTCGAAGAGGAAGCATGTAGACTTAGAAGATATGTATTCACTCTGACTTTGAAAAGCTTTTATCTCTTAGGTAACAGAAAAGCTGGCAGACTGTTCCATTCCTTGGCGGTACGGATCAGAAATGTTGAGTCAAAGCGCTCCGAACGTAGATGCCGTGAGTCGACCCCACAAACATTTTTGCAAATTTTCTGCTCTAAAAATTATATGTGCTTCAAAAATATAGCTATTTTTTGCTGTTTTCATATCACTTAACAAAATTCAATTAATAAAATGAATTTTCACTACAAGAACTAATTGTATCAGAGAAGTTTGGTAATGAACAGTGAATACCACCTAGCGCCCATGTGAAAGTAGCGAAACAGTCAAACCACACATTGTATTGACTATGGTATAGAATTTGTGAAGGAAGAGCTTGTGGAGTTAAGTCCAGTAGAGTTAGAAGGTTGGCTCTACATGAGATCTGATAACTTTTTGATAGTGCCAACTGTAATCTAGTCTTGGCCCCATTTTACATGGAAATGTTTTTTGTGGGATCTTGACGCATTTATTTCTGTCTCGGACCCCGGAATAAGGACAAGGGAGGATAAATAAGACTTAATTGGGATTATTGACACGAACCCGGAGGAAGAAATCGATATATCCGCGGATACAATTAGTTTTCTTTTCTTTTTTTGTTGTTTTCCCACCAACTCGCACTGGGCCAGCGTGGCGGATAATCCAATGATCATTCCTGGATGCCTATACATATGCCTATATGTTCACCAGAGGATTATTGAAAATCTGGTACAGTTATTACAATACAGTTTTTTTTTTCACCAACCCCCACTGGGCCAGCACGCTGCAGCGTGGTGGCCAGACAGAGACTTGTTAAAACCCCGCTTTATAGAACGTTCCATAATAGTATGATTTCCATTCGAATATTCGAAAACTCGCAGCCTTTGAACATGGAATTCATGGATCATCATCACTCTTTCAGCCCTTTATCAATATTCTACTGGACATAGGCCTCTCTTTTACTGTACTGTACCAGCCTTTTTAATAGTCCACTCCAGGACGTAGGCCTACTCACGAAGGGTGGTTGGGCCATATCCACCACGCTAGCTCAGTGCGGGTTAGTAGATTCACATTACGCCATCGAATTTCTTCTATGGACGCATGCAGGTTGCCTCACGAAATCTTCCTTGACCGAAAAGTCAGTGGTGTTAAATTCCATACATAAATTCCAAAGAACTCATTGGTACGGGACCGGGATTTGAACCCACCTTTGCACGTTGACCTCACGATTGCAAGGCGGGTGTCACTACCTCTAGGCCACCACGACTTACTCTCCTCTCTCCTTTAACACACCGTTATTTATAATCCTAAGCCTATCTAATCTACATGATGTTAGACATTGATCTTTTGAAAATCATTCAGCAATGAATATTTCACAAAATGTCCCTAGAGATTAAGTAAGCACATTATAAGATATCCAAATGGCGTCCATAAATACAGGATGATCGATAAGCCAACGATCCGTGGAACCCTACAACGTTAAGAAGTTCGCCAACTCTCATTATAACAGCACGATGCTGCATTCGATATCGTTAGGGTTGACAATAACAAATATCTAAACCTTTAACTTTTCGAATCTGTGGAGAATACCTGTTTACCATCAATAAAGAATCCTTACATACGTCCGTAAAGAGATTATTGACATAATAGGCCCAATTATGAAGGTAAATTTAATAGCAACGTAAAAAGTGTTCTCTTTATCGAATGCCTAAAGTGAAACAGAAATAGTCTAATTAGCTATTATGATTACGATGGTTCTTTCATAATTGGGCCTATTGTGAATCTACCAATCCGCATAGTCGACATAACACTTACACACCCTGATACGAGTATTTGCATTTCGTTGTTTCAAAACTTGCATTTAATGAATTAGGTAATTTTGCTTTATCTGAATGAACCAAATAATGATTATGACAAAGTTTTCTTTTATCTATATTATTTATTATTTGACCGTCCCGGTTTCACATGATTAAGAATAAACATCAGACAGACACACAAAAAGGCTACGGTATGCCTTATCCTGATCCTTTACTAATATTATAAATCCGAAAGTGTATTTGTTGGTTTATTCCTTTCACACGACAACGGATTGACCTGATTTTTGCCATGGACATAGTTTGAAAGTCGGAAAGTGACATAAGTCTTCTTTTAATCCCGAAAAAATACAAGATTCCTATGGAAAATAACAAAAATCAAAATACCACGCGTGAGGAGGTACAGTGAAGTCGTGGTGGTCTAGAGGTAGTGACACCCACCTTACAATCGTGAGGTCGTGGGTTCCAACCCCGGTCCCGTACCAATGAGATCTTTGGAATTTATGTACGGAATTTCAGACCACTGGCTTTTCTGTGAAGAAAAACATCGTGAGGCAACCTGCATGCGTCCGTAGAAGATTCCGTACGTTCCGATCCGTGGATTCACGTACGCGTGGTGGAAATGGCTCAATCACCTTTCATGGATATGCCAACGTCCTGCAGTAGACTATTAAAAATGCTGGTACATTACATAACAGGGGTACATTACCATCATCATAATTATTGTCAAAAGTACCCAATAATACACTTGTCTCGACACTAGACTAGCTGTAGGAAACTCTCTACCCATGCTTAAGCAATCAAGGGGTGGTACAGCGCGTTCGATACGCCTATCTGAACCTCTAGCACCCTCAGACGTGCTCAAGCACCGATATCATCAATATGGAATAAAGAAAATATTATAAGTCGATGACCGATATGGACTCTCTTCAGGCCCCTAAACTTCTTTGTATACTGTGACACAAGTCGGAACTTTCTCGATGAGGGTGTTGATTCTCCTCTATATTTTATTCCGCGCATATTTTAACGCATCGTGACGAAACTTGGTTTATACATTCTATCTATATAATTTTGTATTTCCCGGTGGTTTCGCTCAAAAAGGGGAAAATTTGCTGTAGTGCATTTTGATGATATTTGCCAAGATTGTGTTGTGTCTAAGTCGTAACAAAATCTGCGAGTATGAGCGTAATTGGCCAAAAGGGAGTCGAAATATAGGCTTTTGAATATTTAGTTAAGCACATGCAAGGTTTACTGTTCGAAGAACTACTAGTTATAAAATACCTATCTATACGTGTAATCTAGTCTCGACTCTCAAAAACTCACTACCTTTGCTAAAGGAATTGCCAGGGGTGGCACAGCGCGCGTTCGATACGCCTATCTGAAACTCTAGCACCCTCAAGCAGACGTGCTCAAGAGCCGATATGGACTCGCTTCAGGCCCCAAACTTCAAATTTGCATGTTCCCCTAATATTTTTGCAGGCTGAATAGGTTAGCAGCTTAATTGGCATTTGTGACATGAGTCGGAACTTTCTCGATTTAACTTGGGAAGTCTATGACAGCCAGACACGTAAAAATGGCAGGGTTGACCGAGTCATTCGCGTATAATTTTTTGCTGTATAATAAATGATTCATTTTAGTTTACAGTATTGTGTAAACAATAAAAAAGTCAATCTATCTAAGGAGAGATATGAGAGAGGTCCTTAGTAATAACTGATTATCTTTACTTATTGAGCATGAGAAGAATTAAGTAATATTTTATAACAAGTGTAACTCACTCGTGGTTTTTATGGCAGACAGTCTTCTGTAGTTTCGACAGTAATTGGAGACTTTTTAAACAAGGAGTACAAGCAAGCGAGCTGATCAAAATGAATGAAAATGAAAAGATATTAATAGCATGAATAAGATTAGGACCTTGAGACTTAGTGACGAAGTGACGTCCTAGTCAATCTACGCTATAAGCGCTACAAAGGAGTGTCATTAGAAGAATATGATCAGTGTGAACCCTGCCTAACCCAGGGTTCTGATTAACACAAACCTATTGGGATTCCAGAGGCGTCAGATAATTGGAATTCGATTTAATGAAGTTGAAATAAGGCCTCGCCTTCGCAGATTTCATATTTTTTGCACTTCTATTTTCGTTATTAATGCGAAAAAAGGTTATGAAAAATTGAGGAATATTTTAAGGCTGAGCTGGTGAAAAATTCAGTGCTTTTGAAAAAAGAAAATGAGTTTGGATTAAGGTTTTTTTTTACAATTTTACAAAATGCAATGTTTCATTTTAGAAAGAGCTTCTGTTAAGCGAAGCATTGTATTGGACTCGAATAATCTGAAAAACGTTTTTGTTTTAGGATTTTATCCTATACTAGCGTTACCCGCGGCTTCCTTTAATTTTTTTCGTGTCTTTTTGTTTTATGTTAATTTTTGTCCTTTAATTTTTGCGGGACAAAAACTAACCTATAGATGACGCTATGACTTTTAAAGTACTCGTACAGTCTTCTTCTTCGTAGCGCTCTTGACAGAGCGGTCGTGGTCATCAAGTAGTATTATTATTTGTAGGGGTAGGCAGGCAGGCAATAATATCAGATTTGTGGTATGGGAGCCTTCTTTAAATAATTATTTTATTCTGTTTTTTGTATGTGTTGTTAAAGCAGCAACAAAATAAATCATCTGTGAAAATGTTAACTTTCTAGCTATCACGGTTCATGAGATACAGACAGATGACAACGGAGTCTTATTACTTAATAGGGTCCTGTTTTGTACCCATTGGGTACGGAACCCTAAAAAGCAAGACGATCCGTTGCTCCGTTGCGGTGTGAAAGATTTACAAACAAACCAATAAACGCACTTTCGGATTTATAGTGTTAGTAAAAGCCCTGGTGTCAGAGTTCTTAAGCAGCCTGAAGGCCGTTGTTGTAAAGTTGTGCCCTCAAAGTTCAAGGTTATTGTACGGAATACAGGATTATAGTAAACATAATTATCATATCGGCATTTATGAAGACGCATTATAGATTCCGACAACAATGTAGTAAATACAAGTACATAAACAATGTATGTATTGTGTAACTGTAACGTTGTAATTACGAGTCCTTTACGTGTCAAACACAGTCAGTGATTTTGTACTGTCACAAGTTTTGTTTACAAGAATTTGGTATTACCAATATAATAACTTATATTAGTATTATATACTCGTATGTACTACAGGACTAATCGCGCACTAAAATTACGAGATAAATAAATACCTCATCATCTCGACGTGCGCGATTAGTCCCATAGTATATGATAATAATGGGTTCAAATCGCGAAAGTTTAAAAACAGATAGATAGATAGATAAACTCTTTATTGCACACCAAGAAATAAACAAAAAGAAGAAACAAAGATATGTACATAAACAGTGTAACAATGGGCGGCCTTATCGCTGATAGCGATCTCTGCCAGGCAACCTTAGGATGGAGAGGACAGAAAGCGTATAAATAATGGACGGGGTGCGCATTAGTTAAAAATATAATTTAGATTATACAACATAAACATAGTAATAACATTGATATAAATACTTAAAATACCTAAAAAAAAAAGAAAATAATACATAAAAATCATAAAAGAAACCTATGACAAATATTAAACTAATACATAATAAATTACAATATACTACTTACATACATCAACATAAATAACAACAACAACATAGTTAAAGAATTGACAATTTCTGCAGGTAATGATTTTTAACTTGATCATTAAATACATTCAGTGATTGAGCTTTTCTGACAGTAACGGGCAAGCAACAGCATAATAACTTATACTTATTACCTATAGGCTGAAACATACAACCTGGCGTATGTGTTGTTAGCTCCAAGCTAGGATAGCCCAACCCTGGCTGAAGCTCACTTATGACAACATCACGAGAATTTGGGTTTGGAAACATAGGCCTCCTCTACAGATCTTCAATAAGCGGCTAGCGCAATCTGCGGTCGCTGTCCCCCTCGTAGCGTAGGTGAGTGTACTACGCTGCGCTTGCCGGTGAAAAATATTTATTTTACGGATATACGAAACCGTGGTGGTCTAGTGGTAATGACACCAGCCTTACAATCGTGAGGTCGTGGGTTCAAATCCCGGTCCTGTACCAATAAATTACTTGGAATTTATGTACGGAATTTCACACCACGGACTTTTCGGTGATGGAAAACATCGTGAGGCAACCTGCATGCGTCCGTAGAAGAAATTCGATGGCGTATGCGAATCCACCAACCCGCACTGGGCCAGCGTGGTGGATATGGCCCAATCACCCTTCGTGGGTAGGCCTACGTCCTGCAGTGGACTATTAAAAAAAAGGCTGGTACAGTACAGTACATATACGAAACACCTAGTTAGTAGGTACCTGCATAATTAAATATATTACCTTTACATAGGTATATTTACCGTTCCACAACATTATTTCAGAACATGTTTAAAGTTATGAAACGAAGGGTCAGGGGCTCTATAATTGTATCATTAGAATGGCTGAACGTATGCGTAAATAGTCACGAGAAGGAGTAAGAACGAGAATTGAAAACCTATGCTTGTTCGAACGGAAGGGGATAGCATACGATCCTCTTAATCTTAATCGTTCAGTAGAAATGATACAAATCTTTCGAAAATTTGGCTACTGGGGCGTCTGGGGTATTATTTTTGAGTTTTGTACGACCAGAAACGTATACGGAACTTTACGAACGACTTTTGGTTTACTAAATTTATTTAAAATAATCCATTTCACGCAGAACTTTAGTACTGGACACAGCTATTTTAAAAGAAACCATAGACTGCAAAAGGGGAGATCGTGAAATGGAACGTTAATGTAAAAAAAATACTACCAAAACCAATACGGCAAATGGTTATCGAACTGTCAAATTCACGATCATACAAAGTTCCGCTCCTAGCCTTACGAAAGTCAAAAATAATGTCCCTGGTTTTTGTAGGTTATTCTTGCCTTGCCTCGGCTTGAGACTAGGGTGCTCTTAAATAATAGAGCATATATATATTATATTATATGTACAAGTGTCCTTTGACGTTGAGTCATTATTATGTGTACAAGTATACTTGTCAGAAAAGGAAGTAAGACGGTCTCGTCTCGCATACGTCCTCAAAATCAGTTGGGTTTTCGTGGAAATTTATATTTTAGCCATGTTTAGAAATATTTGACTTACAATTTCACCGACAATAGTCTTGAGGTCTGGTTCTTAAGTATTTGAAGTGTAGAGATTCCTCAAAGACTTTTCTCTTTTCAGTTAGGATTCTGAGCTTTCGTCTTATGAATTATCTCTTATCTCTATGTTAGATAAAAGCTCGCTCTCAGTGCAAATAAAAGCTTGCTATGTTAGGTTAAGTTGGTTTTGATATCTGTTAGTCTAACAGTAGACATCAATTATACTTATTTATATCGTTTTTGTTTTCGATTTACTCCACTGAGATTTAGAAACGAAAAAGCTTCTATGTAATTTTATATTTGTTTATCATGTGGGGTATTAATGTGGTATTGAGCGAGCGAGAATCCCCGTAAGCTACTTGAACTTAGTAATACACTTAGAAGAAGATAAAAATAGAATAACTCAGTAGTTAGAAGATGCAAAACCACGCTGAGATATATTTAACCCCGTCACCGGCACATCAGAATCCGGGGCAATAACTTCTCGGGCAACTTTTAAAACCATGTACTTTTTATGTCTCTGTAAAAATTCCTAACATCACTGACCCTTTTAAGGGTGCCCTAAAAGTGACACTTTTCGGTATAATAAGGGTCCGGCAGCCAGCAACTTCGGCATACCAACCGCGGAGTATTACATAAATTTCATGAGCCAGGAGTTGCAGGTAGTTCGCTGTTTCAGCTGCTCTACATTCTCAATCTTTCGAAATTTCAAATTTCGTTTCGAATAACGGACTTTTATATACCAACCTGCATTGGGCTAGCGTAGAGGATATGACCCAATTGCCCTTCGTGGGTGGGCCTAATAAGTAGTGGACTATTATAAGACCAGTACAGTATACTTCATCCATCCATCTCTACATAGTCGACGTACCACCTGCTCGTACTAAGCGATTCGCTTCTTCCTTCATAATGCGGATCGCCAGGGATTGGGATGCCCTGCCTCCGTCATTGTTTCCTGACAATAACAATCTGGATATCTTCAAGTTAAGAGTGAATAGGTATCTTCTAGGTCTACATACTCCATCTTCGCTTTCCATCAGGCGAGTTAGTGGACAAACGTAGCCCAATTTTGCATTAAAAATAAATCAGGCATAGGACGTCTACTGCTGCAAATAGGCCTTCCCTAAAGAGGTATCCACTCCAGAACTTCGACTCCATCGATCTTCAGTCCTCCGTGCTATGTGATCTGCCTAATATACTGCCATTTCAACTTGCCAATCCGCTGGGCTGTGTCGGTAGCTTTCATTCTTCTACAGCCATGCCATCAGCCATGGTGGACTATAATCTAACTGAAAAGAGGCCAACGGCCGGCAAAAACGAGGCAAAAACCTTTGTTGAAAATGGTCCAAATAGTTTTTGCTACAGTTTTTTACTCAATACGTAGATATGCCAGTCACAGTACCTACTTAATTTGAATAGCTCTATTAATTTTACAAGTTTTTACCGCGCGATGAAACTAGAGTACCATTAATTAAAGTTTCTAAGTTTGTTTACAAGGAGAGCAAGCAGACTTAAATTAAAATTCCAATTAAAGTGTGGAAAAAGTAATTGAACCGAACAGCTGTGGTAAAAATGATTTAAAAAGTCGCCAAGTGCGAGTCCGACGTCGTTATTATTAAAAGGTTTTGAATATCATAATATTGTATATGACTAGCGACCCGCCCTCCTCTTGAATCACTCTGTCTATTAAAAAAACCGCATCAAAAACCGTTGCGTAGTTTTAAAGATATAAGCATACACAGGGACAGACAGGGAAGCAACTTTGTTTTATACTATGTAGTGATTTGCTCAGGCAGGCTGCAAGTCCGACTAGAATCGAAAAAATCAACTGTTATACTCAAAATTTATGGGAGCCCGTTTTTAGGGTTCTGTACCCAAAGGGTAGAAACGGGACCCTATTACTAAGACTCCGCTGTGTCTGTCTGTCACCAGGCTGTATCTCACTAACTAGAACTAGTAATAGCTAGAACGTTGAAATTTTCACTGATGACGTATTTCTGTTGCCGCTATAACAACAAACACTACAAATAAAAAAATAATATATAAGGAGGGCTTCCATACAACAAACCTGAATTTTTAGACGTTTTTCATTCGATATTATAACGGAGACTGGTAGATGCTTGAAATATTAAGTGGTATATTCCTTTTAAAAATATTTAAATAAATGAAAATAAAAAAATATAATATTAAGGGGTGGGTAAGGTCCATTCAGTGCGGAATCCTTCGAGTATGAGTCCAACTCGAACTTGACCGATTGTTTAGTATTTGTTGTTATAAAAATTTCAACTGTCTAGCTGTCACGGTTCAAGATTCAGCTTGATGACAGACAGACAGAGACGGACAGCGGAGTCCTAGTAATAGGGTCTCGTTTTTACCCGTTGGGTATGGAACCCTAAAAATGAATTAAAACCCAATTTGAACGACACGCAGTGTTACGACCACCAAATAAAATTGATGAATCGTTCCAAAAATGTCATCAAGTTATAAATTTGCGAAACTCGTCAGCATGCGCTTTATCATGTTATTGCTTTTTAGAGTGAAAAGAGAGATTAAAATGTTTGTGTTAAAAATGTTTTGTCTTGTGCACTCCGTATAAATAAAAACACCATTAGGCTATAATTTATAAAAATAATGTGTGAAACGAAGTTCGCCGGGTCAGCTAGTTATACATAATATAGAACTTATTGTAATAATGTTTTTTAACACGCTTTTATAAGTTTCACCTGTATGTTTGCTTGCTTGCTTGTAACCAACCCCTTTGAGCTCGATTTTGACCTACTTTGAGCGATCGGCCCCTCTACCGCCTAAGCAATAGCAATCGTAATAGCATTCGTTTATGACTTCATTTTAGTCATTTGGCACCGCCTATGTGACGTTAGCCATCAATTGCTTTGCGCGGATTGCGAAAGCAATCGTTGAATGAACAACTTTGATGGCTAACGTCACATAGGCGGTGCCAAATGACTAAAATGAAGTCATAAACGATTGCTATTACAATTGCTATTGCTTTAGGCGGTAGGGGGCCAGATTTTCTTTAAACTTTGCACACCTATCAAAGACCGATGACAATGCATTTATAAATTTAAAAACACCGGAGAAGTGCGAGTCAGGCTCGCACATCGAGGGTTCCGTACAAACATATTGTTAGAATTATTTAAAACCTGTTTTAGCATGTGCTAATGAAGTTATTTTATATGATACCTTACATGATACGATTTACTCACTTTGAATTTTGAACCCATATTTTATGAATTTTGAGGCCCTATTTTTATGTGATTTATTCCTATATGTGTACTCTGAGACAATGCTCTTCGCCAAAATTTCATAGTTCTATGTCAACGGGAAGTACCGGTTGGTTTTGATTTTTGTGAGCGTTGAATTATGCGTTTTTTTACAACATAAACGACTCTCAAAGAGACTAGACTCTTTTGCAACAAATTTAAAATGACATCCTCAAAAGATCTATAGATAAATACCGTGTAATGGAAGAGCCCGGAATATTTTCAGACATCACAATTTGAAATTGCTACAGCTGTTTACGTAGCCAAAAACACCCTTGGAATGTAGCTTTATAATTACAAGAGGGACCCTTCCCGGTATCGCACGTTACACGTCATAATAAATCCTTACCTACGAACCTACATGACGCATAAGGTGGGCATACACGGTCAGTTAAACCGATCAGTTTTGCGCATCACTCCAACTGGGAGGTCATGGATCAAAGAGGCGTGAGTTCGATCCCCACCCAGGGCAAATATTTATGTGATGAACATAAGTGTTTGCTCTGTGTCTGGGTGTTATTTAGTTACTATCTATATAAGTATGTATTTAAAAATAAGTATATATAGTATATCTGTCTCTGGCAGCCATATCACAAGCTTTGCTTAGTTTGGGGTCAGAGGCCGTGTGTAAGATGTCCCAAAATATTTATTATTTATTTATTTATTATCCATTTAGTTAAAAGGTAGGAATTGGTGGCTCCATGTTTGAAGATAATGGAGCCATTTTGTTTCTTCCATAACTTGTGTTATTTCAATTTTTGATGAGAAATTATTGGAAATTAAGAAATTGTATTATAATACCAAAGTTGTTTGAAATTTGATTCCTATCAACTTTTTTTAGGATCGATATTTTTTTAATTAGACAAGTTATGGAAGAAACAAAACGGCTCCATTATCTTCAAATATGGAGCCAATTTCTACCTTTTAATTAACTGAATGACCTCCCAGTTGGAGTGATGCGAAAAACTGATCAGTTTAACTGACCGTGTATGCCCTTACTTATAGTCATGTTATACTATACAGTAGGACCTCGATTAACAGGCCATCAGTTATCCGGATTCGCGATTATGCGGACTCCTACCAACGATTTTAAAAATTATTTTTGTCTGAATGTACGGATTAGAAATCATTCACACAAAGAAGGGTCAATGTTCTCGTCTCGAATAATAACTAGGCAGCGATTTGAGAAAAAAACTTAACAAGTCTTCGGAATATTAATCTGACAACGTCGCGAAGGGAAATACCTAACTATCTGTACCAGACGACACCTAGCTAAAAATATAACTTTAGCCTGAGAGCTACTGGCTACCTTTGTTACGAGAGACTAGATTTTACATTTGACGTAGAAGCGACGTGCGTTCGTTTTGCATTTGCTAAAAACGAAAATACCAAAGTAATCTCAATTTGTAATCAGCACAAATTGAGATGCCGAGAGAAATTAATATTTAGAGTAAAGATAATTGAAATAAAATGTATCTTTATCTTCAATCAAGAGATACACGATCTAATGTAATCTTGATCGAAGGTCTTTATCGATCGAACCGAAATAATCAAATTCATGACAATACTGGTGCATTCGTGCAATGAATGACTATCATATAATACAACCGATGTTATGTATTATAGAAAATAAACACAAATCGGTTCGCGTAGAATACACACAAATCGTCTTACCACAAAAGTTTTACGCACGGTTTAGACAACGGTTAACGCTACAAATTACACGAATAAACAGTGTTTAAATCTTTTGTGGTAAGGCGGAAAATGTTTTTCATATGGTCCATGTCCAGCGTTGGACGTCCTACGGCTGATACATGGATGATTAGTAATTCAAATGTCCAAGGGCTCCTCACCTATAGTTGGAACACGACTGTATAGTCAGGTTTAACTCTACAGAGAACAGAATCGATATCCAAGTATAGAAAGTTAACTCTGGACTTACCAAGCGGAATGAATTTCATTCCTTCCCTCACTTCACTTGGGAGAATTTCGAACATGGCGGAACAGAACGTGTAACAAGAATTCTATAGTCGTAGAAGTCGAATCAAATTTGCGGCATTTGAACGCGAGACGAGCCGTTGCGCAGAAGCAATTTTGTATGTCAGCGCGGGTTTGCGCAACTTGTAGCTATTGTCACAGACGCCATTAGGTTTGATTCGATCTATACTTGCATTACTTTTATCGTTTTAATGGTTCTGTACACAGAGGGTAAAAACGGATCCACTAAGACTTCGCTGTCCGTCCGTCTGTCTGTCACCAGGCTGTATATGTACCGTGACCGTGATAGCTAGACAGCTGAAATTTTCACAGATGATGTATTTCTGTTGCCGCTATAACAACAAATACTATAAACAGAATAAAATACATTTTCAATGGGGGCTCTCATGCAACAAACGTAATTTTTTTGCCGTTTTTTGCTCGATATTAATAACGGCGACAGGTAAATACCTACTTGAAATATTCGCAGAATATTAAATTTAATATGCACTTTAAAAATAAATAATTAAATTTAAAATAAATACCCACACAAGTAACGTGATTTTTATGTTCGATATTAATAACAGCAACAGGAAGATGCTCCAAAATATTCATAGAATATTAAGTTGTCCTTCAAAAATAAAATATATGTAGTTAACTTAAAATAAAATAGTTAAGGGGGGCTTCCACACGGTACGGAACCCTTGGTGCATGAGCCCGACCCGCACTTCGCCGATTATTTTATTCATAATAGGGCTACAGTTAAGAGTTCTGTTATCTAGAGTTCTCCTTGATAAACATTTTTTTTTTATTTTTAGGAAAAGTGTATACCTTTATACATCCAAAAAATAACAGTATTTTTTAACTTCTGTTAACTAGGTAGATAAAACATTACGTTTGAGTACCTATTCCAAAAATCAATCTCAACCGAGTTATAGTCCTAGAAAATTCATTCGTTCCTGTTTTTATTCAAAATCCCTAAGTACTCAAATCTTTTATGATCCAAGCTTATTTATTAACACACCATTTACATCTTCAAGATCTTTAGTTACAGAAATTCTCCCCTGCCTAAATAATTTTAAAATGAAGCCTAAGATAAACAACAAATGATTAAACCGATTATGAAATAGAGTCGAAAGTAAAGCAAAAAGTTGTTTATCAAAGTCCACGCAATTTAAATTTCTACATTACAAAGAGAGTGGGGGGTCAGAGTGGTGGGGGTTCTTAAGGCGAGACCACACTGCATCGCTCGAATGTAACGATTCGATTGCTGTTATAGTACCTACCTAATTTTTTTTCGCAAAAAATGGCACCACCGACTTCCACCGTTTACAGAATTCGAATAGTTTCCACGAATCGAAGTGGCATCTATTTACATTACTTATTGTTTTTTTTTTACACGTAAGTACCGCCTAATCTGTTAGTGTCATTTACTATTTTGATTTAAAAGTTGTAATTATAACTACAAAGTATAATAAGAAAAATAAATTAATAAGTTGTTTAGGGTAGAGGAACCAATTTTAAAAACCGGTTAGTAGAATTGTAACCGGTATTTTTACGCCGGTTACAATGCAGCAATGACAAAATCAGGTACAGTTTATGGTATTTTTAATTTTTCGCAACTTGAGCACTTCACTGTTACACTACGGGAGTAATTACGCACTGAAAATACGAGATAAATAAATATTTCATTATTCGACTTATCGACCGAGATGCATCGATGGAGGTCACGGGTAGACATAGTAGACAATCATGGAGTCGTGGAGTACGTAATAAATCCCGTAGCATATGTATATATGTACAGTTTTTGGTGTTAAAAATAGAATAAGCAAAGTAACTGACTCAATACAAATATTTACAATGCTTTTACTTCTTGCTAAACATTTTCTAGTAAAATATGTGTCTAGCGCAGCGGACGGAATTTAATGCGCCCGTACCCTTACAATTTTAATTGTTTGCTCACCCGCGGAAACTGTTTCAGGGATCATTGTAAACAAAATAATCCTTTGTAGATATTACACCGCGGCCCTTCGCAACAACCAATTATTTATGGTGGCGGCGAGAGTTATTAACGTTTGATTGTGAATTACTGAATGTAAGATGTTCTACGAGTACCTAATAAACAAGTTAAAGAAATACAGAACATACAATATTTGATTTCGCCTCGTGTTTACAGAAACCATGTTTGATGGTTTCTTGTTTTCGGTACAAGTGCCGAAAACAGGACAACCATGACTGAAATACAGTTTTAACTAGTTTAGGAGCCTTTGGGTCAATTATTCAGACTACTGTAAACTTATGCCTCTAAATAAACAATTTTATAAATTAATTTTATGTATTTTGACAGATACATTTTTTCTTACACTATCGCATTAGTTTTTTTTTAGTAATGACAGCTGTAATTAATCTAAAATTACAACCATGACGACTTTTCCAAAAAAGTGATGTTCGACATCTTTAATTCCGAAATGTATCCCAATTTTGAAATCTACATCCCCAAAAACCTCGAAAACTACATCCATGATTTTTTTCAAATAAATGACGTCTGTCATATTTAATTCTAAAATGGATGCCAATTTTGAAATATACACCTCCAACAACCTCGAAAATTGAACCCATGACTTTTTATTTATTATACATCCAGCGTGTTTAAGAAATATGTCCAGCATAGTCATCCTACCACACTTCTTTGTATACACCACAGTACGTCATTTGCAATAGACGATGATACTCTAGCCAAAAATAAAAAATAACCATTAATCATAATGACGTAGGTATATTCATACAAAATAAATATCAAATTCTGTTTTATTAGCTATTCGCATAAATGAAATAAATAAATTAAGAATACTATTATAGAACAGGCATTTTTCATATTAGGTATGATTCAATGTTACCGAATGATATACAAACGTTTTGTTAACTTAATTCCCAGTCTCTCAACTAGGTAACTTCAACCTGTCTAGTTAATATTGCTTATTCAATCAACGTCAGTAGCTGCTGTTGTTCCAAGTTTGTTATTGGTACCCATACCGCTATTATACCGCTATTACTTACGGGGAGGTGTATCGAGTATTATTGCTAGTAACTATTGAATAATCTGTGAGAGGTATGAAACTTCGATTTAGGTATGACATTTTGATGTATCTCGTCATAAACACCTTAATTCGAGGACAGGCCGGTAGAGTACAAAAGGCCCATACGGCTGTTTTCCAGATTTCATCAATGACATATTAACTAAAATGTAAATAAATATAGTGCAAACTATTCATACTAAAACAAAATTATGCAGGTACAAATCATATCTCAATGAACATAGCCACATATTTCAAATTATAATTTATAAAATAAGTTAAACAAAAGCATTTACATAAATTATTCATTTTAACAGAACACATTACGCTTTCAATTTATTGAAAGCGTAATCTGATATTCGGTAAGCAATTTCATATTAGCAGCCTTTGTATTGTCAAACGTCAGCAGAATTCCAAAAGTGGGTTTGAAATTCACAAATCCGTGTTCACTAGGGTTCAGAACCGGGAAATCCCGGTCTCGAAAGTACCGGGAATTCCCGGTTCTTTTGTCAGTAAAATGGAACCGGGAAATCAAATTAGATTCCCGGTTCTTTCGGTACTTTCGGGAATTTTATTTTTATTACGCGATTCACACTAGTTCACACTACTATTTACTTATTTACTCTTACTTTACTTTTCAACACTTTCTACTATTCAAACATTCAAAACTAACGTGAATAATTCAGCGTTAAAAGAAATTACGCGCGAAATTAATGGTGCGCTCGCTATTATAACCAATAACTACCTAAAAACTTTCTTTTTGTGATAAACATTTCAAAAATTACAGATGGCGCTTCCAACAATGTAGTAGTTGGTAAAAATGATAAACACTTTCACTAATTCGACGCCTTCGCAGACAGCATTTTAGTTTAAATTGGACAAAGCATCTGGGCCGGAATTACAGACAGACAACTTTTGAAATGTTTATCACAAAAAGAAAGTTTCTATACACCTAGTGTGTGAAGCACGATAAAAATCATTCATTGAATAACTACTTACACTCGCTCGCTATTTTGATGAAGATTCATTCGTTTTTTTGCGGCCAAGCAGCAATGAAATGTGCAACGCATTACGCAATAGTGTCATTGCTAAGTCGCACCAAATCCTCAACAACTCCAGTATCTCAAGCTGAACCCCTACAAACCTCACAAGGTGACTCTGATGTGCTTGAAGTTCAAAACGTTGCTTTGACAAAAGGCGATGAGTTAAATGCTGAGCTTGCAAAGGCTGTTAGTGAAAAATGCGTTAGATCTTCTGCTCATGAACATCTCTCTACGAATGTTAGGATTGAAATGGCTCTCTTTGAGAATGGAGGAGATCGTGGGCGTTACTTATCTCAGGCATATGACCATCTATTAACGATTCCGCCAACCAGTGTTGAGCCAGAAAGAGTTTTCTCTTCGGCAGGTTTGCTATGCAACAAAATAAGATCTCGTTTGAGTGACAAAAGTCTAGATGCACTGTTGCTTTTAAGGTCCTATTATAGAGAAGAGAGAGCTAAAAGCTCTTAAAAAGCTAAACTTTGGTTACGCCATATTTTATGAATAGGTACTCGGAAAGAGATATTATACTCGTATTATGTTTAAATATTTTTTGGTAAACAAGTTTAATTTTGTTTTCTTTGAAAACTGTTTAAGATATTTCTAAATGTTTAAGGAATCTAAGGTGACTGCCTAATTTTTATCATTTTATTGACAGTAAACACTTACTTAAGAACCTCACAACAACACTGTGATTGATTATAGTCTTAATTACATTTAATTACTTACTACTAGGTTAGGTATGAGAATAAAAATAGTTTTATTTTGTTGCCTTTGAAAAATGTTTAAGTTTTAGAAAAATGTTTTGGATTCCTAAATGATTTAGGAATCTAAAATAACTGCCTGATTTTTACCATTTTTGACCGACGAACCACCGAAGGAGGTATACAATTAGACGCGTATATTTTTTTTTATGTATAACCACGCATCACTTTTTTCTAGACCGATTTCAATAATTCTTTTTTTATTGGAAAGAATATACTTCGAAATTGGTCCCATTTAAATTTGATCGAAATTGGCTGAGCCATTTTTGATAAATCAACAATAATGTGAAAAATGTTACATCGATCCGTGCATAATATTTGCGTTTTAGCGATGCGCCCCTGCTTCGCACAAGTGTATTATACATATAAACATTTCTCTTGAATTACTCTCTAACTCACTATCTATTATCGTGTATTACCCTTCGTGGGTAGGCCTACGTCCTGCAGTGGACTATTCAAAAGCTGATACAGTACAGTACAGTACTCTATCTATTACAACAAACTGCATCAAAATCCGTTGCTTAGTTTTAAAGATATAAGCATACATGGGGACAGACAGCGGAAAGCGACTTTGTTTTATATTATGTAATGATTATGTACACGGGTGAAGTCAGTCATGCTATTTTTTGCAAAAAATAATTATATTGACACTAAATAAAAATCGAATTAAAGTTACTGGAATACTATAGTTTAGTTTACTTTTGAAGCATATCCCTTGTTTTCTATAACAAAAACTAGCAAGAACCGAAAATACCGAAAGAACCGGGAAATCCCGGTTCCGTTTTACAAAAGTACCGAAACTCCCGGTTCTCAAAAAGAATACCGGTTCCGAAAACACTAGTGTTCACAAATGCACAGAAATGCACCGAACAGTATTTTACTATTACTGGATATTCGAGCAATAGTTTGTTGACATCTGGACATGTGTATATTCGGATTGCCGTGTTCTAAATAGTCAGAGAATCTGCTACCACACAAAATACAGCGTTTAAACATACAAACATACCTACTTTATTGACTCCACAAGGAGAAACAGAATGAGAAACCGAGGAAAACGAAACATAACACAACAAAGGAAATCCGGATTAAACTAAAAAGAGTCGTGTAGTTGTGTTATTAAAAGACTTTACTTAAAGCGATGCATTATAACTATTATTTTTATTTTGTGTTTTTCAAATATTTTAAAACTCGTTATATTAAATTCTTCAAATGTTTGATGTCAGGAGAGTTGTACCAATATATTCACGACGAAACGTTATTTGCTATTGCGGGGAACAAAATAATTTTACTTTAATTCGTAAACGGGTTTAGATAAAAAGACTTCTCCAGTCTCGCACTAGCACGCACTGTAGGTATCAGATAAAGAAAATTTATTGGTAATTTGGTCTTAAAAATTATACGTCATTCAAATCTTAGTAATAAATCATTGAGACTGTTGATTAAATAAATAGTTTTCAATACAGAAGTATAGAAATAGAAATAATAAATAAATAATTCAATGCGCAACAATCGCATTTACAAAATTGATTCTGATTTCGTTTCGATTAGCTTAGCACTTGTGTAGACTTTATAGTAGTGAGTTACAAATTAACATTTCCAATGACAGTTTGCTGCTGCCGATAGAAGTTTTCTATCAGAATTTTGAAGGAACCGTACCAAAACCACTAGTTTTCACCTTTACCAAATATCCCCGGACCGGCATGAAAGGTCAATTGTTATAGCCGAAATGAAATTCAAAACTAAGTGCAATAAGTGTCG
Source organism: Hypomecis punctinalis (assembly GCA_949316475.1). Taxonomy (NCBI): domain Eukaryota; kingdom Metazoa; phylum Arthropoda; class Insecta; order Lepidoptera; family Geometridae; genus Hypomecis; species Hypomecis punctinalis. The sequence continues at coordinate 3,264,883 of OX438809.1, forward strand.
ACAAAATCATCCCAAGTCGACTTGAAAGAGCCAAGAAATCGACACGGAGCCTCTAAATGTCAATTCTTTTCAAAAAGGGAAGAGGTCCCCAACTTTCCATTACTTGGCAAAGGCTACGTGTTGGAAAAGATTCCAGCACTTGAGTTCCAACCGGAAATAAGGGTCGACACTAACACGGTTACTCCGCGATTGGACCGTCTTTTAGAGAAATTCTTGAAAATAGAGCAGTCTGACCTTTCGCCCGGGAAACTTTCCAATTATTCTGAACGGCCAATTTTGCGAAATTCACCGCGTAATTTTAACTAGCTCATTATGTGGATTTTAGATTTTCGGGGATCGTGCCGGTGATCGTAATGTGGTCGGGAATTCGAAATACAGTTTGTTTCTAGATTTGCTTTTGGGTGTTATTTTTGATGCTACAAACTGATTTCAAAATATGACCACGAGCGCAAATTATATTTTTCCCAAATTGGGATGTTTACAAGAAAAATATAAATAGTCCATCAAATAGATTGTCTAAAAATATTAGACACGTATTTTTTCTTTTGTCAATTTAACACAAATTGATGAAGATATGGCCTGTTAAAGTTGTAACGTACTCCGTGACGTCACTAATCGCTATGAAATGTACCGGCTAGTGCTGTCACGAGCCCCCACTCTCAAACTTTGTTCAAACAAGGTTTATCTTAGTCACCAATTGTTTGTTTGACAAAAGAAAAACTACGTGTCCAATATTTTTAAATAATCTAACTGACGGACTAATTATAATAATGAATTTCATACCCAGTAAACATCCCTATTCAATTGTAAACAACTTAATTTATATTTTTACATATATATATATATTCATTCTTAATCGTGCCTACTATTTAAAACAGTAGTATAATACTGACAATTAGTAAAATGTTGTAGATTTCACGTAATCGTAGGAAGTTTGCAACTGCGCGCCAGACATTGACGAATGCTAAAGGGGAACACAGCGCAACTGCAGTGCGGCCAAATTCCGGTACACGGTATACCAGTATTTTACCAAGATATGGAAAATAAATTATGACAATGCATTTAACATAAATTATTCAATCAATACTTATTTACTGTTTAATTACATACTGTTGTTCTGTTATGCGTGGAATTTACAATAGTACATATTTGGTGTTCGATTCAATTCAGCAAATTTAATTTTAATTCCGTTCGACTCTTGTTTCTAATTCAATTTGCTGAGCACCACTCAGACTAGTTGAATTTTGTATAACCTAACAATTCAGTTGACGCGCTAAATCCCTCAACAGCAAAATAACATCAACTTAAATGAATATTCATTTAGGTCCAATACAAAAGACTACTAAGCCCAGGTTAGTAAAGGTTAGAGTTTAATCTAACAAAGGTGTCCTGCAACCTTTCTTAATGGGTATTCAATAATGATCCGAGCCTGAAAATAGTTTTTAATCTGATAGATTAGTGAGCTTCGTAACTAAATTATCGGACACAGACCCTTATTACATTACGTAGGGGAGCTATTTAAGAAGAGGGTGTCGGTACCAGACACCAGACACGGTTTTATGGCCCGGCTACTTACAAGGTAACTGAGGTACGTCGTTACCTTGCAAAGTTAATCTTATACCCTAGGACACGCTTGGCAGTGCTTGTAAATGTGGTCCAAGTTCTCATACATAGTCTAAGTAAATGTCCGAAGATTCCCCAACTTGGGAGTCTGAGAGTTTTGTTGGACATCTCATGTTTCTTGGAAACAGTATACTAATTTAGGTAGGTATTTTGTTTGTGTGTACCGTATATGTACTTGGTATAGGTTTTGTTACAATGTTCTAGCTTTACGAGTCATCAAAGTCGGGTTTACTTAATAGCTGAAGTCATACGTTTCTACATGTATGTATGACATATATTGTTTGTGAGGTTATAATAGGTACTTTTTTGATGGTTTGATTTGTACGCATAAGCGCACTGCCCAATACCTATACATATAGTCGAATTGTGGTTATTTGTCATGTAACTTGTTTTAACCACATGTTTGTACCGTTTAATGCCGTCGAGTACTTATAAGTACTTAGTCCTATTATAAGCAAACTTTAAAACTCCAAAATCGACTGCACTTTAGTACTAAATTTTAGCCTATTGATTTGACTATCAAGTACCCATAACAAGTGGACCTATTCTATGTACTTAAAATTTACAGTTTTAAACTTAATTACATTTTTGTAATTGTATTTTATTGCCTACAGATTTGAACAACGGCTCTATTCGGAACTCTAATATCTTTTAGTATTTTTTTCGCTAAAACACAAGAAATTAACGAAATTTCAAGATTGTGTATTGCTTTAGACAATATAAAAACAAACTCTTTACACGTCGCGTCGTATCCTTTAAGCCTTTCGATCAGCTAAACTCAAGAACTAGAGAACAAAATCTTGCTCGTTGAGTCAATGTACGCAGAAGAAATAATTGAGTTCAAGTCGGGTTTACACACCGTCTGGAGCCCCATTATTCCTATTAAACATGCAGAACGTAAGCCTCGAGTCGTCAAACGATACTTAGCAACAGGTTTCCTTTGAATTCGCGGGTTAACCTTTACAATAAAGCAATGTTATCTTTGTTGCCATCGTCAGGCTCCATTGCTCAAGTGAAATGCTTATTGTGAACTAAATATTTGGAAATTAGCAAAAATATGCCCTTTGAGAAGGCTCAGATACTTTTAGTCACAGACTATTAGGGTCTTGAGAGACGTTTGGCTTCATAATCGTCATGATAAGTAATAAGATTGTATTGGATGAGAAACGTTTATTACAAGGCAAAGAAGACGAAGACTTGTTGAGACCCAATACTAATAACTTTTGAGTGGACTGAGAGCTAATAACGAATAATGATTACTACGTTTTTGTTTCTAGTATTAGCTTTGTAATTACAGTACCTAATTTTGTTAATAACAAATGCCAATCTTGAGCATAAATCGCTTTGGTATCCAATAACCTTTAAAGCCTTGTCTTGGCAGAGTTGAGTAGGACACACATCTACACTGCACATAATTATTAATTATCTACTTCACTGTTTATTTACAGAGTGAAGTAACAACGTAGGAGTAATTGAACACTGATTGGAGCTTTGCATAATTATTTAATGTTTACTTATGTTCACCGGAATAGTTCATGTAGAACAAATATATTCACAATACGAAATGAGAGTTTGTGTAAACATGTCTGAGGCTAGCTCTAATATATTGTTTGACCCAATTGCTCTAAATACAAAAGAGTATAACTCATAAATGATTATTTTGGTTTTGTATACTTTTTATCAAAGGTCTTAGGAGTTCATCCTCGTCAGATGCCTTTACTGACCCTTTAATATGTAAAATCCTCCTCTATAATGGTCTGCATTAGGTACAGTACAATACAATAGGTCTGATATCGTCGACCAATCGGGAAGTGGTTTACGGAACGCCTCGGAGTCAGTCAGGGATCTACTAATAATTGATTCCTTGTAGTGTCTTTAGATTTACTCTTCTTGCTGTCACTTTACTTGGCTACGTGTTCTATATTGACAGTTAATCCAACATTATCTGATGCAGCAGTGACTTTCCTTGGGTCGCTGAGAATACGCAACGCAGTAAGGACGTACCTAATATAATCCAAATTAACCTTATACTAAGCGAAATATAGGTAGGCACTGTTTTTGGCACATTAGGGGCCGAGCTGCCATCTTTTATCTTTCTTCGCCCGAGTTTCCGGGTTTAGCTAACCAAATGACCGGGGTTTCGGCTGGCCTGTCCTAGATCCCTAAATTATGTTAACGTTACCTTAGCTGAAATTAATTTTAATGTTTAGGTGCGATTTGTTTGCGATATTTTGCTTAAACAAGATTATTTTTGCAAAAATTAGCATGACCGACTTTAGCCGTGTACGGAATTCGCGAATATTTCGCACGGATCGATGTAGCATTTTTCACATTATTGTTGATTGATCAAAAATTGCTTAGCCGATTTCGACAAAATTTAAATGGGACCAATTCCGAAGTATACTATTTCCAATAAATAAAGAATTGTAGAAATCGGACTACTACGAAAAAGTTATGCGTGGTAAAATATACAAGTCGAATTGAGTACCTCCTCCGGTGGTTCGTGGGTCAAAATAATTTACAAAGTGTCTCTAAGTACCTACTCGCACTCGTGTACGTACATAGTGAGTACTGTATGTACCTACAAACCTGCTAAAGTAGAGAACGGTCTCTTTTGCTCAGTAAAATGAAGTTATTACTAAGAGGTCATTCGCTAGTGGCCTGAAGATAATGGGTATACCTACTGTTTTTGTCAAAATAACAGAATAAGAAATATCAGGCAAGAACAATCTAGGTACGTTTCTTATCGCGAAAGATAAATGAGGCGCATTCCCATTCGAGCAAAGCCACAGTTATTTACTGTACTGAGTATAAGGGCAAGTACTCGTAAATATAATAATAAAAGTTAATAATAGTTATTCAGCTTTTTCTTAGTATACAGTTATACATCTAACAATAAGTAATTAATCATAGCTGAGAGAAGTTCAACGCGTACCTACCAACGTCAGTAAAGTTACAAGCAAAAAGTTTAAAACCGGTTATTCGGTCACGGACACCATACACATCACTATTTTCTCATGTAACCGGTTTTTGGAAAGATTTCAGGTTCTTTGAAGTCTGGATTACAGATATTCATTATAAGTAAAAACTGTCTAAATTAGCGTATCAAAAATACCCACAGAGCCTCCAAATTTTCTATCGGCGTAGTCTAGATCAACATTATAACCTAAGAAGTAGGTATAATGTAACTTATGTACCTACTTACCTAGCTATAATGTCCTAGATCCTACATGCATGCCACAGTAAAATTTCTTTATCTACGAGTCTAAACAATTAATTGATCTATACTTATATTACGAAAATACCACAAGCGAGTCAGACAATATAAATGATTCACTCCAAAGAAAAGATAATCACAACGAAGCAAAGCCATTTTACAAACAAAAAGACCAACTTACCTTTGTCTAACAAGCCGCGTTATCAAACAGCATTCTCGAGAATCCAAAAAAATAAATAAAGCACTACACAATGTACCTACTGATACCACATAATTTTATATGACCAACACTGCGACAACAATTTCTTGTTCAGCGGACCACGAGATGAATCACCAAAGAATGCACTTTAGAAACACACAGAGATCCAAATTGATACACTTCGACACATACGAACAACACAAATTCGAGTTTATTTCGTTTTTCGATTCGATATCGCGATTTTAAACTGTAATTTTCGATTTGTTTCAAAAGTTTTCGACGAGTTTACCGCGCACGACACGGGAGTACGCTATACAACCCAGCGTAGACTGAGTACTTCATGTTCAAGTATAAACCGGCAAATTCGAAGAAACCCCAACGCGCCAAGGAGCGCGGCAAACTGTTGCTCTTCTACACATGGCTAGGTTATCGACTCGATTTATAAACAAAGTAGAAAACTTTTCTTGTACACTTCTAATGTTACATTACGTTTGTTTGGGGTTCTGTAGACTAAATTACGGGGCTGTGCGTGTTTTAAACTTAGTTTGAAATGTCAATAAAGGTTTCTGTTTAATTTTAAGTCACGCCCCGTACGTTCGTACCTTGATTCAACAGTTGTGAAGTTTGGTGCGGAAACTAGCGAGTTGCAGGCACAGAAAGCGCACCTAAATTCACTTTGCTGGGTTATTTGGTACCTACCTGCGGAGTTTTTTTGTAGGATTTACGAGTAACGAACGAGTACGAGTGAGACAGGCAAAACCATTCATTGTATAGACTCCAGTCCGGTGGTGTGGTTTACTACCTACGGTTCGCGCACATTATATTGGGCCGCAGCGGGGTGGAGCGGACCGCGGCGCAATACTATTATTATTAATTTTATTTGTATTAATATTAAATTAAATAAATACTTAAATTAATTTTTATTTAGATATTTATTTTTGAAGTGAGTAGATACATTTACAACTAGATATTCTGTGAATATTTTAAGCGTCTACCTACCTACCTGTTGCCGTTATTAAAAATAGATATCGAGTAAAAAACAGCAAAAAAAATTAGGTTACGTACGTTTGTAGGGTGCCCCCTCGAATATTAATTTTATTCTGTTCAATATTTGTGTATTTGTTGTTGTGAAAATTACAACTGTCTATTTACGGTTCATGAGATTTAGTCTGGTGACGGACAGACAGACAGACGGACGGACCCTATTACTTAGTTGGTAATAGGGTCCCTTTATAACCTTTGAATATGGAACCCTAAAAATAACTTGAACGGTTGGTAGTTACAAATGTACAATAGGTAGATATCGTAACCAGAACAAGGAACAATTAGTTGTTGTAAGTAGGTAGTATCTATCCTATCTCAGTTCTTTTAATTCATTCATTAAAACTCCCAACCATTTTAACAGCTGCAAAGCGTTATCAATCGAATATGCATTATGAATTTCTCACTAAGATAATATTACACAAGACGTAGGTACCTACTCAAGGATGTTTCAAAGGCGTTTTTATCACTGACTTATTGTTATCAGATTTCTGAGAATAATATGATTTGAAGAGATTAGTAAAGACTGAAAATGAGAAGGATATCTTCTCCGAAATATATTTTTCAACACACTTGCTCATAAAGTGGCTCTAATTTTACTGCAATCAGGCATATAATGACACCTGTAGGTAATCAAACTGTGCCTTTTCATTGCTATTATTCACAAGTGGAATTGGTTGAGTTGCTTTGTTCTTAAAAAAGTTTCGATACAAAAAAGATCAAGAGAGAAAGATGTTCAATAGTAGGTACAAATAAATTAATGTACCTAACGACCCCATCGAAACCTCAATCTTTCGTCTATTCCCACTAGTTCAGTTGTCCAGTTCAGTTGACTGAACTAGTGAGATTTCTTTTCTCGTAGTCTATGGCCGATTGCCATTGCGCGCGCATAGGAAAACTGATTAATTTTTCCCGCCATTTCTAAACATTTTTCACAACTCATTTTCACTATTAAAAATATTTTTTTAGTGTTTTTATTCACAAGTGTGTTGAAAAACGTCGTATGTTACACGTGTGTATTGATGATTACCGTCCTCGGACCCTCGCCTACATCTCAATGGCGCCTCAGCGGTAATCACCAACATTACACACTAACCTTGTACTTACCATATTAGCTTCTGACCCTGAAAGAAGGTTTAAATTTACCATCATTATTTGCTTGTACTGTCCTGTACCGTTTTTTTAATAATGCCGAAGTAAAAAGCCGAAACATTTTTTTTTCAAAATTGAATTAAATAGATATATTGGAATCATAAAAAAAGGTAAGTAAATCTACTTACTTATTTTAATTAGCTTGGAAGAGTTATAAAAGATAATAGACCATGTTAATTAGATAGTTAATTAGGTCGTCGTTTCAGTCTTTGGACGTCCACTGTTGGACATTGGACTCCCCTAAAGCAAAGAAGAAATAATAATACTACGTACCTATAGATCGGTTGGTAGCAGCATGCATCCAGCGCGATCCTGCGGTCTTATTGAGGTCATCCGTCCACCTTGTGGGTGAGCATCCAACGCTGCGCTTGCCGGTACGTGGTCTCCACTCGAGAACTTTTCCATCCCATCGGTCACCAATCCTCCGAGCTATGTGCCCTTCCCATTGCCATTTCAACTTGCCAATCAGCTGGGCTATGTCGGTTACTTTGGTTCTTCTACGGATTTCCTCATTCCTGATTCGATCTCGCAGAGAGACTCCGAGCATAGCCTTCTTCATAGCTCGTTGGGCTACTTGGAGCTTACACATAAGGTCCATAGTGAGAAACCACGTTTTAGTGCCCTAAGTCATCACTGGCAACGTGGCAACACAAACTGGTCGAAAACTTTCGACTTGAGGCACTAAGGTATGTCGGACGAGAAGACGTTACGCATTACTAAGTTAAGTAACGAATCAATATTGAAAAAAAAAATTGTTGCTGTTTTGCTTAGCACGGCAGATAAGTCCACCGCTTAACATAGCACTACCCACAAAGGGTGATTGGGCCATATCCATCACGTTGGCCCAGTGCAGGTTGATGGATTCACAACATAACTAACTATAACACTGTCGATTTTTTTTTACTACTGACCGTACGCAAGTTGCCAGCACTAATAGGTACACGATGTTTTCCTCCACCGTAAACCCAGTAGTGGCGTGAAATTACATACCTATGTACATATACATACCTAATCAGAACAGCTGAATCACAATTGAACTGTAACCGAACTTCAACTTTTTGTTTATTTTCGTATCGCGCTAATGATTTTGACATAAGTAAACGCAAATCAATCAGAGTTGGAACGTAACCGCTGTCAAACGAACAATTGGGGTATGAAGTTTAGCTCAATACCGAATTCTTTTAAGCTGAATTGAAACTTAACTACACTTTAACTGAATTGCAGACGGAACGCAACTGTTTAAAATTAGCGCGATTGGCCTGCAGGTATTCAAAGCCGATTGAGATCATTATGAATAACTTTTACTATAAAGCCAACTCATAGTTTGAGAAAAAATTAGCTGTTTCATACATTTTGTCAATTGCGGTTGCAATATTGTATGGAACAGCAGATTTTTTTATTCGCGTTTTGAATTTGCATATAGTAAAAGTTGTTCGTAACGTAAAGATGGTTTAATCACCACCATTCGCTTATTAGTTCTAATAATATGGAAGTCGGCCAAAGTGCAATAAAAATTATAAGAAAATTGCATTGGAAAATCGATTAAAAATGCTACTGAAAATCTAAATCCTTTTATTAAGAACATCAGAACAGTTCAGAAGCTCTGCCATTGCTATTAAATTTTTGACAGGCGTTATGTCCCCTTAACAGTAATTTACATAGTCACACAGTGTGAAAACACTAAGAGACTACACAGAAATACTAAGTTAGTAAAATTATTTGCCAAATAAGTTTAGCCCTACAGAGCTAAAATATGTTATTGAAGGGCAATGTGTTCAATAGGTACCTTCCATTGATAGTTTTTGTTTAAACAAGCTCCTCTTTACAGTATAGGTTCTAAGTTCAATAAAGACCAGTGCCTGCAAGTTTTCTTTTTACAAGCTTTTATTTAACTTGCAATGGATGAAGTTCTGGTGGAATATTGCAAGTTAAAGGGCATGTCCACAAAATGTATGGAGGCTGGTATATTATTAATCAAAAATTCCAACCACGACTCTCGTTACATACTGAGAAAGTTCATATTTTTCTGAATCTATTGCATCAGTTAAAATCAAAAAAGAGCCCTCCGTTTTTTAAAATTAATTTTGAATCTATTAGGATAAATACATATATTTAGCTCAATAGATAGTTTATTTCTATCAACTCTGATTAAGTAACCTAAAAACTGTTAAATAGAAGCATTTTTACCCATTAAACACAGTTTTGAAGTGGTTTTTTGTCGCATTTTACCTACTAACTGGTCACACTGGTAGGTTTTTAATTTTAGCAAAATAAGAGATGGATGTGGAAGAATCAGCTACGAATGCAAGTAACATAACGATAGAATCACTGTATTATTGCTAAACTAGTAAAATACAAAGCTGTATTATTTTTTACATTTAAAAAAAAACGGAAGTAAAAAAAATCTAAATTAAATATTTTTGAGAAGCCCGTAAATCAAGCTTTCAAATGATGATATCGTCTTGGTTCGACTTTTCTCTGAATAATATACCACTTGCGGACGTCACCATTGGCCAACTTGACGATTTCCGATTGAACTGAAATTTTGCACGCATAAGCAATAATAGATATGGTACAATGGAGCTGATCTGATGATGGAGTCAGAAGGTGGCCATAGGAACTCTTGTACCTACTGAACAAGATAGACTCGTCGTGTTTGGGCTCGTTTTACTTGTCTTGGCTAGCACTCTGCTGCTACGTGATATCCAGGATCTCAAAAGCTTATATTCTTAAAAAGTTATATTTTTATAATAATCCTACTTAATATCATAAACGCGAAAGTTTGTGAGGATGGATGGATGGATGTATGGATGTTTGTTACTCTTTCACGCAAAAACTACTAAACGGATTGAGATGAAACTTTGCACTAATATAGCTTATATAACACATAGGCTATAAATTATAATGATATTGCGTCAAAAATCAAAATATCATGCGGGCGAAGCCGCGGGTAAAAACTAGTTATTTATATGTATAAAGTGTAATCTTAACGCAAAATTTGAAAACTACCGTGTGAAGTTTTGGGCTAGAAGAAAGAGATAGAACTACGTCAAAACTTCGAACTAAATCTGAGCTTTCCGAGTCACAAGTTTATCTACTGAGTATAACGGCTAACTGACCAGCCCTGGTGTCCGTTTCCGTTCCACTGTGCCCGCCAATCAGGGTTGGCTCAAGGGATTTAAGGGCCATAATTTAGGCTCTGCATGCCGATCGCCCCGATGTAGGTATTTCACGTAATTTATACGTTCATCTAAATACATCGAGGGCTATTTTCAAAGGCCTTTTAATAAATTAAAATAAGGGCTATATAATTTATACATAACGTGTATGTGTTTCATATGTTATTTAGTTACTACATATAAATATGAATTTAAAAATAAATATTTGTAGTACCTATATCAGTCTCTTGCAACCATGTCACAAGCTTTGCTTAGTTTGGGGTCAGAGGCCGTGTGTAAGATATTTATTATTATTATTGTTTATTATATGTCCAGCAATGCTTTAAAATCATAATAAAAGAGAGCATAAAATAATGTCCTTACATAAAAGTTGTAAGACATCATCACAGCAAGATGGCGTCAAAAACGTAAAGTGACACTAAACTATCAAAAAAAAAATATTTATAAACATCAATTTCAAAATTACACGTTTAAAGCAAAAACAATTTAATAAATAACACACACACACACACAATTACCTGAACTAGGTTAAACCTGTGTTTCAGGCTGAGAAATAGCAAAATATGCAAAATATATATAAATAAAATAACTATTTGCTACCTAAAACTAAGTAAAATACCTCTAAAACTGATTACAGTGCAATCATGTGACGTACTTAGTAACATAAACAATATATCCAACATTATTGATCAATTAATGTTACATTATTGGCGCCTCAGCAAATATGGCAGGCTAACTAGACAGGTCCCACGTCAGTCCCCTTTTGTCGCCACTGTACCGAGCAGGCGAGGACTAAGTTTAGCGGTAAGTAAGATTATATATATATAACTAGCTGACCCGGCGAACTTCGTTCCGCCTAACAGTCGATTAAGTAGCCTAAGTTACTCCATATTACATCAGCTACCTGCCAATAAAAAAAGTCTCGTTAAAATCGGTCCAAGCATTTCAGAGATTAGCCGAAACAAACAGACATACAGACAGACAAAAATTGTAAATAAAATATTTTGGTGTATGTACCGTATATAATTATATTCATATGCATGTAGTAAAAATCGAATAATTCAATATTACAAACAGACTCCAATTTTATTTTTATGTGTAGAAGATGTATAGATGTATAGATAATGATCGTGACATTTATGACGATGAATAGGTATGACACCTATAACTATAAACAGGGTTGCTGGTACTCAATTAGCATCCTTTTACCAACTTTTATCAAATTAAAAAAAAAATCTATTCTAATAGATAATATCGTTCACCCTCCACAATATGTATGGAACTGCTGTTTTTTTTTAGTTTTGACAAAAGTCGCAGAACAAAAGTTGTTAGTTTTGATGTACAGAATAAGCCTAAACTAAAAGGATGCTAGTTGATTAGAAACAACCCTGTATAGGTTCGTTCACACGATTCAGCCATACGTCCTGCGAGCTGTGGAGTGGGAATTTGCCAGCTACAAGCTGCACTTATCCCCAAGTCACGTCGCCGCTGACATTATGAATTAGCTACTGTGCAACGACTCGCATCGTGTTCACAGACGCTAGAGTCTGGCTAACGAAAGTTGATACTGACAAAGCGCGCCAAATTTAAAAAAGATATCAGTATGGCAGCCCTAAAATGAGAGGGAAACACTTTCTCTCACTCACACGATGTAGCATTGTTACCATACTGCGATTTTGATTCTTCCAAATTTTTGGGGGAAACGCAAAAAAAAAACTATTTTTCAAGCTTTAACTTGTCGTGTAGGAGTTTTATATTCATTACGTTAATTATGTTCTGTTTTTTGACGTTATTATTATGCCAAACTGACCTACGTATTTCATTGCGATGAAGACTATACTAATGTAATGAATCATTTTGTTTAGTTTAGTACATGACGTTGGTTTGAAAAATGTTTTTAATAGAAGATAAAATACCCCAATTTAAAGGTAAATCCGCGATGGTAGTAGCACCGTGTGTTGTCATTTAAAAAGTTTGTGAAAAAATCCAGTATCAACTTTCGATAGCCTGACTCGATCAAATTTGATTCGGCTTGTAGGTACTACTTACTGTTATGAACCACCTTCAGGAAAAATTCTGAAATCGCAAAGAATGCTGTTCTACCGTTGGTTCCCAGTTCATAGCCACATCATTTAGAATTACTGAAATGGCAATGGTCAGGGCACATAGCACGGAGGACTGATGACCGATGAAGTCGAAAAGTTCTCGAGTGGAGACCACGCACCGGCAAGCGCAGCGTAGGACGTCCACCTACAACGTGGACGGATAATTTAATATATCTATGCTCTTACCGCATAAGGAAGTTCCACAGCATGTGCCGCCAAGTCGTTGACATGCGTAGTTGAGATCACTCTGCAGATCCATCATGCTCATGTGGATGCAAGCCGCTATGAACCGGTCTTATTGGAGATCTTTAGGGGAGGCCTATGTCCAGCAGTGGACGTCCTATGGCTGAAACGAACGATAATGTATATTAGAAAAGAAGAAGTGTGAAGGACAACCGAAGGACTCGATGCAGTAGAAACACCATTATTTCAACAACTGTTTGTAGATTTATTTCTTCCAATACATTGTTCCTTAAGCTTTATCTAGACTTGTTCTTCGCTCCGTCGGCTCGACCAGAATGGTCCTCAAAACTTCGTGTCAGTCCCAAACCATGATCCTTAGTAAATTTATTTATTATTTTTACGACTTCCGCTGCAATAGCCAACCACAGCTCGTTTCCTGTTGCAATTACTTTTTAAAAGTCTGTGGTTGACTACCACCCTCGAACTATCGTGTCCGTTCAAAAACCGCACATTATTTAAAATATGCAATTTTTGCCCAAAACCCAACAGAAGGTAGGTACATAAGGATAGTAAACCTAACATTTTGGGGCAAGAGTCTGAGCTCCATTTACTTATTCATTTTCAACTCTTAATTAAGAACAATAAGTATTATTACAAAAATAACCCAAAAAATGTTTCTGAAGCTAATTAATACCTTGAACTCAAGTTTATCGCTTCGAGTTATTGGAAAACAATATCCTTTTTATCGACTTCCCTTTTCGATATCCATAAACTTTTAAGGTGTTTTTTACGAAGTTTTTACAGTCATTAAAAGACGAAAAAGCTTAAAAATTATAACAGGTTCTTAGAAATGAAATAAGTACTCAAGAGCAGATCGTAACGTTGGACGTATTCTTTGTGGAATGGATAGGAAAATCTGATAAACAGGGTTATCGAGAACTGTACTAAGCCCAAAGGATTCAGAACATCATAGTGGCTGCCTCGGTGGCTCAGCGTTTAGTGACCCTGACTTCTGGACCTAAGAGGCGTGGGTTCGATCCCCACCCATATACTACCCATATTTATGTGATGAACACAGGTGTTTGCTCTGTGTCTGGGTGTTATTTAGGTACTATAAATATGTATTCAAAAATATGTACTGTACTGTACCAGCCTTTTTTATAGTCCACTGCAGGACGTAGGTCTACCCACGAAGGGTGGTTGGGCCATATCCACCACGCTGGCCCAGTGCGGGTTGGTGGATTCACATACGCCATCGAATTTCTCCTATGGACGTATGCAGGTTGCCTCATGATGTTTTCCTTCACCGAAAAGTCAGTGGTGTGAAATTCCATATATAAATTCCAAAGAACTCAGTAGTAACTCAAAGAACTTAGTACGGGACCGGGGATTTGAACCCACGACCTCACGATTGTAATGCAGATGTAACGGCCTCTTGACCACCACGGCTTTCAAAAAAAATGTATTTGTAGTATGCCTGTTGAAAATTTCGTATCCTAATTCCTCATACGAACAGCCAGAATGTGGAACGCTTTGCCTGGGTCTGTCTTCCCGCTTAAGTACAACGTGGGTGTCTTCAAATCCCGAGTAAATAGGTATCTTCTAGGTAAGCGTGCTACATCCTAGACCGCATATCTGCTCAACATCAGGCAGTGTGTAGTCAAACGCAAACCTAAAAGGAATAAAAAAAACCTGTCTCTAGCAGCCATATCACAAGCTTTGCTTAGTTTGGGGTCAGAGGCCGTGTGTAAGATGTCCCCTAATATTTATTATTATTATTTTATTATTATCATCAAAATGAACAACTTATTCAAAGAGACCAACCCGGAATTCGAGGAAAAAAATTGCTGTTTCATAAATTTTGTAGATTCCACCAAGTTGCACTTTAGTATGAAACAGCTAATTTCTTAATCTCGAATTTTGGGTTGGCCCTAGAGAAAAATTTGTTCATAATGATAAGACCATCATCCTCCTTTCGGCTTAGTACAGGGCAAGCAGATAACCCCGTAGATTCAAATGTTCGTACATTTGAGTTGTTCAGAATGGATGTACCTAGGTACTACGACACTTGCCCTGATGCCGGGCACTAGAATACGACATCGGTATCCCCTGTATGTAGTAAGTGCCTGGGAACCCCTGTGCTCGTGGGTGATCAGAGTTGAGGCTCTGCCCATCCACTCAAGCGGGCCCGAGGAGGACGGCAGCGTGTGTGGCAGCGCTGTCGTACAGGGCCGTAAAAGCCTGGATCTGCCACCAGGCGAGTAGACACACAAAGTGCCGGGAGCACCGGTGCGTTCCTTTTGGGGATCCCGGAGCGCCCGAGAAGGCACAAAGGCTGGCCACCGAGGGGGTTTTAGTGGGTACAATCCACAGGTACAATCCCACATAACCCGACTGCACCCCAAAGCCGTCGGGCATATTTGGAAGATTTTCCCCTCGTAAAGAAATATGCTACCCTGCAAGGGGATGATTTAGGCCATTACTATGAAAAAAAATTAATAAAGGGCACAACCTAAACTTGAAAAAAAAAATTGGTTGTCTGTTAACACGGTTTACGGACGATAATTTTACGAGATAATAAGCCCGATTACAGAGGCGCCATCGTAATTATAATAGCTAAATAGCATAGTTCTGTTTCTTTTTTACTTTAGGCATTCGATAGAGAGAACGCTTTTTACGTTGCTATTAAATTTACGCTGGCGCCTCTGTAATCGGGCTTAATGACATATTATGCGTCGTAAGCCGAACGCTTAGGCCGATCGTGCCTCTCTATTGCTTGAACCGCGCTCTCGCTTGCACGCTCGGCTCAGGCGGAACGTGACAATGATTCAGGCTTTTTCGTGCATGCAGCCGGCGTTCATCGAATTATGAGACGTTATCACGTCAAAAACCTGCCATCTCTGAAAAATAGCGTGTTTGGATTTTTAAGTTTTCTGCTGGGCAATGAAGTTTTACCATTTTACCGATGCAGGATGAAGGATTTTTATAAGCCTCAATATAGATAAGAAACTACAACACAATAACATTAAAACACTATGTGTATAATAATAAATATATCAGGGGACATCTTACACAAATACACACGGTCTCTGACCCCAAACTAAGCAAAGTTTGTGATATGGCTGCCAGAGACTGATATACTTACTACATATACATATTTTTAAATAAATACTTATACAGGGTTATTTCTAATCAATTAGCATCATTCTAGGGGCTTATTCTGTATATCAAAACTAACAAATTTTGTTCTACGACTTTCGTCAAAACTCAAAAAAAATTTTTGTTGTTTCATAGACAAATTTAGTTCACCCGCGACAAAATGTATGGAACAGCTGATTGTTTTTTTAAGTTTTGACGAAAGTCGCAGAACAAAAGTTGTTAGTTTTGATGTACAGAATAAGCCCCTAGAAGGATGCCAAAATTGACTAGAAATAACCCTGTATAGATAGTAACTAGATAACACCCAGACACAGAGAAAATACCTGTGTTCATCACATAAATACGTGCCCTGGGGATCGAATCCACGCCTCTTTGGTCCAGAAATCAGGGTCACTAACTAGCTAACCACTGAGCCACCGAAGCAGTCAAACCAATGTAGGATGTAGGACTAACTTTATAATTGTTTATATTGTTAATGCAGGTTTTGTAGTATTTTTCGTGCTTAGATAATCACTCAATTGTCATATCAAAGATTAAAATCGAAAACTAACGGCTACCTCTGATGTCAATGAGTTTTTAGGGTTCCGTACCTCAAAAGGAAAAAACGGAACCCTTATAGGATCACTTTGTTGTCCGTCTGTCCGTCTGTTCGTCTGTGTGTATGTCAAGACTCTTTATCTCGGGAACGCGTAAAGATATCGAGTTGAAATTTAAACTATATACGTAAACCTATGAATTCTTGCAGTTGTGTAAAAGAAAAGCTTCTCAGTTACCGTATAAAAAAGTTAGAGTCGTTTATGTCGTAAAAAAACGCATATTTCAACGCTCACAAAAATCAAAACCTACCGGGTACTTCCCGTTGACATAGAACTACGATAATTTGGCGAAGAGCATTGTCTCTGAGTACACATATAGGAATAAATCTGAAAACTGTACATTTTAATTTAAATGACATAAAAATAGGGCCTCAAAATTCACAAAATATGGGTTCAAAATTCAAAGTGAGTAAATTGTATCATATAAGGTATCCTATAAAATAACTTCATTAGCACATGTTAAAACATTTTTTTAATTATTTTAACAATATGTTTGTACGGGACCCTCGATGTGCGAGCCTGACTCGCACTTGTCCGGTTTTTTTTAAATTATCTAAATCGTTTTTAATGAAGATTAAAATTGCTTCGTAACGAAATTTTAGGACAACTAGGTCAAAAAAATCAATACCTTAACATAATTGTGCTTATGATATCGTGAAGTGGGTACTAAAATAATAAGTCCTAATTTCAGCACGTCGGGCCAAAAATTATGACAAGGGTCCGTTCTTAAAATGTTAGGGCTGCCAATTTTTGACCGACGAACAGGAGGAGGTACTCAATTTGAAGAGTGTATTTTTAATTTTTTTATGTATATACAGGGTTATTTCTAATCAATTAGCATCCTTTTAGGGACTTGTTCTGTACAAGAAAATACCTAATAACTTTTGTTCTGTGACTTTTGTCAAGACACGAATAAAAAATCAGATGTTCCATACATTTTGTCACGGGTGAACGATATTTTTCTATGGAACGACAATTTTTTTTTTGAGTTTTGTCAAAAGTTGTAGAACAAAAGTTGCTAGTTTTGATGTACAGAATAAGCCACTGACAGGATGCTAATTGATTAAAAATAACCCTGTATATACGCATATCTTTTTTCATAGTACTTGTAGGTAGCCCGATTTCAATAATTCTTTTTTTATTGGAATGAGTATAATTCGAAATTGGTACCATTTAAATTTTATCGAAATCGGCTGAGCCATTTCTGATAAATCAACAATAATGTGAAAAATGCTAAATCGATCCGTGCGAAATATTCGCAAACTCTGTACACAGGTGAAGTCGGTCATGCAAAAAATAATCTTGTTAAAAATAAATTGTATATTTTAACCGACTTAAAAAAGGAGGGTTCCAGTTCGCCTACGCATGATTTTTTTTTTGTATGTATGTGACGTGATTACACCGCCAATTATGAACCAATTTTGATGATTCATTTTAGGGTTCCGTACCCAATTGGTAAAAACGGGACTCTATTACTAAGACTCCTATGTACGTCCGTACGTCTGTCTGTCACCAGGATTTATATCATGAGCCCTGATACATAGACAGTTGAAATTTTCACAGATGATGGATTTCTCTTTCAGCTATAACAAGAATCCTAAAAACAGAATAATATTCATGTTTACCCTTTAAATATGAATTTTATTCTGTTTTTAGTATGGGTTCCATACAACAAACTTGATATTTAGCCATTATTAGCTTGATATTATCGATAAAACGGTACAGAACCCTTCGTCAGAGTCAGACTTGCACTTTGCCGATTTTTTATTTTGATATTTAAAGGTGTTAGAAGCTTAGACCGCAGGACTTAAAAATGTGTTTTTCTTCCCATTTGCACAAGACCTTTCGTCGTTTGCGGAAGAGACAGCCCTAAATAACGCTCTCTAACAAAATGAGACAGGTAATCTGACACACCCTCGTCAGATTTTGGCTAAATAAATATAACCGTATGAATTACCTTTAATAAATGTTTTTCGGACAAAATGATGGGAAAATTTAACAGAAAATGTAACCATGATTCTTTTGACCTACTTCCAGAAATAAGGAGGTGGTTAATTCCGATGCTGGGGGCACTACTGTGCCCCCGCGAAGACGAGCCAAGCGTTTCCGCAAAGCGTAAACGCACTATCTACCGTTTCACGAAGCAGTTCGCGGATTTTTTAAACCCCCATAACAAGGGTTTGGAGTAGGTATACTGGATAAACAAAATTCTCTAAATATCATGTCCATTTGTTATTTTCAAACTTTCGCGATTTGAGCACATTATACTACTATATTAATAGAGTAAAGTGATGGTAAGATCCGATGGCTCTTTGGCACACACCGTATATAGGAAGCCCACACACACGGACAGATACCTACACGCAACTTCACACCATCACCCGCGCCACTTGCAGTCGGTGCCCAAAGCGTTACTTGACAGAGCCTGACGGATGCCCTCTGTGACACCGAACATGTGGCGGCTGAGAAAGCACATGTTCGAGAAGTCTTAAAAAGAAATGGCTATAGTGTGACCAAGCGGGAACTAGGAGGGCGAAGATATCGTAAGAACAGTTTTGACGTTGAGAGGCAGCCGGCTTTTATTCCTTATATTAAAGGAGTGACGGATAAGGTGGGGACTTTGCTAAAGGACTACTCCATCAAAACAGTGTATACTCCCTTATCCAAACTACTGAGCCAAGTTAGAACGCCGAAAGATGTCATTCCGTTTCAGACTCCTGGTGTGTACAAGGTGGATTGCAGCTGCGGTAGTTCCTATATAGGTCAAACGAAGCGTGCTATTGCTGAACGGATCAAAGAACATATCGCAGCAGTCAAAAACCGCCAGATAGAGAAGGCTGCCATAGCCGAGAATTTGCTTGACGGAGGAACTAGTCATTGGATTGAGCTCCACGACCCGAAAGTACTCTCCACTGATCGACATTACTTCTCAAGAATAGTTCGTGAGGCTGTAGAAATACCGTAATTTCAACCGAGAGAATGGTTTCAAACTATCAGTGTCGTGGAATCCTGTAGTCGACAAATGTAAGTAAACTGCGTGGTGTAGGCATTAAGACCTTTACAGATACTGTCAGTGTGGTGTG
This sequence comes from Hypomecis punctinalis, assembly GCA_949316475.1. Classification (NCBI taxonomy): domain Eukaryota; kingdom Metazoa; phylum Arthropoda; class Insecta; order Lepidoptera; family Geometridae; genus Hypomecis; species Hypomecis punctinalis. The sequence goes on from OX438809.1 coordinate 3,284,420, forward strand.
TCGTGGTGACAATTTCAATTTGAGTGATACGGCGTCGCATTTAGTCTGCCCGTGACCACGACCAATGCAACTTGGTCAAAACGTCGGGAGAAAGAGAAAAAGAGGTATTTATTAATATATCTCATGTTTTATTGCGCGATAAGTCCCGTATTAATATAGTAGTATAATATCATGTCCATAATAAACTTAATAAACAAATCAAGTTTCAATTACATAGCTCTCATATACTTTAGATTTTATTAATATCTAAAAACCCTTGATTTCGTCACTAACTCACTTATGATCATCAAACCCTATTGGGTACTTGCGGCACAGCCAAGCCCCATATATACAGGGTTATTTCAAATCAATTAACTAACAGGGATCCTTTTAGGGGTTTATTCTGTACCTACATCAAAACAAACCATGAATGCTGAAATGGAGTGTCTTTTGTTCTGCGAATTTTGTCAAAACTAAAAAATTGATAATTGATTAGAAATAACCCTGTAAATTGACTAAGCTGTAAAGTTTGTTAAGTAAGAGCTTGTAGAGGTCAGTTCTGTAGAGTTAGAGCTTGGCTCTACAGGAGCAATGCATGTGCAAACCGTAGTCTCGTCTTGGCCCCATTTTATATGAAAATGTTTTTTGTTGATTTTTTTATTCTGTGCCTTTGTTATTCTTCGCCATATTCTATATAAGCTCGCTAAAAGGCCCGATAGCTGAAATGGAGTGTCTATTTTATGTCATACTAGTTTTTACCCGCGGGTTCGCCCGCATTCCATTTTGATTTTTGACGCAATATCATTATAATTTATAGCCTAAGTGTTATTCTGATATATAAGCTAAGTTTCATCTCAATCCGTTCAGTAGTTTTTGTGTTAAAGAGTAACAAACATCCATCCATCCATCCATCCTCACAAACTCACAAACTTTCGCGTTTATAATATTAGTAGGATGTTTTCTAAATGACATGTGTTTTCTGTAGAACATCGAGAAAATTTTCGGTACATTTTTGATAAAATTTAAGATCCGGGAGAAAACTCTATTCATCAGTCCCCGTGGTCATCAAGCCCACCACGAGGACTGATGACCTCAATTATTCCAGGGGTGGGCTGTTGGATTAATTAATACAAAAGAATAATATGAAACATTTATTCTGAAGTCATAAAAATATGATAGTTTTTCATAAATTCGATTCATATTTCATATCACAGGCTGCTTATTTTGAACTATTTTTTTGTATTATACTATAATTAATATTCTAATTGTAGGCTTAAGTTAGGAAGACTAAATTACTTATAATATAAAATGAACAATATGACGTAGCGTTCGTATTACTTCGTATAATTTGTGTGAATGTGTAATGTGTAATTTGTGTGAATGTGTAATGTGTAATTTGTGTGAATGAACAGTCTTAAGTACGAAGATATATATCGAATCAAACTAAATGAGGTCTGTAAACACGAAGCTAGTCGTTGCGCAGTGGCAAATTCATAATAATAATGTCATTGGCGGTGAGGACGGCAGTTTTGTGCAGCTTGTAGTTAATTTCATAGACACCTTTAAGTTTGATACGACCTATACCTTTTCTGCTTTTGCTCATGCAAAAGTTTAAGGCGTTTGCATGCTTGTAATCTGGTAAATACAGTTTCCAAAAATTGTAATTGTTTTATCCTGAGATTGCAGATTTATAATTACGTTTAGTAATAAATATATGTATTTTCATGTGATGGGAGCAGATCGAAACTGCGAAAATCATATAAAAATTCAATTCAAATTCAAGGTTCATGTTTAATCAGTGAGTTCCGACTGAATTTAACTTAGGTACCAAATTCTATATTCAGTGGGTTCCCTCTGACTTTAATTCTACAGGGTTATCCAGAATTGGAGTAAGCCGAAAGAAGGTAATCTAGACCATCATTATGAGCAACGTTTACTATGGGACATCCCGGAATTTGAGAATAAGGAGAGAATAAATCAGCTGTTCCAAACATTTTTTCGATTCCGATTTGCAATTATGTATGAAACAGCTGATTTATTTTTGTCGAATTCTTTAAAAATAAATCATAATGAGGGTCTTAATCAGCCCTTTTCGGCTTAGTTCACGGCAAGCAGATACCCTGTATAGTCAAAGGTTTTCCAACGCCTTTGACCATAGGTTTCTACAGGCAACGCTACGTTCATGTCACTAACTCTAATAATACTAGTAGATCACAGCTCAGTTCTAATGTTACAGATCCTGTAGAACTCCCGCTCAGTGAGCTGGTACTCCTTCACCAGCTCCCGGAACTTGGCGAGGCTGCAGAACTTGTGGCGTTCGCAGCCAACGATGCGCAGCTCCTTGGGGGACTCGCCCGCAGTTGGTAGGTAGACGGGCTGGAATGGAACGACATAAGATAAGATGGGTGTCGACAATAGGAGTACATTTATGTGATCGAATCAGAAGGAGAAGATCTAGCGTGCCCCCGTAGCCATGACACCAGGCGCAGTGGTGGAATACCCCTGTTTTAGTGGGTATACCGACCAGTCCTAGTAGTGGAGTCGGCGGGGTCTCCATCCTCCTACCCTCGAGGTGTAGTGGGATCCATAAAGGATTTTCCCTGGTAAAAAAGGAGGAAAAACACTTGTTGAGGAATCAAACTTACAGTCTCTAACAAGTTAGCTGATTAGTGAGCTGGATACATAGGTCTTAGAACAGACGCCCAATTGAGTCGTAAACTTCACTATCACTACGTACTCGTAGTATAAAACAAAGTCGCTTCCCGCTGTCTGTCCTCATGTATGCTTATATCTTTAAAACTATGCAACGGATTTTGATGCGATTCTTTTTTATAGATAGAGTGATTCAAGGGGAAGGTGTTTATGTATAATACACCGTGCAAAGCCGGGGCAGGTCGCTAGTATTAAATAAACTTCTTGAATGGAGACCACACACCGGCAACGTTAACAACGTATCATAAGATTAAGAAACTCAAAAGGGGATAAAGGATCTGACTGTTAACATTTTAGTCCCTTCTAAGCGGTCTCATTAGCAATCGACTTAGAAGACCTTTGTCCGGCAGCTCGGCAGTGGACGTCCTACAGCTAAAATGATGATGAGTAAAAAATGTAAGTTCGTATAAGCCTGGTGGCTAGCCCTGGTGTTAGAGTTTTTAGGCCGCCTGAAGGCCTCTGACATGGCTAAACGGTTAAAACAATGAGACCTACAATTTAACGTGTCCTCCGAGCCACGATAGCGCTAGTTGGAAAATGCCACCCGCGGTCACCCATCCAAGTACTGACCGTGCGAAACGTTGCTTAATTTCGGTGATCACTTACAAATACCTAGTCAAACTACGCTACGAGCGCTATTGATGATGATGATGAGTAACAAAGTACTCGGAGTTAGGAAGCTATTCGATTCCTTCGCTGAGTAGAAGACTTTAGTGTAACTCACCAGGACACTGTATTCCCCTGTATTCCGAGACCGGTATAGCTCCAGCGCGAATACAGAAGCATAGTCAGGGATGCCATAAGATCCCTTCACCCTGGAAACCTCCATGAGAGCTCCGATGTTGAAGTCATGAGCAGAGAACAGCCTCAAGCGCTGTGAGACTGGTTTCCCGGCGATCATGTCGTCTGCAGCTTCAATAAGCATGTTCAGGAGGATGCCTGGAAGAGAGGAAGAGAAATGCATCATCGTTGCCTTCTGCATGTAACCTTCGACCCAATTGTCTGTTGAGAACCGATAATGTAGGCTGTATATCTAGACCACAGACATATTCTAAGATATCAATGTTTTGCTAAAAGCCCAAACCTGGAGTTGCGCAAAAATTCATCTGTTTTCCCTTCACATTGTCGAAACACAGTCAGTTTTTCTAAGGAACAGCATTTTTTCTGGATTTCAAGGTTGGCCTTCAAGTTCAAAGTTGGTCATAATGATGAGTACAATGATATTCTAGCTAGACTACAGAGTTATATAGAAATGATTTAAGTATTAAGCCAAAATGATGTGATTCAGAGTCGGAATTCGAGAAAAAATAAGCAGTTCCATACATTTTGTCTATTCTAAATTTTGTTCAGCAGATTAATTTTTCTCGAATTCCGGGTTGGCCCTGAAGTAAAAGTCATTGGTTACGATACTTACTCACCTTCTTTTGGCTTATTACACCCGTTTTGAATAACCTTGTAAGTATCTCCTAAAACTTAGAGATGCACCCCGTATTAATGAAAATGTATTTATTTTAATTCTCGAGTGGAGACCATGCACCGGCAAGCGCAGCGTACGGTACACCGACGAGGTGATCAGACGACCTCATCAAGACTCCAGGATCGCGCCAGATGCAAGCCGCTTCCAACCGGTCTTATTGGATATTCATAGGGGAGGCCTATTTCCAACAGTAGATGTTCTATAGAAGATGAATGGATAAGTTATTTTAGCTATCCTCGGGTGAGTGAATAGGCATCTTCTAGGCCTACACACTCTATCTTCGGCTACAACTTCACTTATGAAGTTGAGTTGGTCATTAAATGTAGCCACAGAAGAGAGAGAAGGAAATTTGCTGTTCAGTGAATGTAGCCCTATACCTATTGCATTAAAAAAAAGTCTAAAGACATACCTCCACCAATTTTCTTCATCTCCTCGGTTCTGAAGTATATTTTGTAAGCCAGTCTGGCAGCCTCGCCCAGTCGAGCGAGAATCGGCTTCGACCACTCAGGGATGTTCAGCCCAAGGACCACCTGAAAAGCAAAACGGAATGATCGGCTGGTTACAGGGTTTGCTCCGCTTTGTGGATCATTATTTTTTTGTTTCCAAAACTACCACATCACGACGTTTGTTGCCGTTTTAAATAAAGGTGGCTGAATTCGTTTAGGCTGGTTTGCTTGCTGTCAAGGTTTCTACTGTACTGTACTGTACCAGCCTTTTTATTAGTCGTGCAGGACGTAGACCTACCCACTTGGTGGTTGGTGGATTCACATACGCCATCGAATTTCTTCTACGGACATATGCAGGTTGCCTCACGATGTTTTCCTTCACCGAAAAGCCAGTGGTGTGAAAGGTTTCTAAGCCGTATTGAATATAATGTTGGCACAACTAGTAACTGTTGTACATAATTGATGCATAAGGAAGACTACACTGGTACAAATAGTTGTGATTAATTGTGTTAGTTCTTATGGGATTTAAAAAATACACGGATATTGGCTATAATTGCCTGATTTGGACAGTCCAGGACCATCCGTCAGCCGTATTAGGATATTCATTGTTGGACATATGCCTCCCCTAATAATAACGATAGATGATAATCATTATTATGACCGCAGGATCGCGCTGGAAGCAGGTTACTTCCAATCCAGCCAGGCTTATTATCTCTTTGGCGACTATGATATTAACGTATTAGCTGCAAGCTGCTCAAAACCCATTCCTGACTGAAGCTCCGAGGATTGAAGAGAGAACAATTCGCGCTTTTTACAAGCTTATTAACAAGCTTTTTTTAGTTTCACCTGTAAATTTGTTTTCTTGCTCCCCTTTGAGCTCGATTTTGACCTACTTTGAGCGATCAGATTTTCTTTAAACTTTGCACACCTTCAAATTGAATAAATATTTAGTGTATTTCCGCTATCTTGTTGTAGGCAAATAAGTTTAAGGGCATTAAGTGCATTAAGGACATTTATTTCCATAAGAAAAAAAAAATTACAAACAATTACTAATATTACAATAGTTATAAGTACATTTAAAAACTTAATTTTACAAAATAGATAAAATAATAATAAATATCACTTATTTTCACTACACTCTATTATATATATTTTTTTAAATACTATATTAATAATCCGTTAACAACAAATATTATAAAAATCTTTTAAAAATAATATGACAAAATATTGAAAACACTTCACTAATAAATAACACCCTTATAAAAGAACTATTGTAATATTAGTAATTGTTTGTAATTTTTTTTTAAATATTTTTTTTTTATATAAATGTCCTTAATGCACTTAATGCCCATAAACTTATTTGCCTACAACAAAATAGCGGAAATACACTAAATATTTATTCAAAACATAGATTTGAAGATGAATGTCCGCAAAGTAACGCCTGATTCAATCAACTAACTTTGCACACCTATCAAAAACGGATGATAATGCATTTATAAAAAAAAAATTGGTTACTCCTAAGCGTGTTTTTTTAGTTATTTTTTAAAACAATATTTAAATTATTTAGTTGCACCTGTCCCGTTGTATGTCTGTCGGTCTGTAATCGAATCTTGCAAGTTAAATTTGATCCACTTCCCAGTTTCCGATTGAGCTGGAGTTTTGCATACATGTATAAATTGCGTGACAATGCAATATTATGATGACATGGTGCTGATCTGATGATGGAGCTGGAAGGTGGTCAAAGGAACTTTGCAATGGAACGAAACAATCGAGATTGGGCTCATTTGAATCGTCTTGACGAGTAGTATATCTTTCAAATCAAATCAATCAAATCAAAATTTGCTTTATTCTTTAGACATATGGAAATGCGCTTAGAATCGTCTTTTTACAAAGGTTTTCGATAACATTATTAGTAATTACAGTTGAATTAATTAGGTACATAAAATAATCTATTACAAATTAGAACACTAACATAAAATAATCTAAAAAAAAAGAACAATAGAACAAATTTCAATGATAACCAGGGTCTGGTGATGGAGCTGGAAGGGAGTCCTAGGAACACTATAACGAAACAACGCAAACCCATCTAGTTTCGGCTCGTTTGATTCATCTTGGCGAGTAGGTAGTTTTTTTTTTTTTTTTTTTTTTTTTTTTTTTTATTTCGAATAGGTTTGCGTTTGACTACACACTGTTGTTGTTCAGTAAAAGCTTGTTTTAAAAAAAGGTTTTATTTTTAATTATTCTTGTAGTAAGTAACTGATTTCGCACTTGTCAGGAAGTGTGATTTGGTCTATATATTTTTTCTAGTAAGACGCTCACTTTTATTTATTTCTAATAGGTAAAAGTAATTGGTATGCAAGAAAAAATGCAGACGTATAACCTCTAACCTTTCTGAAAGGTCACTTGCTTCCGAGAACACTTAAAATGCATTTTTATAAGTCAACAAGTCAAGGTGATTAGAACTGGTTAATTACTGAATACGTACACGATAGAGCTGTGTCAGATGGAATATCTGACACAGGTCTATCATAACTTGTTTATGTGTATTACATTACAGTGAATTGTAATGTATAGTAGCCTTTTTATTGTTTATGTGTGTATGAAACATCAAATTGTTAGGTATTTCTTTTTATTGAATAACAATCCGAAAAAAGAAGAATAAGTTCGCGATTTACTTGGTGGTGGTCTCGCCTGATTGTAAGCGACGGTTTAATCAAAGATGAAGAACGCAGACTTAGCAGATAACTTATTCAGTCTGACTTACAGTACTCCTGAACAAGTCGAAAAGTGACTGGAACATGAGCGGGTTTTCAGTGAAGTTGAAGCCGGTTTTCTCTTTCAGAAGTGGGATCAGGTCCATGAAAGGCAGAAACTCTTCCTCCATGGCCGCCCGCTGGGCTTCCTCCATCAACGACTTGAACTTATCGCAGTTGGAGTAGTAGCGAAGCTGAAACGAATAACATTATGATGGATGGATCTTTTAGAAACAATGACTACATCAAAATAAAATACTACGTACTAAACCTAAAACTACATACTTTACAATTTTTTTTTGCAATTGGATAATCCATAAGATAATCCAAATGCTCAAGCCCATTGACAGTTGGCAGCGTGCCCAGCACGCTGTCAGCAACGTCACGCTGAATGGCAATGCTTATACGTTGAGCTAAATAAACGCCAACATTTTGGTCACGCGTCGCGTCCACCAGACGCTCAGTTTTTTTGGTCTAGTGGTAGTAACACCAGCCCTATAATCATGAGATTTAGGGAACCGAAACTTTAACCATGAGCCCAAATAGCTCATCGGAGTTCTTTGGAATTTATGTACGGAATTTTACACCACTGAATTTTCGGTAAAGGAAAACGTCGTGAGGTAACTTGCATATGTCCGTAAAAGAAAAGCGACGTCCACAAATGGTAAATTATTCAGAGAAAAATCTAACCAAGATAATATTTACATCGTTTGAAAGCTTGCTTTATGGACTTTTCAAAAATATTTAACTTATATTTTTTCAACCCTCAATTGTTTTTAAATGATAAAAATGAATTGTATGGAAATACAGCTATTTTTTTCTTTGTTTTAGTCATATTAATGTGCTTTTATCGTTCTTCTACTTGCGTTATTACCTGATTCATCCATATTTATATCATATTTTGATAAAATTATAGGATACACAAAAAGTTGGTGCATCCATTTATGGCAATATTTAAAAAAAACAAAGAATTGGGTCTAATTGACAAAAATGTTTTTATTTTAGTTATTTCTAGGTTGTTTAATCAGAGTTGCCAGAAATAGTCTACTTATTCTGTCAAAAATATTCATTTATCCTAAGAAATTCAAAATTATTTAAGAATTGCAGGGATCCTTATTGATTGAAAAAAATCAATAAAGATCCCTGAATTAATAAAAATTACACAACTGCAAGATACCATAGATTGATTGAAAAAAAGAATTGCAGGGATCTTTATTGATTTTAATTGATGGAATAGACTCAGAAAAAAATGTACTTTCTCGAGCTATAACGCATGTTGTGGTTAGAATGTCTGATTATTATTATACCAGCCTCCATACATTTTGTGGACGTAAATTGTGCCACCCAAAGCAGGGAGGTTTCGTTCGGTCAAAAAATAATTTAGTTAGGACAAAGTCGTGGTAGATCGCTAGTAGCTCAGTTAAAATGATATTTTTATAACTTCATTGAAATTTCGTCGATGACGTTCTTTTGGAGCGTTTATATTACACTATTAATTTTGATGTTTGCTATATCTGTCGATTTGTTATTATAACCTGAGTGTAATAGGTCACAATGAATTAGATAAAACTAAATACGTTGTTACGTCTAAAACGATAAAATTCAATGTTTTATCACTGTTACCTCATGTGAAATGATAATGTTGTAAATATGGATGATAATGACACATAACTTCAATTGAGTGATAACCTGTCTTATACGGGTATCACAGGTGGCGCCGCCAACGCTGTAAGTTGGTTAAATGATAAACACTTCACGAAATTCGACGCGTATGCAGTATTGCGGATTAGCTCAGTTCATTTTTACAATTTTGTGAAATTTCCAGGGTTTGCACGGAACCCTCGGTGTGCGAGCCTGACTCGCACTTGCCGGGTTTTTTCACTGTGGTGTAACAATTTTTATCAAAGGTGTGAAGTGAGTCGAGTCATCTCATTTGTATTTTTATAAATTGATTTGTTTTATTATTTTGATTTGTTTGTATAGTTAAAGATCAGTAAAACAAGTCGCATTGGTTCTTATAATAATATATAGACAGGCACTTTGACCGTTTCTATTTTACGTCTAATTCTCTGATAAGCTTATCAAAGGTCAAGTTCGCACCGAGATTCTGCTATTGTGAATATTACGTAAGAATAAATACTACAAGCAAGTTATATATATAGTTTACTTAAGATTTTTATTATGCGTGTAAAGTTATGTTTACAAACACGTCTAATTATGCACAAAGTATTCAACTTTTGTTCTGCTTTTGTCAAAACTCAAAAAAAATTGGTGTTCCATAGAAAAATATCGTTCACCCGCGACCAAATGTATGGAACAGCTGATTTTTTTTGAGTTTGGTACCTACTACTGAAGATGTTTCAGGATTGCAAACATCAGTTGCTTGGAATATTCCTAAGAGACCATTCCATAGCTGCATTGCTCCGATTTCCATGATCCATACTCGCGATATGATGATAATAATCCTTATTAATATTATACATCCAAATGTGTGCTAGTCGGCTTATTGGTCTGTTTTTTACTGTTTCACGCAGCAGCTTAGCAAAGCATTGGATCGACTTGATTTTTATAATAGATAGAGTTTAAAGATCAGATAGTGTCATAGGATACTTTTTATCTCGGAAAAAAATTAGGAACCTGTGGAAAACGGCGGGTAAAGGCTGTACTTACATAATCCTCCGACAATGGAACCGCAACGTAAAACACGGGTTGCCAGACCTTCCACAGATAATCGTCCCAATGCTGCTCAGGTTCTGGAGGGTACATGACCAGTTGGATGGTCATGACCAGTTGAATGGTCATCTTCGTTAGTTCCGTCTTTGTGTTTCCTATGGCTGTCTCATTTGGTGTGTAGAAGATCCTTACTCATTTAAGAATTCCGATGTTGTGATTGTCGGGTTATTGGTCTGTTTGTTACTCTTTCACGTAGCAGCAGAGCATTGTGTCGGTTTAATTTTTATCATGGATGTAGTACAAAAATCAGATAGTGTCAAGAGATACTTTTTATCTCGGAAAAAATTAGGAACCTGTGGAAAACGGCGGGTAAAGGCTGTACTTACATAATCCTCCGACAAAGGCACCGCAACGTAAGGCACGGGTTGCCAGACCTTCCCCAGATAATCGTCCCATTGCTGCTCTGGCTCTGGAGGGTACGTCGCCGCCATGGCTAGTTGGATGGTCATCTTCGTTCGTTCTTTCTCCGTGCTTCGGATGGCTATCTCATTCGGTGTGTAAATGTTGGAAATGAGGCCATGACCATCTGGCCCGTAGCGTCGGCGGTAGAATTTGCCTAGATTGTAGGCTCTTCTTTTGCCTGCCTGGAATTTATTAAATTAATCAATTTAAGTAAATTTAAAATAAATCATCAAATCTTATTAATCTAAATTTCAGACAAATCCAATTTGTTGGCTATAACTGAACGCACCGCAACTATATCAATTGAAACGCTATCTTATTTCGAAACAACTTCAGCACGGATTAATAGTGTACGACCAGTCCTTTCTATAAATGACTCCGCTCTTTTTCCATGTTCTGGATATTTTTTGCTGGCAATTTATGTATTTTTGTTATTTTTTTCATTTATGTGTTGTTCTTTTTCGTTACATAAGTTTGTAGATTAATCATCGTAATGATCACTGTTGTTCATATTGTGTTTGTATGTGAAAATATATATTTGTTACGTTTATTTCATGTTCCTTAACCTTAACGTTATTTTGTTTGATTTTCCTTTCTCTTAGCTTTGCACTGTTTGTCAAATAACTTTTCACTTATTTCTTATTTTATGTTTTTTTGTTACCTACCCTCAAAAAGGGCTAACCTGAAAACCAGCGCTGAGTGTTCGGTTCCTATCTGCATTCAGCATAATGCTGAGGTGAGCCCTTTTCGACATTTCTAATTCCTGATTTTTATATCATTATTGTTTTTTGTGCCTCTTGTATTTGTAATGTCGAATAAAGTTTTTCATTTCATTTCATTTTCATTTCATATCACAAGTAGATATGAGTACCTAGCCTAGTATACATGGGCATTTAGTGTTACGATTTAGTTAATAAAATTAGTGACATATTTTTTTTTTACCTTCACACTGATTACTTTTTAGATTTATGTGGTTGCTAAGAGCGTTTTGATAAGACAAATATAAATAGAATACACAGATAAGAAAATGGAAAGAAATAAGCATCAAAAGTCCATGATCTGAGGAAAATGGTTGTTTATATTGTATTATTTGGATCTTTTAATTCCAAGGTAAATTATTTTTAGGCTTGCGAGATGAAATAAATTTGCCAATCACTGCAACTCAATATAAGGACACTGTATTTTTAAATATGATTTAAATATTTAGAATTGAATGCCTAGAATTGCGTATTTCATAGAACGAATTGCTATGTATACATTTTGACTAAGAACATTCACTTTTCAAGGATATTGTTTCAATACTTCCTTATTTAGTTTATGCACTCTAATTTTATTATGTTATTGGAATGCATATACATATACATAAGTCTTAATTTTCGTATTAAATTTTGACTACATTACACCGGCCTCTCTAGACCTGAATACAATTTGAATTTTTGTTAGTTATATTTTATTTGTATAAGCTCTTCGGAATGAGAATTTTTGTACCACTTTTCTTTGGGGGACCCAAAGACCTCGACATATCCAGGTCTTTGGGGGAACTATACATAGACTTAGTAGCATGCTTCAAAATAACAGTAAAATTATGGAAAACAAATGAGCTGCGAAAATTGGCATTTGTTTTTGCTTGTTTACTTTGTCAAGTTGAAAAACAATTTTCTAAATTGGTTTATTTTGGTTTTTCGACAAAATGTATGGCAGCCATTTTTACCGACTTCCAATCATGTTCATCTGCGGTGACAGGTATGGCAAATTTTGAACAACTTTTACTGTGGGATCAACCCTGAAAACGTAAAAAAAACTGCTGTTCCATACGATTTTTTATAAGACTTTCAACAATAGGTATATATAGATATCCATTTTTATAAAAATTAACGTAAAAAACTTAAACCGTGTACGTGATGAGCGTAACGTTTCTGCAGCCGGATCTCGTTCTTTGAGGACTTATCTCAGTTTCTCGACAGTTTTGGTGAAGGATAAATTCCGGCCTAGAAACTTTATAGCGCTACTTTTCAGGCTGATTCAGAAGATAGAGAACATCCGTATTCTCTCGTCAATCTATCAGGATAGCGGCACTAGGGTCACCATCAAATTTGAAGGATACCTAGCCTACTTCTTTTTCCTAAATTGTCCTAGAAAATTAGTTTTCAATCTTGTACACCCACACAATTTTGTAGTGATGTGTATTATAACAGAAGTTAGCAGTTTTAATTCTAAAATCAAATTACTAATGTGGGAAAATGTTGCTTGCTTTAGTCATAATCCGTCACCAATCCATCCATCAGCCATAGGACGTCCACTGCTGGACATAGGCCTCCCCGATAGATCTCCAATAAGACCGGTTGATAGGGGCTTGCATCCAGCGCGATCCTGCGGTTTTAATGAGGTCATCCGACCACCTTGTGGGTGGACGTCCTACGCTGCGCTTGCCGGTGAGTGGTCTCCACTCGGGAACTTTTCGACCCCATCAGTCAGCAGTCCTCCGCGTTATGTGCCCTGCCCATTGCCACTTCGACTTGCCAAATAAAAATCTAGACATAGAACGTCGTGAACAGACAAATCAGGCCAGTATAATAAATGTGGTGAGTGCGTTGGTGTTGCGCCTCCATGGTTCGACTGATAAGCCAAGGCGTAGTTTCGTTGTACGTGTTTGTGTGTGTAATTGTGTCCGTACACGGCGAGGCGTAGTTTTGCGGCCTCACTTGTTTGTTTCTCAACATTCTATCTTGATTTATTATATGGTCTGAGCAGGGAACGTGGCATTTTTGGTGCGTGCATGCGGCGTTTATGTATTTGTAAGACTTTATCACGTCAGAGCGCTTGTGACATGGGAACCCTAGTCATACGTGAGTATATTACTGTAAAACGTGACCTTAGCGAAGCGTCGTCCAATCATACACTGCCAAGGTCGCCGCGAGGAAACTCTTTAAAATCGACTAAATAGAGTTGTTTTTGTTGTTTTTTTTCCCTATTGCTGTTAGAAATGTTTTGTATCTTTCAGGTTTCGATGAGTTGAACTTTTTGCGCCTTCAGTCAATTGATAGTCCTTTGACCACCGTTTTTTTAAATCACTCGCCTTTCAAACAACGTCACCTTTCGGTTTGTGTTTCTGTCTGTGTCTAAACTTTGTGCTCAGAGTTTCTAAACTACACAACAGATGGCAATGCAGTTTTAAATTTTTTTCGAAAGGTTTATAGTTATAATTCATTCGTAGTCGGATGAAGTCGAGACGGGCTGCTAGTACTTAAAATAACTGTTTTAATACTTTTCATGACATTTTTCTTTTCTCGAAGTATTTAATAACTAAATACAATAAGTCATCACCAATATCATCATCATCAGCCTGTATCGGCCCACTGCTGGGTATAGGCTTCCTCTCCCTTTTAATTAAGTACCTACATTATGCAGGTAGACTATTTTGTCGATATGCAACATAGGTAAATAAAAGATATTTTTCATTTCGGATAACCGCCGTAATTTATAACAGAGTGCTGCCATGGCTCGGACAACACTCAAATGGTTTAGGTATCCCGGTTATTTTAACCGTTTAGCCATCTCAGAGACGGTTTAGAAACTCTTACACCAGAAAAGCCCTTCAAACTTACTTAATATGATATTAGAACTTAGGACTCACTTTTAGAAGACCTTCAGGTCCTTCGATGAAGGTGAGATTTGTAATCTGGTCCTGCTGGTCAGACAGGGACAGCTCTTCTGCGTCCGGGGCCCTCTCTCCGTGTCTGTTTACCTAAAATAAAAAATATTCATAAAATACTCTAATTCAGAAACAAAATCTAAGTGTTTCAAAAACAAAATCTACGTGTTTCTGAAACAATTATTTTGTTTCTGTAAACAATACGTGTTTATCGGTATGTTTCTACGTGATGTTTCAGAAACTGTGTATCCGAAACATTGTTGCTCAGTGAATACATGGGAGTTTCACGTGTTGCGCATTATGTGTTGTCTAGTGGATACGAGGATTTTTAGGATAATGCCGATGATTTCACAGTACCTCCGTAGACACACTAAGATTAGACTAAAGTTATCCGTACAGTAGATCTCACGACACATCTCTCTGACTGACTCTTCATAAGCCTAATACTATATCTCAACTCGCTCTTGACTAGATTTTGCAACCCGGTATGTTTCTCAACCTATTTTTGTAAAAAATAGCATTACCTATAACATACTGCACGATAAAGTAACAAATGTGAACGACACAAAGTTTAAAAATGTAATAAAAAAAAAACTAATAGAAAAGGCGTACTATAGTATCAAGGATTATATTTCTGACAGGAATTCACTGCGCGTATTTTTTCGCAAAAAATGGCAACACCGACTTCCACCGTGTATCAAGAATCGATGTGACATCCATGTACATTATTGTTGATTTATCAATAACAGCTCAGTCGATTTTGATAAAATTTAAACGTTACTTCCTCAGGAGCTACTATGTAACTCTACTTTTGAAATAAAAAAGAATTTCAAATCGGACGAAAAAATCAATGAACATACACAAACAAATGCACACAGACGAACTTATAGTACCTCCTCCTTTTTGGAAGTCGATTAAAACCATGATCTGGACATACGAAACCAAAAGCCGTGTTAAAACGAAGATGCGCTCTAACATCATATTAGTTGATTGAATCAGGCGTTACTTTGCGGAAATTCATCTTCTTTCAAATGTATGTTCGCTCGCAAGAAACTTCTTGAAGTGTTTTCAATATTTTAACATACATATTTATTATTTTTTATAATATTTATTTTTTGTTAACGGATTATTAATATAGTATTTAAAAAAATATATAATAGAGTATAGTGAAAATAAGTGATATTTATTACTGTTTTATCTATTTTTTAAATGTATAATTATTGTAATATTAATAATTGTGTATTTTTAGGGTTCCGTACCTCAAACGGAAAAAAACGGAACCCTTATAGGATCACTTTGTTGTCCGTC
Source organism: Hypomecis punctinalis (assembly GCA_949316475.1). NCBI lineage: Eukaryota > Metazoa > Arthropoda > Insecta > Lepidoptera > Geometridae > Hypomecis > Hypomecis punctinalis. Next base: position 3,299,882 of record OX438809.1, read on the forward strand.
TGTGTGTATGTCAAGACTCTTTATCTCGGGAACGCGTAAAGATATCGAGTTGAGATTTAAAATTTATACGTATATCTATGATCTCTTACAGTTGTGTAAAGGAAAAACTTCTCAGTTATCATTTAAAGAAGTTAGAGCCGTTTATGTCGTAAAAAAACAGCATATTTCGACCCTCACAAAAATCAAAACCTACAGGGTACTTCCCGTTGACATAGAACTTTGAAATTTGGCGATAAGCATTGTATCAGAGTATACATATAGGAATAAATCTGAAAACTGAATATTTTTATTTAAATCACAAAAAATAGAGCTTCAAAATTCACAAAATATGGGTTTGAAATTCAAAGTGCGTAAATCATATCATGTAAGGTATCATATAAAAGAGCTTCATTAGCACATGCTAAAACACGTTTTTAATTATTTTAACAATTTTTGATTAATGACGAGAAAAGCAAAAAATAAACTTATGTCGATGATGATGATGAGTATAGAGATTTTAACAACGTACTTCCTAATTTTGTGAAATTTTCTGGATTTGTACGGAACCCTCGGTGTGTGAGCCTGACTTGCACTTTTCCGGTTTTTTTTATATAAATGTCCTTAATGCCCTTAAACTTATTTACCTACAACAAGATAGCGGAAATACACTAAATATTTATTCAAAAGATAGATTTAAAACAGCATATTGCTTAGTGGTCAAACAAAAATAGACAACAATATTATCAATATACAGAATACAAAGAACGAGAATAGACCGATAAAAAAAGATCGCCCAAGATAAAACCCGTGTAAAATATCTACGTAACCTCAAGAAATTTTCTACATTTTTCCTTATCATGTACAAGCGTGTAATGTATGATTTTCCTTAAGATTAACATAAATAGAACGTAGTAAATAGTAAATTTATCTCACGACCGATAAAAGACCTCTGGCTTATCTTGCTTAGGAAATGAGAATGTTTTTACTGGATTTATTAGTTCCGGTTTACCCAGTTGAGGGCAATATTTACAATCAGCTGTTTTAAAACACCTTTTGCGGGCCTCCTGAATAAGCACGAGATAGCAGCGTGCTATGGAGAGGGCTATGCTCGGAGTCTCTCTGCGGGATCGAATCAGAAATGAGGAGATCCGCAGACGAACCAAAGTTACCATAGCCCAGCGGATTAGCAAATTAAAGTGGCAGTGGTCAGAGCACATACTCGTAGTTCGAAGAACGGATGCCCGATGGGGCCGTAAAGTTCTCGAACGGAGACCACGGACCAGCAAGCGCAGCCGCAGACTTCCACCGACTACGTGGACTGACGATATATTAAAGATCGCAAGAACGCGCTTGATGCAGGCCGTTTCCAACCGGCCTTATTGGAAATCCATGGGGGAGGCCTATGTCCAGCATTGGACGTCCTGCGGCTGCTACATAGATAGATAGTTTTAAAACACATCATCGTTATTTTAGCCGTAAGATTTCCACTGTTGGTCATATGTTTCCTCTATAGACCTCCAATACGACGCGATCTTGCGGTCTTAGTGAGGCCATATTATGTTCACCATGTGGGTGAATGTCCTACGCTGCGCATCCCGAGACGTAGTCTTCACTCGAGAAGTTTTCAGGTCCTTTCTTATATACATAGGCTGTTTATTATGAACATTTCGAAACTCTGGAAAATAATAAAACTTAAATTGTGGCTAGTAACGCGCATATTTTATATTAGCTGTTTGGTTTCGCGAAATATCTATCTTTATAAATTGTAGCATATGTGTTATTCTGATGAACAAACATTACTATTGCAAAGTTTCATCTCAATCCGTTCAGTAGCTTTTGCGTAAAAGAGAAACAAACATCCATCCATACAAACTTCGCGTTTGTATTATTAGTAGGATACACTACAGAACGAAAGATAACGACTTACTTATACGAAACTATGTACTGTTTATTACCTAATTTACAACAACTCTAAGGAACAATAATTTTCACAAGTTTCATTATCTCAAAGTGTCGTAGTAAACAGGTTTCCAGCCTTTTGGCGTATTGACTAGCCTTGGCCCGCAATTACTGAACAATTTCCCCACGAGCCCGCATCATATCTGTCTTAATTTGTAAATTAACCTTTAGTACTGAACATAGGCCTATCTAAGGAGAGCAATTGGGCTATAAATCGTTACACTACTGGCCCAGTTGCTGGTGGATTCACATACGCTATCCATTTTTTTTCCATTAATACAGGGCGCCAGTGTGTGTTACCAGTGATGACTTAACGGCACTGAAACTTGGTCTCTTACGGCCTTATGAATAATCTCCGAGTAGCCCAACGAGCCATAGTGAGGGCTATGTTCGGAGTTTCTCTGTGAGAATCAAAAATGAGGAGATCCGTAGAAGAACCAAAGTTATCGACATAGCCAAACAGCTTGGCAAGTTGAAATGGAAATGGGCAGGGCACATAGCACGGAGGACTGATGACCGATGGAGTCGAAAAGTTCTCGAGCGGAGAACACGCCATGGCCAGCTCAGCGTAGGATGTCCACCCACAAGGTGGACGGAGGATCGCGCTGGACGCAAGCCGCTTCCAACTGGTCTTATTTGAGATCCATAGGGGAGGCCTATGTCTAGCAGTGGGCGTCTTATGGCTGATGCACTAAGCCGAATTTGGCTGATTCAAACCATCATTTTGAAAGCTTCTACTATAGGGCCTACTCGGATTTCGATCAACAGATCAGCAAATCACTGTCACATACAAAATTGCAACTCTGAATCGACAAAAGTGTACATGCAATCTCAACTTTATTTTCAATCATTCAACTATAATTCAATCAACAATATGCTAACCTCGGTAGTGGTTACATATTTGAGCCATTTGGAGTTGAGACTTTGGGTCCGTGGCGGCCGGGAGCTCATCTTGTTTTCAAAAGTCTTTCTGAGCGTCTGGTGGACGCGACGCGTGACCAAAATGCTGGTGTTTATTTGGCTCAACGTATAAGCATTGCCATTCAGCGTGGCAATGCTGCCAGCACGCTGCCAACTGGCAGTGGGCTTGAGCACTTGGATTATCTTTAGACCTTAAATGGTCTGTGGATGATCCAATTGCTTTCTATGTAGTAGTAGTGTAGGTTTTAACATATAAAGTAGTATTGTATCATCAACATCAGAACGTTATGTTACATTATAAACAAAAATAAAGTATGAAATACTTGATTTTTTTCTCGAATTTCAGATGGGACTCACAATACAAGTTAGAATCTAGCCTTGACCTGCATTCGCTATTACATACTGAATAATTCCCCAGCGAGCCCGCATGATGTCAATCATAATTTGTAATCTAACCTCTAGTAGTAGTAGAATTAATGGTTGCATAGATAATAAGATAACTTAGCTGTTAATGGACAATAAAGAACGCTAGAGCTGTTAAGGTGGTTTCATCAGGTCAACGCGCGAATTATTTTGAGCTTTTTGGCATTTGCAGATAAACTGCTCTTTGTAAGTTAAAAAATACATTCAGAGGCCATGAATAGATAGTGTTAATGAGTTATAATGAGGTACATATACACATAGAAACCAAAATAGTGGCCAGTTTATACACAAGAGATCACCAACTAAAAACTAAGGTGAAAATCAGTTGATGCCCTTTCGTGTATAAAATAATCACTAATTTGTTTTTGTAAGTGTATGTAACTCGTAAACACAAACTATTCATGGCCGATAAAAGAGTTTTGTAAACTTAAAATGAATTTATCTATAAAAGCAAAAAACCCAAAATAATTGAATTTGGCGCACTGACCGAAAGACAGTCAGTCAGCCTTAAATACGTGACGTATTTCTATTGTATAGGCCTTTTTGATAGTCCACTCATGATGATGATCATAAAAGATGATTGGTCCATATTCACCACGCTGGCCCAGTGCGGGTTGGTTCCAAACAAATACCATCGAATTTCTTCTATGGACGTATGCAGGCTAAGTACCTCACTTTGTTTTCCTTCACCGAAAAGCCAGTGATGTGAAAGTCCGTGCTAAAATTTCAAAGATCTCAGTGATATGGGACCGGGATTTGACCCCCACGACCGCGCGAATGCTAGGCGAGTGTCTACCACTAGACACACGGAGAAACAACGTGACGTGTAATTTATACATATTTACTAATAAATGTATTTAAAATTATTTATGTATGTCATATCAGTCGATCGCAGCTATATTACAAACAATACTTTGCTTAGAGTCCGATACCGTGTGTCAAATGTCTATAATATATATACCTATTTAAAAAAAATGGGATGGTGTAGTAAAAGAGGATGTTTGCCTTACCGCTATACTAAAGACTAGCTCCTGGACGTTATTGACTTCGTTTGTGATGGGGTTCCCGTGGGAAGATCGAGCGACCGCCAGTAGCGCCACCAGGCTCACTTGGACTAAATACCGGAACATTCTGGAACAAAAAAAAATATTGTAAGAAGAAAAAAATAATATAAAACCATAAACTAAGCTACTCAAGTACTAGCTTAGAATACAAATTTTGCTTCAACAGTAAATGATTTGCTTCAACAGTAAATGATTTGCTTCAACAGTAAATGAGATATTAACGTTTAAAAACCGGGGTTTCATTGACTGATTCACTGACTCACTCACTGACTTATGATACAAAACCTAATCCAATTCCAGATGACCTAGAAACTTGATATTTGCCATCAAGGTAGACTATTACGCATTTACAAAGCGAAAAATCTGAAACTTCGAACTTTTACCCCCCAACCCCATAAACTAGGGGATGAAAGTATGTTTGAGACTTTCACTAATTTTCAAGCAAGAGTCTTCATATCAACTTTTAGAAGTCTAAAATTGATATGAAGACTCTTTGTTATAAATAATAAAACAGGTATTTCAGGATTTTTAATACATCACCTCCCAATCCCTAAAACCGGGGGTTGAATGTTTGTATAAGACTTTCGCAAATTTTGATGCTAGATGTCTGAAAATTGATAAATTAAATTTGATTGATATGTTATAAATATTAAAACGAGGACTTCAGGATTTTTAGGGTTGGGGAGAGCCCTTAAAACTGGGTGATAAATGTTGGTATAAATCTGCAAGTTTTGAAGCTAGGGATCTGACAATCGTTAAAAGTACTTCTTGTAATAAATAATCTGCAAAAAGAAGTGAAATCCAACAAAGACATTTTTATGTTCATGTAGCTATTGTCTAAGCTCTAGAGTTTGTGGAGTAAGGACTTGTTGAGTTAAGGCGTGTAGAGTTATAAGCTTGGCTCTAGATAAGATCTGACAACTTTTTGAAAGTGCTAACTGTGGTCTTGGCTATATTTCGCATGAAAATGTTTTTGTTGGATCTTTCTTGTACTGAACTGTATTGTACCAGTCTTTTTAATAGTCCACTGCAGGACGTAGGTCTTCTCACGAAGGGTGATTGGGCCATATCCATCACGCTGGCCCAGTGCGGGTTGGTGGATCTTTCTTACTGTTTTCTAACTATTAACCTTATACGATAACACTTACTTAATGGCTTATTATCATACGCATTCTCAGTGTACGAGTCTGACCCAGCAATTTGAGTAAATACGCGTAATTGATAAATATAATAGAAAACAATTTAATTATGTATTTAAAGATATCGCCGCACGTGGAGATGTCCACAGTTGAGAAATATAGAACATGTGAGTGTCTCGTGCGTGTCTTGTTTTAAAAAAGGTCATGGCACATTATAGCGGCTCCGCACCGCTCTAACCCAGATTTGTTAGTTTGTTACCTTTTTACGCAGCAATAGAGCAACGGATTAACTTGATTTTTGGCTTGAATATAGCCAAAAAGTCGTAGAGTGACGACATTAGCTATTTTTTACCGGAAAAATAAAATTTTCAAATGGAATAACACAAAAGTCAAAATATGATTCAAGCAAAGTCGCGACAAAAGCTGTACTGCACCAGCATTTTAAAAGAACCCACTGCTGAACAGGCCTACCCAGTACCTACGAAGAGTGATTGGGCCATATCCACCACTAGCCCAGTGCGGTTTGGTAGTTTCACATACGCCTTCGAATTTCTTCTACGGACATATGCAGGTTGCCTCACGATGTTTTCTTTCACAGAAAAGCCAGTGGTGTGAAATTCCGTATATGAATTTCAAAAAACTCATTGGTAACGGATCGGAATTTGAACGCTCGACATCTCGTATGATAGGCGAGTCTTAGTACAACTAGACCACAACGACTATTTTACAGGTGGCTACTGAATTCGAGGCGACATGGTGCTGCGCAGTTGCAGTGCCGCTATAATGTACCATGACCTCAAGTCTACACCGAGGAAGCGACCTCCTTCATTATCAGCCGTACTTTAGACTCTAATTATATCTGTTTGTTTTAGTTTCGCGATTTTTTACTAGTTAGTGCGCTTGGTGCGGCTCGGTGGTTACCAAAAGCGCAGATTAGATAACAGTTGCACTTAACTGAAAGGTTATAGTCGGTGACTTGTTACAAGCTTTTATTTAACTTGCAATATATTATGTAAGTTCGGGTGGAATCTTGCAAGTTAAATTTGACCAATTTTCCGGTTTCCGAAATTTTATGGAAAACTCAAAAAAAATCAACTGTTCCATACATTTTATCGCGGGTGAACGATATTTTTTTATGGAACATCATTTTTTTTTCTGAGTTTTGCCGCAGAATATACAATAATTAGTACAGAAATTTCACTCCCGAGTTTAGGTATGATAAACGCAAGCATCCGGTCACCGGACTAGTCTCAATAGGCTGGCCCTCGCTCGACTTGTCGCACACGCAGCGCACGCATCCGCGAAACAAAAGTAAACTGTTAATACCGTAAGGTACTATTGTATATTATATTCTGTGCTGTTAATCTGTTGGAAATCTAATTTGCAGGCCAATCGCACTAAAAATTACAGCTGAACCTCAATTGAACTGTAACCGAACTTCAACTTTTTGTCTATTTTCGTATCGCGCTAATGATTTTGACAAAATTTGAAACGCAGCTCAATCAGAATTGGAACGTAACCGCTGTCAAACGAACGATTGGTGTAAGAAGTTTAACGTAATGCCGAATTCTTTAAAGCTGAATCGAAACTTAACTACAATTGCAACCGAATTTTAACTGGATTACAGACGGAACGCAGTTGTTTTAAATTATCGCGATTGGCCTGCTGGTTTTGCCAAAGGTCGTAGAACAAAAGCTAGTTTTGATGTACAGAATAAGCCCCTAAGAGGATGCTAATTGATTAGAAATAACCCTGTATACCTCCATACAAAAAGTTCATTGTCTATCCACATAATGTGTGTAGGTAAAAACTGACTTTTTGTTGTTTTAAAATATTTGTGTGGATTAAACTGTATGTTATGTCTATGTATGTATTCGGCACGTGCCATATACAGATGTTTGGATATTTATAATATATGTGAACATATCAATTCCGCCTAAAACAAGTGTAAATCAGTTTCGCTAGAGATAAAGACGGCTCCGAATGTATGAAAACTTACTTTATCTTGGTTTGATAAGAGAACTTTTAATAGCCAATTTCTGTAAATAACGAACTTGTTACTTAATGAGTATAAACCGGGCTATTTTTATTTATATTGTGAATACATAATACTTAAATATGAAATTTTAGTTTACTTCCATTGTGCCGAATATATATAACATATTTTATCATTATAATTTATAGCCGTAGTCAAATTCTCACATATTTATTGTTATTATTGTATAACTGATCTTAGTGTATACTAAAAAATACAAGTCATCTTACAATCTAAAATGAGAAGTGCAATCTAAACATTAAAAATAGAGGTACATAGGAGTATATAAATCTTGGGTACCTAATATGGTAGGTACTTCGTTCGAAAAATCAGTCCAGTAGTCCCCTGCGCGCCGAACCAAATGTACCCAAAATACTCGCGTTGCCCCGCTGAATGGCCAAGGAAATGCGCTGGACCAAATACCAGCCAGCCCGAGCATCGTTCCCCTTGTCCTTCAGGCGGCGACCCAGGTCAAGTACAAATTTCCTAGCTTCGGTGCCCCATGGTCCCGCTGTTTCGACGGCAAATGGAACGAAGTCGTACGCTGACTCCAGGCAGGCGTATTTGTTGTGTTTGTTTCTAGCGGCTGCCTCCGCTCCTGCCCCAGCAACTTGCTGGGTAGCAGGGAGGTGGCAGGATGCGAAAGTGCTTACGCATGTCGCATCCCACACGAGGCAGCGCCCTCTCTGCCAAGGGATCAGCGTAAGACCATCCGGGCGTTTGCCATCTGAACGAGATAATCCAGGGGGTTCCAAGACGCTGGGCACGTCTGCCGACGCGAGGGCACGCTTCAGGATGTCATTAATAGCGTGATGTCGGGGTCTGCGGCCTACACATCGTGTGCAACTTAGGCCGTGGTGTCCATTTGCTTCAACTTGTGCTCCGCAGATACACACGTGAGGCTCGCAAATAGAACATCCGAGCCGTAGGGCCACGGCCACCCTCAGTGAGTTGACATCCAGGAGCGTACCCATGCGAGGAGACGGGAGAGCATGCAGCCAAGCACCAGACTCAGGCCTGGTAACAGCGAGCATTCGGGCCAGCTCAACTCCTGTAATATCACTTTGCAAGCTTGAGAGTATATGTTTGCAGAGAAGATCGTCCCAGTTTCTCTGCCACTTAAGCTTTTCGGGCGCATCAGTCTCCGGACACAGCACTGACCACGCATCTCTGGCCTCCTCGGCGTACGGGACGCGAACTATATCACCATCACACGAAAGAATACGAGTGACAAGTTCTGCGACCCCGTACGACGAGGCAACGAAGGCAATGGGACCAGTCTCCCGGAGGCGACGCACACCCAGACCACCATAACGAATGGGCAGGCTCGCCTGGCACCACTGAGTCTCGCTCAACCGAACATTTAAAGTGCCTTCCAAGATCCGTTTTAGGGCGTTGTCAAACTTTAGTACTTCTTCCGAGAGCTTCCAAGTTGGTGCCGTTCTAATAACATAAGTTAGTTTTGGCATCGCGAAACAATTTCTCAGAAGTACCAATGCCACATGTGCTGGTAGACACTTCAAGTGAGCCTCCATTGATGCCAGTGTGTCGATTTTTTCCTGCATGCTGGCATGCAATCCTTCTAAGAAAATAGGGGCACCTAACAAACTAAAAGAGTATCGGTCTAGAATCCTCAGTCCAGGTATAAGGGATCGGAATTTGTCGCCAGAAGCCGCTGTAGCTGGGCTGCAAGGGAATAACTCACACTTAGAGGTATTTACCTCTAAGCTCAGCTCTTTCAGAGCGGGTATGAGGACCATCACGTCCCTCTCTACCGTGTCAGGACTTCCTCCTATAGTGCCATCGTCCAAGTACCAGATATTCAAAGGGGCTTTTATAGAAGAGATGGCTTTATGGATGGCTAAGCTATACATTAAAGGACTCAACGGATCTCCCTGCTGAGCGCCAACCTGGGATTCAATGCATACACCGTCGAAAGAAAGGTTACATGGAACGGCATAACACTGAAACAAAAACGGAAAAATGGCTGGCGTTAATGTTTTTACCTCAGACAAAATAACGTCCCTTTCGACGCTGTTAAATGCATTTTGAATATCCAACTTGATTATGACATTGTCGCTGTCACACATCGCAAAAGTACGCACTGCATGAATAGCCGCCTCACAACCAAGGGGAGTGCCGAACCCTACCTGGTGCGGTTGGAGATAGGAGGCCATGGAGGTTCTGACTGCGCGGCAGCACAGTTTCGCTACAAGGCGGCGCAGTGTACTGCCTACTGCTATCGGTCGAACTCCTCCATCCTTCTTCCGTAGAGCACACAAAGAAGCGCCGTAAAGGTAGGGGCAGATTTCTGCATTAAGTTGTCCCTTCAACAGGAAATTGCAGAGCCGCGTCAAAGCTTCGAGTAGTTTAGGTCCGTTATCACCTGCTGATGGAGAAGTTAGCTCCTGCAGGTGTTCCGGACGCAGGCCGTCCATTCCAGATGCAGAGCCTCGGTGAAAAGATTGAAGCGCACTCACGACGTCCGCCACCTCTACCGTGAGGCATGGGTCTGTGGGATCGGGTCCCGGGGGAATATGCAGCGGCCGGGAGGGGCCGGGGTGTTTTTCCTTAAGGGCGGCTAATGTATCTTCATCGGATGGTGCGAAAGAAGAGTCCGATGTGAGTAAGCGAGCTGCTCCTCTAAGGTCTCCGTCGTAGACTTTGGCTTCCACCGATTTGTAAATTGAGAAGGGCTTATGTGATGCGTGCTCCACTTGAAAGTCCGGTTGGCTGCTTTCTATGTTCGCTTTGACCTTTGCTGTAAGGGACTTTTTGTCACTTTGATCTGGCATCTGTAAGGCAGTAAAAGCGAAAGACAACAGGTTCAGCCAATCCGTGGAGCTGTTGGACCGTATGCATTTATCTATCACCATAGCCAACTTTCCCGCTGCAAGACATCTGGCGCCCTTCGGGACGTGTCTGAGAACGCGAATTTTTGTTTTTAACAAAGGTAAATCGGACCCAACAATTCCCGTTGATACCCCCGAGTTCAATAAGTTGGTGGGAGTTCGTGAGGGAGGCGCAGAAACGTCATGAGCGGGTGACAAGTCTGCATGGGCGATGTCTGTGTGCTTCCGGCCTATATGCACTTTGAGGCCATGAGGCAAAGAAAATGATTTTCCCTTATCAGGGCAATGGGGGCAAGCGCCTCTTGCCCCCATTGCAAAGGACTATTCATGACTAAGTTATGTCAAAGACGATACAAAATATAATAACAATAATACTTGAGTAAAACAACAAAGTAAACAGACTACAAAAAAACTTCGACAAATAAGTTCCTTATGACAGAAAATTGTGCTAAGGTAATTTAGCAATTCCATAAAAAATTAATGTTTTTTAAAATGTCAATGTCGTGTATTCAATAAATTATTTTAAATAATGTATCTACTGGTCACAACAGAACCTAATCACTAAAAATTAAAATTGTAAAATTTTGTATACAAAAAAGTACCTGGATAACCTGGATACAATACAATTAGGCAGTTAAATTACTATTTAGTCAATAAAAGTAAAAAAAATACTAATGTCAAGAAAATAAAAATTAGTCAATAGCTGTTAATTATAATAATTAATGTCCAAAATTGTTTAGCACCAAA